>JAWPHD010003818.1:0-205036 GCA_037043455.1 Cyrtodaria siliqua
GGTGTCAGTTTAATATTCCGCAGCATTAAGTAACACATGCTATTTGTAAAATGTTCACAGCACAATCATTATTATATGTTTTAATGTCAGAAAAAACAGACCTACCCAATTCATACTTAATTATTACTTTTGATATTAAAAGAAATCGATAATGGAAATATTTGTAACTGTTTTGAAAATAAATCAAATATATTTTATTTATTTCAATAATGAAGAATAGACATTTATTTTCATGTTTTCACTTTATGTTGTATTACTAAACGTTAAGGTTTAATCTTTTGGGAGATATCACGTGATTAAAATCTGCTAATTTTATAAACGTAAACGTATATACAAACAGCGATCCAAAGACACGCATTCATAGCACACAACAATTACAGTGATACATCGAAGCAATGTATGCGACACCACAACCATAATATGATTAACAACTGAGGTACATCCTTGGTGATAGAATCTGTTCGTGTTACACTAGGTTTCCCCTTACAACAATATTTAAAAGAAAAGAACCGAACATAACACAATTATTTAATATTGAATCAAGCTGTCCTCCTTTATCTTAATTGAAAGGCTGAATTAGTTTCTTTGGATAAATATTTAAAAAAAATACTTTAGTTAAGAAAAATTTAAATACGTACCTGTGTTTTATCGGTGAATAAAATACAGTTAGGAGTTCGGATGCGTAGTTATTAAATCACTCGTGCTAACGCACTCGTAGTTTAACTACTCGAATCCGAACTCCTAACTGTATGTTATTCACCGATAAAATACAGGTACGTATTTATTATTTCGATTCTAACACAACAATAACCCCATTGTTTACGCTATTGTTGCTATTGTTGGGGCACTATATATTATCTCGGAGGTCAAGGTAATCAGGCTGCTATGTTTACAGGCTGTTCCATTGGGCGCCCCTGTATGCAAATTTCTGCGTTTCAATACACTAGTAGTCACGTGACAAACAATTAAGTCATTGCTTACGTCATATAGCTTGCGTTGTATGACGTCAAACGTTCTCAGCTTGTTCAAGATGCTTATAAATATTATATGTACCGATGCATATGATGGGTTTATTTCGAGGGTGTGCACGGTTTGGGAGCATGTCAAGTTTGTTGTAATTAACATTTCATTAAAATTACTGTTGAGTTTGTCTTTGTGACGTATATTTACCAAGTGACGTCATGTAATGTGGAGCTTCCAACGGATGAAATATACTCGGGGAATTAATGGAACAGCTGTATTTTATCGTAGAATAACATACAGGTGTCTCTCTTCTTTGTGTATATGAAAGACTGCGGAGGTCGTGTTAGAATAATTAGTTATGTATACCAACGTTTGAGTTAACATCTTTAAAAGAAATTCAGTAATCATAAAAGCGAACTTAAGGTACCGTTGAAGCGTTATCTCCTTTGCAATTCACGGTAAAAATACGCAATTAGAACTGCTTTTATTCGATTATTGTTGACATGTTAAACTGTGCATATATTTTCCTGTTTGAAGTTCTATTTGACAAAATAGACCAATGTTTATGATTTAAACCGCTTTGGATATGGATGAGGTGTGCGACATTCTGAAGATGAGTAGTGATACTGTGCAAAACGAAACAGAAATGGTAACATTTAGAAGGTTCCATATAAACTATGGATATTTGCACAACAAATGCAAATTGGACGACCGTGCCGTTTGCTAAATACAATCTTTCAAAGTAGTTCTTTGTCATGTGCAGGAGAGACATGGTAACAAGTCTGTCAATTCATTTGTCAAACGCCTACAGGAAGTTAGAAAACCCAAAAGATCAGTGCTCAAATATTTAATTTATAACTAGTGTAGAAGTAATAAGGACCATTTTTATCATTTATTTAGCCTTTAATTTAAAATAAATCATCAGTTGAGTAATTAGTATTACATAATCAAACAACTTATTCATGGGTTAATGCTATAATAAATAATTCCACTGAAATCAAATTGCCTTTCCTATAGTTGCATTGAACGGAAGTGTGATAGCGTGTCTGTACTATCAAGTGTGTATGGCACATTATGAGACCTAGCTTCTATTTGCATGGACCGATAGTGTGTTAGGTGTCATGTTCTATCGAGTGTATACAGCGGATCAGGTTGTCTTCTTTGTATTTGCAATGGGCGAACATGTATTAGGTGGCCGGATGTATACAGCGTATCAGGTGGCCTAACATATATTCGCCTTAGACGGAAGTTTGATATGTGGCCCGTACTATCGCGTTTATTGCATTAAGTGTGTTAGGTGTCATGTTTTTTCGATTATATACAGCAGATTACGTTTTCTTATTTTGATTTGCATTGGACTTTAAGTGTGTAAGGTGGATAAAGTGGCATAACTTCTATATGCATTGGACGGGAGTGTGTAAGGTGGCCTGTCCTAACGGATGTATACAGCAGATCACGTGGCCTAACTTATAGACGTTTGTAAGGTGATCAGTCTGTCCCGGATTATACAGCAGATTATGTTTTGCATTGAACGGAAATATGCATGGTGGAATGTACTTCCAGATGTATATAGCGCATGGGGACCCCTCACTTCTAATTACATTGGACGGACGCGGGTTTGGTGGCTTGTACAATCGAAGGTATTACAGTATATTAATTTGCCTAACTTTGCATTGGACGGAAGTGTGTTAGGTGTCCTAAGGGGTGAATTAAGCAGATCAGGTGACCTAATTTATATTCGCCTTGGACAAAAGTTTGTAAGTTGGCCTGTTCTAAAAAGTCTATATATAAGCTCAGGTAGCTTAACTTATATTTGCCTTAGACGTGAGTGTGTAAGGTGGCTTTTTTTAACGGCTGTATACAGCAGATCATGTGGCCTAATTTCTATTTGCCTTGGACAGAAGTTTGTTACCTGATATGTACCACCAGATATCTATAACAGCGTAAGTGGCATTAGAGTGTGTTTTATGCGGCCTGGTAATCGGTCTCATCCACTTCGAACGATCAACGGTATACTTTAATAAAACAATAAAAAAAGCAAATAACCTATTCGCGAGTCAAATGTTTCACCAATACGTTACGATATTCAGCATCTTTATGTGTATATTATAAATCTGAAGGAAATATTATTTTCTCGGTGTATCGCCTCGCTCTTGAACAGCATTTTTAAATGTATATATTTAGCATAATTATATAGTCTTATACTATTCGTAATTTTGTCTAGAAACGATCAAATTTGTGTTTAAAAGCTGTCCTGCACAACACCAAAAAGTGAAAAACTTAAAAGGTTTATTACAACACACGTTGTAAATGAGTACAGGTCATTGTTCCATATATGCTTTAGCCCTGGTAGTACAAAGAGGAAAATAAATCCAGTAAAAGGAATATCGTCAGGTTTTTTTTTTTCAATGACTATCCTAAATATTGCTACGAGTAAAATGAAATGGAAAGCTCCAATGTACACATTCCAGCCATCAAGGATTGGCAGTAGTCTCACAGCATGGAGTGTAAACTGGAAAAATCTGTAAGGCACCGCCTGAAACAAATATAATAATATTATATTTTATTATAATGAATCTAATGATAAACTGTATCCCCATGTTGATATATATCAACAACTTTAAAAACATGTATTGTTGATTATAAAGACATTTTACGAACTAAGTTTTGTAGTGGCAAAGCGTCGGACCTCAGATCGAGAGCTCCTTGGTTTGATCCTGACGTTGCCGTATTATTTATCCTTGAGCAAGATAATTAATCCACATTGCTTAGTACTGGTCCTACGCAGGAAGCCATTGACAGTGATTATTATCATAAGTTGGAAGAACTTGTTTCACAATCGATGTAAAACTAATGTTTAAACAAACCAAGTTTCAGAATCTATCGATCGGATTTGGAGATATATCGATTCAAAAAATAGTTTATGTTTCATTTTGCATTAAAATACTCAAATATGCGTGATTTTGATTGTATAGCATTGCTTTCTAACTGTTTGTTGATATCCATATGGATATAATATGTATATCTATCATATTTAGGTGTTAACTGTTCTGTTTTGTTCTGTTAACAGAGACCGAAAACTATACTACTTAAAGCTACAGTCCCTGTATTTAACTCGCTTTCTTCTTTGTAGGCGTGTCTTTCTTTGGAACTTCATGTTCACCAGCTCATTGTGAAATCGGGTATTTAAGCGATCAAATTTAGGACATCATTTACAGTACAGCCATCGAGTAGTGCACATCGTACAGGTAGCATTATCATTTGCCGGGAAAAAAAGTTTGCCTCTCAAGAGAATTGAACACACGATGTTCTAATTGACAATCGGTTACAGACTGCCGCTCTAGACACTGAACTACAGGGGCTTCTTGAAAATATGGTATATCTAGAAACATTTATTATCATTCAAAATAACTTAATACCTTTGAATGTACCTCAGACGTATCAGTATATAGTTCATCATGTCGCACCTATAAATTAACCATAGGTGATGTAATAAAATATATTATCAAATTAAAACTAGGATTCCGTTTCAAAAAAAACTTTATCTCGATCTTTTAATGTGCTATTGACAAGTTTGTGCGCGTGTCTGCGCTACTTATTGCGTAATTCCTATTTAGTATTGAAAGTGTTACAACGTACCAACAAATATCCGTGGTCTAGTGGTTAGATCTACATAAACAAGAACCAATAAAAGCGAAACGATACCGGTTCAAATCCCGTTCCGAGTATCTATTTCGTTTTAATGAAATATTATCGGAAACAGTATATTGATCGATATTACCTGTACGAAGGTTAAATGAAATGTGATATTTTACACATCGATTCTGGCTTTTATACCGACTTTGTGTCCGCTCATCGAATTGAAACTATTTTACCCGTGACTTGTTCATTATGTATAGCGTCCGTAGCTTTAAACTATACTACTCAAACTATACTACTCAAAGTTTGCTAAGCACCAAACCATTGGATCCTTGGAAGCAAAGAACACCTTATTTTATTTTTGAACCCAAAACTGTATTCTGTAGGGTGACATGCACAAATACACAAAAACATTGTTTTCAATCAATTTTTGGCAATACAACGATGAAGTTCACATGAATTAATTGTAAAACAAAACTAATTGTTGAGTTTGATGCTGTTGGTAAAATCATCCACCGAAAAACGTAGAAGAATTGAAATATTGGTGCTTAGCAAACTTTAAGTAGTATAATATCCATTGTGTTAACATTTCTAACGCTCTATAACTATATTACGTCTTACTCTAGAAACGCGGACAATTATCTTACTTTGAAATAGCCCGTCAGGTCCCAGGATTCCTCTGTCCTACACACATTCTCAGTTTCACTTATGTCAAATTTGTCAATCTGAAATACAAGGTATTAAATTCATCAAACGCAAAAGACAAATTGTATGCGGCAAAAATATATTCTTAATTGAATAAGTAGATATAAAAGTCGAAAAGAAAATGTAATATTCAAGAACCACAATCAACGACAAACACGCACAATGAAGCAACACTCTCTAACAAACAAGGCAACATTATAAGTATAACATATAAATGATCATGTATATAATATAAAAAAGCCTAGAAATCCACAAAGCAAGTACTCAATGACTTGGCAGAATTCAGAGCTACAAATGAACAAACCGTTAATGGTACGATAAGACAAGATTTAAGACAAACATCAAACGCTACGTCCTATGAGGATTCAGGTAGACGTCATCATAGGGTCCACAATATGTCAGGTCATCGCACATTCAAAGAGGAAATCATAGTGTCGAACTGTAACAGGGTCAACCACTGAACATGCAGTGCGTTGCGAAATGATAGGGTCATAATCTCTTTTAATAAACATTTCAAGTTAGTTTAATAAAGATTGTATGAAAGTGATTATGACCAAGGATCTTACGAAGTTTGTAAATCACATCACCATAGAAGCCAAGTTGAGATAGTCCTTGTCGTTGAAGAGTTCTGAAATTACTTGCATATTTTAAAAGTAGATCAGGGTTTCGATAATACGTCATATATTAGTTAAACATGAATTTTTAGCGATAAATAAAAAAAACTTATTTGTTGAAATTAATTTAGAAATACAAATTTCAGATAATTAACATTTGTTTATGTGAACGTTTTTTTAGCATGAACAAATACAAACTATTTTGTTTAGACTTTCTGTATTATTTTTTTAAGTATGTATTTATTATTGATAACGTCAGAGCTTTCGTTACAAACGACCCTGAAGACAATTATAATAACAATCATGTGGACTTGGCTGATGTTTGCAGAGCGTTATATTTTATTTTTACCGTTTACCACCAGATTGTTGGTATGCATTGGGTACTCACTGTGCGACACTTGTAGAGATATGTTTCATACTGTTATGAAAGAGAGTTTGTGATCATTCTGTCACCTGTCCGAACGTGAGTCCTTATTGATACGTTTCCTACAACATCCCAGTATCTAGATGACATACTCAATACTGATAATCGGTTATTGCTCATATGTTCCCTAATGGTTATCCACCGGAGCCCACGTCGAATAAAACCAATGGTTCGGATACCATAGCAGCAGTCCTCGATCTTAATATACAGTCGAACCTCGATAGCTCGAAGTCAGCGGGACCATAGGGATATGTTCGAGTTATCGGTGGCTTCGAGGTAACGGTAAAAACCAAAATATCTATCCGAATTTGTGTACCACCCGAAATAGTGTTACTTGTGTACGTGTATCGTTCTCGGTATGTTTTTTATGTTTATGCATGTTTGTTTAAACCTCAAAACGGATATATAACATGTAATTGTTACACTGAAAATACAAGAAAAACTGCAATAATGTGTTTGTTTTATCATTTATTTAAAGAAATATCACACTAATATATTTAAACATACATTCCGGAAGTCCAAATAATGAGAACAAGGTAAGACTGGTTTCAGTACATTATTTAATTAGAAAATCAACCGTGTTTAATTTATCGTAATAAGCAGTAAACAAAGTTCACTAAACATAAATTTTATCTGTCTATTATCGCTTTTTGATCATAAATGTTCGCACCTTTAACAACCAACTTTATCTGTTTTCGCACTATGATCAAACTTGCTACAAACAAATACAAACGCGTCGATTACAATTAATATGGCCGACGTCGCATGGCAACGGATCATCACCTTCGATTAAGCGAGGTTTAAATTCACCCAAAAATGGATCTTCGGACCGTAAAATGTATTCGAGCGAGCCCGGGTATTCGAGAAATAATATTCGAATAATCGAGGTTAAATTACATTGAATTATATAGGAGTTGTGTCGGGACCGGAAAATGTGTTCGAGTTACCGATGGTATTCGAATCACCGGTGTTCGAGCTATCGAGGTTCGACTGTATATTTCAAATGGTTACGTATACTCCTAAAGTCTATGATAAGAGAGATGACTTAAACTGCGATATCGTTAACTATCCACATTTAGTTATAGATGTACTATGTGCTGTATCATGCTGGAGTTGTATCTCCCAGCTCATACGTTTTGCTAGAGCTTGTAACGATGTTAAGAACTTCAATTATCGAATTCATGTAATTACAAGTACACTTATTCAGCTAGGTCCTTGTTATTACCAACTACGTAGATCTTTCACAAAATTATATCACCGCAACAAAACTTACTGGAAATGTAAAACGACAGCCTAAAATACATTTTTGCGACTAGGAATATCACAACCTTTATTTTATGGCAATATAAAATATAAACTTCAGAACTCAAAGTATTCTGTCGGGTTCCCTTACCACGTTACAAACTTAATCAGGAAATTCGTCAGCAAATGATATGACACTTTAGTATTGTATCACACTTCATACTTGGTGATTGCCCCATCTACATTCAGTCACGACGTTTCACTGTTCCCTTGTGCTATGACAAGACAACCTAATGCGACTCTATGATTGCCCCAAACACTAAAATGGGAATAAGGTACATAGGCGTTCGTCCCTTAGGTTTGCTGGTCGTAGCTTATATTGTTTTTTTCGTTGCAACTTCTGTGGTTGTGGTTGTTTAGTACAAAGAAGTACACCAGATGTGTTTCTAATTATATACTTTTATATAGATTTACAAGAAAAAATGAGATATAAGGTCCTATAAAAAACAGCGTTCGAACGCAATGGCATCGTAGGTCCGCACTGAACTGCAAACAAGGACTAGAAAATACAATGAAGGAGACAAAAAACAACAGAAAGGGTGGTGAAGACAGGTTAACCGACTTGGAACGGTCAGTAGGCAATAATGCCTACTGGTTAGCTTGAATCGATTTTATATGCGCACAATCCTCGCTATTATCCTTTCTATACCTTTAATTGTAACATTTGCTAATTTCTATGTATGTGGACTTTATTGGTAGAGATTTCCTTTTGATGGGATGTACTTTAATTTATACTGTTTTGTCAAATTGATAATAGCGAGGTAGTGTATACATACAATAAATGAGCTATAGGGTCCTATAGAAACCACAGCGTCCGAACGCAATGGCATCGTAGGTCCGCACTGCACTGCAAACAAGGACTTGATAATACAATGAAAGAGATAAAAAATAACAGAAAGGGTGGTGAAGACATGGTTACCGACTTGGAACGGTAAGTAGGCAATAAGGCCTACTAGTTAGCTTCAATTGATTTTATATGCGCTCAATTTAAGCTAACCAATAGGCCGTAATGCCTAATGGCAGTTCCAAGTCGGTAACCCTGTCTTCACCACTCTTTGTAATGTGTATTGTCCTGGTCATTTTTTCTCATCTTCATTGTCAACGTTCAGTTTGTGCTGTGTGGCGGCTGTAAAATGTCGCCCCAACTACAACTCAGTAGCGGTATTACTTACTAGTGCTTTGAGATCACCTAACCCTATCGTTGTGTTTAAAGTAGAATATGCCACTTAAATCGGTGTTTCCTATGTCTGAATGTGTACATGCATTGTTGCGTGTTTATTATTGATTTGGCCTTGAAGAAAGTTAATAGTAGTATAGATGTAAATATATTTATCATGTATACGAATTATTTTTGCAAATTCATTTATGATAAAATTTGGACTGTTCTCATTGGAATGTTTTATGCAAATTAATTTATGATGAAATTTGGACTATTTTCATCGGACTATATTAGTGGGGAAGCTTTTGGAACAATCTTTGGGAGGTATATAAACAAACTCTGAGAGAAGCTCAGCAGTTGAGTTGAGTTCTATTTAGTAAATTGGATGCTTTTAAAAATATTAACTATATTTGTGAGAGGATTTACTTATTATTGTGCTCATTAATAATAACAGTGAAATTGGATATTTGGACTAAACCGGAAATATTTGAAATTAATTTAGAATAAAAGGACACTTACTGTTTTAGATTAAAGAGACACTTACTGTTTTCATTAAAGAGACACTTGCTAATGTAAATTAAAGGAACACTGGATAATTTTATTTGGACTTAATTCAAAAGTTGGATATTAATGAAAAACTTGATTTGTTTATTCTGTAAGCGAATATTTTATGTAAATAAATGTGTTAATTATGTTTTTGTGTTGCTGGTTTTGCTTCCTTTCTTGTTACATTTAACTCGTAACACCGATGCTAGGGTGAGTGAGAGGATTTGCGCCTTTTATAACCTCTCGTGAATAGTCTCAACAAAAGTGAGTCTGTTATATCTCTTGTTTGAGTTTGTTGCTTCCTTGGGATCTACTTTTCAGTATTTTTCTATCCGAAAAGTACTGTTTCGAAAATATATAAATATAGACACACAGAAAGTTTTATTGCAAAATATTAAAGCTATCTGAAGTTAACAAGGAGTTTACATGAGAAGCTTCATATAGAAACGGTATATTAACTGATATTTAGAAACTTTTGTCGAACGCAATCATTCCTTGCTCATCTGGTTTATGTTCTTGGAATGTAATTACGCACACATGTTTTCGTTTTGTAGCTTATCTAATATGTGTTCTAAGAGCTAAGCCACTTATTTATGGAAACTAAGGTCTGGTTGTGGACTTTATTGTTAGAGATTTCTTTGTGATGGGATGCACTTTTGTTACGTTGCGTTGTCAATTTGAGAGTTGAAGACAGGATAATAGCGAGGTTGTGTAAACATAAAATAGATTTATGCTAACCAGTCAGCCATATTGCCTGCTGACCTTTCCAAGTCGGTAAATCTGTCGTCACCACGCTTTGTGTTTGTAATTTCCATTTCATTGTATATTTAATATGCTCTTTGTTTGTGGTGCAGTGTGGACCTAGGGTGTCATTGCGTTTTGGTGTTGTGATTTATATAGAACCATTTTTCTCACTTGTGACAAGACGTCGGTAGTTCGCTATTTTTTCTTTCTAAATACCTACGAAACAAGAACTCGTTGTCCACCCGATATGTAGCTTCGCTCACCGTAGGTTTACCTCTTTTCAAATAATCTATGATTATACGGGGCATGAACTGTAACAACTTTAACTGTAATTTATTCTTGCATACCGGATAAGGTGATCCGTGGAAAGCCTGATCTAACACATGGGGGAAGATAAAAGTCACGCGCTGATTTAAACAATGGCAGTTGCATGACGTCATTGAGTAAATACACATGCAACACGTTATTAGTTGGCGACGTCAACGCGCAGAATATAAATGACATGCAAGAAAAGGAAATAATCATGGGTATCCGAATCAGATAGGGAAATGTCAACACTCAGTATAATTGTTTTAATCGGAACCTCGGCAGAGCCTCGGTTCCGATGAAAACAATTATATCTCATGTTGGAATTCCCGATCTTCACCGGTTACCCATGAAATATTCTTATATTCTTACAACCATGACAAATTAAATAAATAAAATATCTACAGTGTGTATTTAGGCTTGGTTTTAAATTAATATTATACACAGATGATTAGTGTTGTATCTGTCAATCCTATAGCTTGGCCGCTTATATTGTACATTCGAAACGTGAATCACAAATGAGGCGAGCAGCGCGTATGGTATAACCCGTGATTGAAAGCAGATAAAATATATAATACATGGTAACTTGGGTAATATCCTCTCTGTTATCCTATTTGACGATTCTCAATGTCCATGGGTGCGCACTTGTTATGTAAAGTGTCAAGTGTCGGCTATATAATTTTGTCAACTAAGAGGTATGATGTTGGAAGCTTACTGTGCATTTTAGGGTGCATAGACGTCGAATATGAGTCGATATTGTTTTATTACTTGCTATATGTTTTCATTCTCAATAATATTTATCCTAAAGAACTTCAGCTTAATAAAGCTAATATATCTGATAATAACTATTCTTTTCTTGATTTAGATCTCTCGATTGAAAATGGTGAAATAATTAACAAAATCTATGACAAGAGAGATAATTTTAATTTTGACATTGTTAATTACCCCCACCTGGATGGGGATGTTCCCCGAGCAACTTCTTATGGAGTGTATGTGTCTCAACTTATTCGTTTTTCAAGAGCTTGTACTCTAGTTGAGGACTTTAATATTCGTAATCTTTGTATAACTAAAAAGCTACTCAATCAGGTTTACCGTTACCATAAACTTCGTAAAACCTTTGCAAAATTTTATTATCGTAACCCTGATCTTCTTTCCAAATATAAAAGTAATTTAAGGACTCTTCTGCGACAAGGACTATCACAACCTGAATTCTTTGGTGATGTGATTTGTAAACTTCGTAAGATTCTTGGTCATGATCACTTTCATACTATCTTTGTTAAACTTGTTAAAAAGTTTATCAAAAGAGGTTATGACCCTATCATTTTGCAACGTACTGCATGCTTGGTGGTGGACCCTTTTACAGTTCGCCACTATACTTTCCTCTTTAATTGTACGATGACCGGACAGGCTGTGGACCCTATGATGACGCCTACCTAAAGCCCATTGGGACGGTGGCGTTTGATGTTTGTCTATGATCTTTCTTGTCGTGCCATTAATGGTTTATTCTCTTGTTGCTCTGGCTTCTGCCAAGTCAATGAGTACCTTCATTGTGGCTTTCTATGCTATTGCTTTTGTATTATATCTTCACGAGCATATTTGTGTTTTACTTATATTGCCTATTGATGCTGCCTCGTTGGTTAGAGATTAGATCATGGCGGGAATTTCTTTATTTACACTGTCCTGATCTAATGGGATTACAGTAGGGTAAGTGTGAGGTTTGGTGCACCCTAGAACCGGTTTAAACCCCCAGTGGCCTACTTTGCCACTGACCGTTCCAAGGCGGTAGCCCTATTGTCAACCCTTTTGTGTTTGTGATGTCGTTTGCTTTTATTATCACTTTTGCCTTCTTGTTTGTCTGTTTGCGTGATTGTTTCTGTGTTTTGTGGTTGACTGTCCTCCCTGAATGCTACTTTCCCTGTCCGATCCTTTTATATTCCTTTAATATGGTGAGATAGAATGAATATAGACGCTCCTGGATCTGTTGACAATCTTGGGATAGCCATCCGTTAAGCTTCACAAATCCTAGCATTCATTTTGACCCCCTTGTTTACAGTGTAAAAATAAAACAACATGGCGGCGTTATTATTAGAAATTGTCGTCTGTGCATGTCTGTTTCTAGGATTCGGATGTACCAAGTAAAACGTAGGCTATGCAAGGTGGTTTTGTTGTTCAATGTTCAGCACCTCCAGCAATCGATCATACTTTACTTTTATTTTGGAATCAAAACCATTATATCTAGCAAATAAAATGTAGGTAAATAATATACTGCGTTTATATTTTGTTATTTACACCAGTATTGGTAAACTGATTTTTTTAAGTCACCCTAATCTAGAAAAATGGAATAAAATTACACGTAAACATGGCGGGTCAAAATGTTGGCTTTGCGAAGCTCAGCGGATGGCTAGGTCAATACTGCAAACAGATTCAGGAGAGTCTATTTTCATTCTATTTGATCATATCAGATATGAAAACATATAGAAAGTAATAAAAATATCGATTCATATTCGACGTCTATGCACCCTGAAATTCATAGTAGTATGTATGCTGATATGAGATAAACTATAAACCGATATACATTACCTTATTACTATCTGGCTCGATCATAGTGGTTACTGCCACAAACACGTGCAAGAAGTATGCAACTATTGACATCAGTTTTACCAGCTCTCTGATTCTATCATCCATCTCGGCTTCTTGCTTAGATTGTGCCTTTTAATAGTACGAAGGTAATACATGGTATACATGCTGCTTGATAAACGAAGTATTTATAAGGCAGGTCTGAAATTATGTAGACAATCTATGTATTAGTTAGAGGCTATGAAGTGAAATTTTAACAATTAAGAAACCCTAAGGGAAGGAGCGCAGCGACTGACCGGGGTTTCTTAATTGTTAAAATTTCACTTCTTAGCCTCTAACTGACTTAGTGTTTGCCCTACTTTTCCCCCGCGCTTCTACGAAACCACGCGTCTTAACACGTTCGCGCCAAAACAAGCGCGTGCCATTTAGTAAGCGATTACTTAAAGATTAAATGGTTAAAATTGGTGATCGTTAGAAATTTACATGACTAAGTTCGCCATTTTTTTTTAAAATTCGTCACCGTCTGATTGGAGGGAAAAGTAGGGCAAACAATAATTCATTTTGTGGTTCATAGTCTTACTCAATTATATTATATCAAGTTGTGTCATCCTAATGCAAATTCAACTCGGCACAATAGAGAACAACGCGAAATAAGATGTAAGTGAAAGACTCAATAATATAGAACATGCTGGTTAAAACAAACATTAACATAACCTTCCACTTCCATAAAGCTTCAAATAAATAACACAATCTCTCCTGAACGTTTTTACGATTTTAATGTGAAGTTATTAAAAGTTACAGTGAATAGAAATGAAAACCCACCTTGATCTATATCTGATATATATTCCTCGTGATTTGCAATTTTACGATGTTTCCTCCTCTGCAGTTGTTTATTCATTACACTAAAGAATAAAGTAAACAATACAGTATATGTATCTAAAACATTGTTTTCTTTGTTTACTCAAGTTGCTCTGTCGTTTTAAACTTGTACGTACTAACCTTTCACAAAAAAACATGATGATGAATAATTTCGTCGGATCTGCATTATATTAACAAATATTGGAAAATTGGAATAAGTAACAATAAGTAACGCAGTTTCTACTTGTTTCAATCTTACCAATAATCAAGGTCAAGTCTTAAAAATCGCCCCACGGTGTCCATTTTCAAGATGTATAACTTTTCTTTTAAACTTTTGGTCAATAACCTACCTGATTTCCCCAGATATGAAACATGAGACATTAGATCATAATGTCAGGGTGACATTTTTGAAGATACACAATTAAAACATGATAGCTGCGTTACAAGTTGTGTATCACATCAAGGTGTTTTAATATGAAGGTCAAGCCAAGATAAACATCTAAGTGAAATCTTAAAAGTAGGTTAGGTCAATATGTAGATTCGCAATGGGTTTCACTTTTATATTCACTAGATCTCATGATTCGTACAATTTAAGTATTGTTGATGAAATAATTTTGACTGGAAAACTAAACGACTCGACTAGTGTATGCTGTATAAACCATTAAAATTAATATTAATCTATTGTTCATAGAAGTATACTTTATTTGAATTATATATACAACTGCTAGCAATGTATACTCCATCCAAGTATTTATTTCAATTAATGGCTTTGATTAAGCCACACAAACCAGCCGAATCGGCGAGTTTCAAGACCAAACATTTCATAAACATTAATTAATTAAATGCATATGAACATTTCATATGAAACTGAATCACGTCCTGAGGGTTATCAATTGTATTTGGATTGACACCTAGAACCCGGTTTAAACCCACATCGGCCCTTTTTGCCACTGACCGTTCCAAGGCGGTAGCCCTATTGTCAACCCTTTTGAATTTGTGATGTCGTGTCTTGCCTTTTGGTCATCTTTAATAGAGTTCTTTGTTTCTATGCGTGCTTTTGGTTGAATGTGGTCCTTGAATGCTGAATTTCCTGTTCGACTTTTGTATCTACTTTTATTGTTCGTGATCGCCTCTGAGACTAGTCCCTTGGGTGAATATAATGTTTACGTCATAATTAACAATCTTGACGCTTTTGAATTACATTTCAATTGATTTTGTTTTCATTTTGTCGGTTTATAATATCTATTAAATAGAACATGTTATGACGATATACGTACACATAATGAATGGCCTGTCTGGTTACGCTGGAACTGACGAGAAAGGCAATAGTTTTTAATGTATAAAGGTGTACCACGCCCATTGATTGTTGCATTGACATGATTGAGTTGTGTAAGTTTTAAAATTTAAATGCAATGTTGTCATTCATATCTAGGCCCAAATTAAAAAAGAATAACTTAAATTATCATCACAAATTGCCGATACACATTCACAGAAAAGTCGGGGTAATGTATCTTCTAAGAAAGAACTTGTCTCATGAATGCTCCCTTTAAAAACACCGAAATGCCAAAATAGTGTATTCATAAACTCATTTTCGTATAAGCAAAACAATAATTACAATGCTTAAAATATGTAACAAATAGAGCAACAATGTGATATAAACCAAAATGGCACTTCAAATTAGTGAAAATGCCTTTTTTTGTACAAAAGGAAGAAACGAGAACTATTTACTGGCCGCCATTATGCGATTACCCCAGGCCGACATTTCCTTTGTTGCAATTGGTGTTACACACCTAAATGTAAGCGTAGCGAGCTATTGTATTTCATGCGAAGTGCATGACATACTAAAGCGCGCTACGTCTATCTATATGTCTTCGAGAATGAGCGTTTTATTAGCCTAGAGCATCTGCGATGTTTGCTTGTTTTCAAGACAAACGTCTACAAGAGTTCTTCTAAAAACGTTTGACTTTTGCCGAGATTCTGGTGTCGTTTCTGAATAGCTGATACACCTTCTATCCAAGATATACAGAACGGCAAAAAAGACAATAAATTAATCAATACACAAAGGGGGAAACTTCATCATTATATCGACGAACTGTGGGTAGTCAAAACTACTTGAATAAAGTAATAACAATTACGGACACATGCTTCCGGTTTCAAATTTGTTTCTGGTGTACCGGAAATAAATAAAATCCCATTGAGCCCTGTATAAATGTTACCACCTCTCTAGTTTCTAATTAACAAAATAAAGTTCAAACTAAGATTCACTTGCATATTCTTAGTCATGTGACCTTCCTTTCTAGAAAACTGCTGATAAAAGTAGGGGTCATGTGGCATATAAGAAAATAAAATTCTGACCTTAGTTTCCACCGTGAACAAACTGCATTCATTTTGCACCTCTTATATGTATTCTACTTTCATTTTCAAAACCTTCAAGTTCATAAATAAAATCCTCATATAGCCATGCAAATGGTCCTTACCTCTCACACACAAGCCAATAAAGCCATTTCAGCCAGAAAAACAGACCCTAAATACTCAAAAATGCCTTTTATCACAAGAAAAAGTGTCGTATAAATATCAAAGTGATTTACTTTCTGTATGCCTTCAATCAAGTATTTACAATCAAGCGTCGAAGATGATCAAGACTAGCGTTTTATCATAGCACCTGTGTCACGTGAGATCTACACGCGTGGACGAAAATTCCACCTGTGTGGATCTCACGTGTGGGTCATGCGATTCATACGTGAGATTAATACGCATGTCACGTATTTCTTGTTTAAATATATATGGAGTATATATAATGTGTGAATCATACGTTATTGGTATGTTTCAGTTATCTGTTGAACCGTATGACAGGAAAACCCACTGTGGCGGTGATAGTTTGGGTAGAATGTTGCTAAACCTTAATCAACGTATACATTTTTTATCTTCTATTTTTTTAAAAAAAAAATTGTATGTAATAATAATGATTAGCAAAGTAATTATGGCCTGGAATGCCACATGCGATAGTTTTTATTTCAAAGTGACAATTTATTTAAAACATATAATAGAAAATATACATATATTACAGCAAGGGCGGATCCAGGATATCAGATTAGCAGGGTGGGGCGCAATGTTGGAAGTGAGGTGGTAGGGTTGGGGTATGCGGTGAGAAGAAACGCTTTTTAATGGTACCTTTCGGAGTTTATTGGAGCGCAGCTGTTTTCCGTCACTTTTTTACGCTCTGAATACGCACCAAGCCCCTAAATCCGTGTCTGAACAATAAACAACACCATATTTATAAAATACAGATTGCAAGCGCATGCGCAAATGACAAGGAAAACCCACGTTTTTGTGTGTATATGTAACTGTAAAATGGCAATAATTAACCACATACCTAATACTTATTATTATTAAACATAAGTTTGTTGATCTTATATAAACTATATGCTATAAAATGTGCTTTTATATTGTTATTATGTTGTTGTTATTTTCCCTCAAATCCGGAATCTCTGTATCATCAGTTTATTAACTTCGAATCTGAGTTGGTATAACTATGTCTTAAAATGGTTTAAAATGTATAGCTCGTATAAATAATGTGATACTATGTCACCAGGGCATTAATAAATAACAAGTCCAGACTCTTATTTAATAATCTTTAAAACTACCCCCATTTTAATGTCTGATCGTATAGTGGTAAATTAATTCTAACAGACTCTACTGTCCTACAAATCTCTACATTCTCCAACCCAATCTCTAACAATCTCCCAAATCCTTACATATTCTTACATATTCTTACATATCCTCTCCTCTCGCTAGTAAACCTCCCAGTATATACCTGCACCCACGTGCAAGCATCTTATTGGATTTCTACATCTTTATTCACTTGGTCTAGTAAAGTATCACCGCCTACGATATACCTCAGTAAGATAATATTACATATGCTATTTGAGAAGATCATCCCTAATTGTAGAATAATGGTCATTTACTATTAACTGCGAGATACTTCTACCACTTGTTATTAAACTATTATTGTTACTTATTAAAGGGTCTGGTCGTGTTACAAATTCCTCCCATATTTAATTTGAAACGTTATAATGGAATTAGAACAGTTCTAATAATTTTTTTAGACTAAAATGTTAAATGTTTGTGCCATTAGTCACTGTATAACCTATAAATAAATATATTTACACAGAAAGAATGCAAATCCACGGTAAATATAAATGCTACGACACAAAAGTTAGTCACAAGGATCACTGCAAAGCGTCTATGTATATGGCCATGTCCACTGCCATCGTTGTCCCGGTATCGTCATGGATTGTCCAGTTTGGTTCACCAAACGTTAAACCATCGGCCCTCAGAAGAACGTGTTCCATGGCATCGTCCCATATTGTTTGTCGTACCACTTTAGATAACCGCAAGTCCCTTTAAAGTTGTATGCATAGAGTTTATTAATCTGTCCAGGTTAATATACTCTGTAGGATATCAGCAGGTAAATTCCCTATAGATAATTCCGAACACCAGTTGTTGATAACGTGGTATCGTAGTTCCACTTAGCTATAGGTAAACGATTAGCGTTTATTAGCATCTAGCAGTACCTCTCCATCTGTAGCTTACTAATTGTATACAGCAAAGATATGCGTTTACTGATCTCCAAAACGCTTCCAATTAGTTTCGTATTTACACACATTGGTTCAAATACTTGAATATTGTAAAAGTTAGTTATGTATGGGGTAGCATTCGAGACTAAACCACTGTTAGTCCGTCTAAATTACACATGTTCTATTTACAACAAGTCTAGATTCAGTTTTTGACTGACGTCATCAGTTTATATTACACCAGTGTATATAAGTATATATACTAGTATACAATGTTCACAATTACATAATGTATATATATAGCGCTAGTCTCTAGTATTACACGTGTGTCCACAGTTCTACATATATCGATATATCCGAATTTACACAGATACCGTGTCAACCTGACCTAAATTCGGACAGATCATACGGTATATTCCGTCCATTGGCTTATCACTTGATGAAAGTGTTTCTGACCCCTTTTCAGCAAAACATGCTGCCCGGGAGTCTGAGCCGGCATCGAAGCCCCTCGGTCTTCTCTGAGAGTTCACCGTATACTCACACAAAACTTTGGCAGAACAGAGATTTAGACATTTACCCCCATTGATCAGAGCTATTAAGGCAATAATTTATTGTTCCAACTGAAAATCCCCAATTTTGAAAGGTTGAGTATTTAATTCCCCAATTGGTGTTGCATTGAAATGACAGTATTGTTATTTGTAAGTATAAGAGGAAAGGTTCACTGTTCAATCTGTTTTATGTTTGCATGACGTATTAGTACTTAATACTCAAATAGTATTACTCTCAGCTTTTTCTGAACCATACAGGAATAGGATTCTTAACTTAAAATTCAAACAACACATATGTTTGAAGCCTAAAGCAACCCACTAAATCAAACAACACATATGTTTGAAGCCTAAATCACTTTGTGTCTGTTCTGTTGATTTTTTCGTGAAAAACACTTCTTGCGTGAGATAACAGAAATCTGAACTAATTGACATGTTATCGGAATTTGACTCTCTCATTTTGGTTGCACCTGATGAAAATGAGATGAGTGTTTCCGCAATTTCCTTTCTTCTGACAAAAGTAGGTAGGTGTGGTGGAAACACGTGTCAAATTAGGAATATATGTGTCAGAATTAGAGTTTTCATGATCTGAGTTATGTGCTTGTTTACTTTAAAAACGGATTCTTTTGCGCGATTCCATCAAAGGGATGTCAGATTCACCATCAGAATTATTACGTTCTTGACGGTAATGTTTGACCAATTTAGCTAATGGCAGTTCATCGTCCGTATTACTGTCAGATGTATCTGAGGTGGGGATGGAATTATGATCGCTTATCGGTGGAACCACATAGTTAGCTTTCCTAATTGGTCGACTTAACTTATCTGTAGGTATCTGCCACTCATCAACATTAGCTAAGCGGAGATGGTGAACGTGGACCTTAGTGACAGTTCCATCAAGCTGGCTCTTGATAATGTATGTGACAGGTGTGGTTTGTGTTTGATAATGCGATAATAAGGACGCCATTTTGATTCTAATTTGCTCTTCCGAGTGTGGTTTTTATAATAGACAGGGTCACCAACTTCAAAAGTGACTAGTTTAGTATTTTAGTTTACATATTTCGCTTGTCGGCGTTTAGTATTTATAAGATTTTGATGAACTAATAGAAATTATTGATGCTGTTGTTCTAGTGCTATTTTATGCATATCCTCACCCGCATATTTTCTGCGTGGTTTGAGAATAGTGTCAATCGGCAACACGACATCCCTATTGTATAATAGAATGAATGGTGACAATGTCAACGACTCTCTGACATTAGAGCGAATTACAGCCAAAGCTTGATTGAAATACACATCCCATGTATTCAAATTATCCTTCGATTTTGTTACTCTGAGGATGGTAATAGGACGTAGTAATATGATGAATGTTCAAAGTAGCCAGGGTCTCTTTAACAGTTATATTTATAAATTCCTCGCCATTGTCAGACACCAGGGCAATCGACGCCCCGTATCTTGGAAATAGTTCGTCAATTATCAAATTTGCGATTGTCGCAGCACTTTTATCTGGTACAGGAAATGCCTCGGGAAAGCTCGAAAATAGGTCGATAAAACTTACGATGTACTTGTTACCAGACAGTGATGTTGGATATGGGCCAGAAACGTCCAGAGCTATCTTTGCAAATGCATAGGGAGGAATATCAGTTTCTTGCAATGGAGGTTTGATCTTTTGCAAGTTTCTGGTTTGACAAGTAACACAACTTTAACAGTTCTTTAAACATGTTTGGCCAATAGTACTTCTGTTTAATTGTGTCATATGTCTTGTCAACTCCCATATGACTATTAGAGTCATGATATTGCTTAATAACCTCTATTCTTAAGTGATAGGATCAGAATGGGTGTTTGAGATATAGTACAATATATCATCGTGAATAACATGCCTATTTGCTAAGGTAGGTGTTAATTTGTCATTTCGAAGTCCAGCCTTAATTACTACTAAAATTTCGTCTTTTTCCTGTTCAGTTACCATGTCTTTGCCAGGTTCGAGCTTAGGTTTTTGCAAATGATCTTCAAGATTAACTTGCACTTAACATACCTCCTTGGCTCAAACATAGGGGAATCTAACAGATATTTCAATGGAAGGTGATCTGACCTAATTATGAAGGTTGCCCCATATAAAAGTGATCTAACTTCTGCAAGTCGTAATGAATCGCAAAAGCTTCTTTCTCTATAGTAGACCAGCGACATTGGGTATCACTCAACTTGTGAGACAAAAAGTGAATGGGTTTTTCATTTTTTATATCAGGAACAGCCTCAGATTGTTCATCAACTGGCTGTGTCAAGCAAACTCCTATGCAATTGTTACTTGCATCCGTATAAAGGATATAAGGTTTTCCTGGGTCAGGGTAACCTAACATTGGTAATATTGCTAAACTGTTCTTCAAACTTTCAAAAGCCTCCTGACAGTTAGAGTCCCACTTAAATTTAGCATATTTTCTTATGAGAATTATGATTGCTTGTGCTATTTCCGAAAACTTTGGAATAAATCGACGAAAATAACTGCACATACCAATAAAGCTGCGTACATCATTTACACGGATAGGCGCAGGTAATGCTTTCATGAATTCCACTTTCTTTGGATTAGGTTTAATTCCGTCTCTATTGATAACAAAGACTAAATACTCAGTCTCAGCTTTTAGAAAATTACATTTCTTTAACCTCAATTTTAAACGATGTTGCCTTAACCGTTGAAATACTTTTTCAATGTGCGCCAAATGTTCTTCAAGTGTAGAACTGAATATCAAGATGTCATCAAGATAAGCAGTTGTGAAACTGTCTAACCCAGCAAGAACATGTGACATACGTTCTTGAAATATAGCTGGTGCATTGGTTAACCCAAAAGACATGACATTGAACTGAAATAGACCTCTATGACAAGCAAAGGGCTGTTTTTTTCAATGTCATCTTCGTTCATGGCTACTTGCCAATAACCTGATTTGAGGTCTATTAATGAGAAGTATTTTGCTTTCCCTAAAGGGGCCAATAAGTCGTCTACCAATGGCAAAGGATACGCGGTTGATTTTGTAATTTTATTTAAGGCCCGAAAATCTCCTCAAAATCATTTAGACCCATCCTTTTTATCTACAATGACCACAGGGGAATTTTGATCTGGAAATAATATTTGCTTCTAACATTTCTTCTATTGCCTGATCAACTATTTTTCGGTTGTTTAGTGGTGTTCTATAGGGTCTTAATTTAATTGGTTTATGGTCACCTGTGTCAATTTTCATCTTGAATGTTTCAGTGTGACTTAAATCAGTATCTTTCTGTGCAAACAGATCAGCATTTTGTTTTAGTATTTTAATTAATTTTTCCTTAAATTCGGGGGGAGCATCAACGCTATCAAATTCACTTTGATCCTTAAGATCACCATTTTGATCTTAAGTTACACTAGAAATTTGTTTATTTTGAATGAATTGTATTTTAGCAACCGCACAACCCCTCCTTAAGATAAATATTTTGTTTGTGGTGTTTGTTATCACAATAGGAACAATTTTATCTCATTTTACTTTTGAAAAAATATAAAAAGATCGGAAAGGAAACAGAATTTGCATCTAATAAACCTGGTTCATAGCTAAGAAAACCACGTTCAACTGCTGAAACTTGGTAAGTTTGACCATTTGTTTGAAAATTCGGGCTTTTCCTCACTCGAAAATTACAAACTACGCTTGTTTAATGTGGAAGTTTAGTTTTAGACTTCAATCGAATTATCGATGAAATGTGAATATCTTCCTGAAGTGGTACATATTTACCAGCGACCCTAATACACCCTAGGTCATAATAAATACGAACACCATTATTAAGCAACCAATCTTTTCCAATTAATATTCTCCTATTCATGCCCCTGACCACGTAAAAGTTATGACTCATTTTGATACCCCTATCTCAAAAATGATTTCTGTGCTCCCATCGTAAGAAAGCGGTCCATCAGTAACAGACTGTAAATAAGCTTTGCGAGTTGTATTTAATTTTGGTTTTAGTTTAAATTTGTCATTAACGTCTCGATGAATTAATGACACGTCACTTCCGGTGTCAATTAACGCCCTAAGTTTTTGTTTCTGGATCCTTAACAAACAAGAATTTGGGTTTGATGTTAATGCAATAATAAATGTGGGTTTGCTTCTATTTATCCTCACCGGCTTCTACATGCGAGGAGCGGAATCTTTTAACTGACCCGTAGCCAGTCTACGTTGCTGTCCGTTCGACCAATTTGTCTCAATTCGACATTCACTGGCAAAGTGATCTATTTCTTGGCACTTCCAGCACACTAACCGTGTACGGTCGATCGGCCTACGACGGGATTTATTTTCAGTAATAGTAATTACTTCCCGTTTTTTCTTTCGACACTCGTCCACTAAATGACCACTCTTATGACAATAAGAACATTTTTGCCTCCTTAAATGGTCAACATGGGCTGTTCATGTGTCGGTTCATTATTCTAATAATGATGACTTGTCCTTAACTGAAACCTCTTTCTAAGGGTCTGTTCTGCTGTTGCAGTATCAATTGCATCTTGCAACGTGTTTGGGTTGGTTCGCATGACTTGAAGTTTCATTCCATCGTCATGGAGACCATCGATAAAATACCCTATCAATTGTCTATCCCTAACGTCTTGAGCCTGACCTGCAAAGGCGTCATCACCTAAGGCAATAAGACGTTCGGCATATACCTGAATTGTCTCATTACGTTTTTGAAGGACTTTGCGTAATAACAAAAGTGCATGTTGTGTGTCAACAACTTCAGCGAAACGAGTGTGTGGGTAGGAATTGCATCCATATACCTTTTCAAGAAATCACTAACAGGATCCTTACACGCCTGATAAGCAACAAATGTAATACTGTATTTGCCATGCCATCCAACACAGAGTAATTCTCGATACTTTTTTATCCAATCCTTAAATAATTTGCTTTCCCCCTCAAATGGCGTAATGACTTTGGCTACACTCTCAGCCCCATGGTTGTTGTTAACCCCGTAAGCTGGTCACCCATTACCCTAAACATATTTACAAACTCTGTTTTCTTTTCAGCCATATTTGTTAGAGTAATACAGTAAAGCTACTGACGGTGGTCGAATATGCATCCAGTTCTTCTTGCACGTTCTACACAATTTTCACCAACCATCAACAAAGTTCATTTATGATCGACTATTGTCCACAAACATGTTCAGAAGCTGCCCACAACACTAAGTTCGAAGTGTTAATTATGTCGAATTAACACATAATCCTGATCACGATAACACCAAAAGAAGTCCTGTTGACACTATGTCACCAGGGCATTAATAAATAACAAGTCCAGACTCTTAAATACACGCTTTATTAACCTTTAAACTACCCCATTTTAATGCCTGATCGTATAGTGGTATTTTAATTCTAACAGACGCTACTGTACAGCAAATCTCTGCATTCTCCAACCCAATCTCTAACAATCTCCCAGATCCTTACATATTCTTACATATTCTTACATATTCTCTCCTCTCGCTAGTAAACCTCCCAATATATACCTGCACCGAAGTGCAATCATCTTATTGGATTTCTACACCTTTACTCAATTGGTTTAGTAAAGTATCACCGCCTACGATATACCTCAGTAAGATAATATTATATCTGCTATTTGAAAAGATCATCCCAAATTGGTGAATAATGGTCATTTACTATTAACTGCGAGATACTTCTACCACTTGTTATCAAACTGTTATGTTTACTTATTAAAGGGTCTGGTAGTGTTACAATAATGCCTAATAGCTGGGGGCGCATTATGCATATTTCGAATGTAGCCAGACAAAAGCACCACATTTTCCGCAGAGGTAGTTTAGGTCATATAGTTCAATGTAAGAAAGAAGGCCATCTATTGAAATCATCATTTTACTATTTATGGGAATCCAAAATGGCCATCACGTCATTTTCAGTTCTTTGTTTTTAAGGATTGCGGTCTTTTAAGCATCCTTGAAGATATTTAAAAAAAATATGATAAGTACAATCTATACATAATGTATAATAACACTACTCTTTAAAGAAAAATGTATAGGTTTTTTATTCTCTCAAAATTTAGTGATGTTATTGATTACATTTCTGTGAAATTCAATTAAAAAACATTCTTAGAGTCATAAAATGTATGCAGTATTTCTTTCCTAAACTGTTTATATTAAGATCCGGTAAATATGCTTTATTTATATGAATATTAATTTTAACTATAGATTAGCATCTTTGAAATATAATTCCAAAGTTGTTCCTCTTGTTTAAAATATTCCGACAGTTACAGACAAACAGAAGCTATTGTCTTTATTAACAAAATTATGACAAAATCTTTTTTAAATATATAAATATCCGTGCACTTCAATAAACTATACACAGTTGTGATTATTTATGACTATTCCACAATACTTTATAAAAAGAATTCCTGGATCATGATACTATAAATTAGGACCGTACACGTTGTACTGTTATTCACGTTATATGTAGACCATATTCTTGTCATACAGGTATATTTACTAACAGACTCAATAAAACCGAGTCTACTGCTTTATTCTCTGAATTGTGTTTGTTGCTCTCAAAGGATCACCTTAATCAGTATTTATATACAATTAAAAAATAAATCACTTGGATAGGGTGATACATGGGTGGTGATTATGAGTGATGAAAATGAGACAAGTATGTAATCAGGCTCGTAGGTACGCGTAGGCCCTGTGCGTCCAGGCTTGTATATAAATTGACAAGGTCAACATTTTAAAACGATTGAACATGTAATAAAATATGAGAGAGTGAAGAGTAAATGTCAGAGTGGTTCCCTGTCGTAGACATTCATGCATTATATACATTACATGCATGCAGTCATGCAGGCAGGCAGGCAGGCAGGCAGGCAGACAGGCAGGCAGGCAGGAAGACAGACAAGACAGACAGACAGACAGACAGACAGACAGGCAGGCAGACAGACAGACATACAGACGTACGGCCGGCCGGATGCTCTGACGGATGAAAGGATGGGCAGACAGCCGCCCGCACGGAATGACAGATGGAAGGATGGCCGGACATTCGGGCGGGTAGGCTGTCAGTGTGGAGGGAGATGGTCTGGCGGGTTTGGGCGGGGCGTTCGCCTGTTCATTTAAGTGGTGACGTTCGTCTGTTCATTTAATTGTTACACCATTCCTGCTCTTTTAAATTGTACTGTACACAATGGGTTTTTTGATAGTTGTTTCCTTTTTAACGCATTATATGTACTTAAAGGACAAACAAATCAGGACATGTTTTAATTATACACAGATCAGCAGATTATGCTTTACATTTAATTAAGTATGGAAAAAGGTCAATCGTTGGGTTTGAAGGACACACAGAAAAGCAATACCATATGTATATTAAGAAGGACAAATCGGTGGTAAGGAGAAAAATCATTTTTAAAAGTGACATGTCAATGTAAATTGGGGGATTTTTTTGTTTGACAGATAAAGAAACTAAGTCAAGATTTATCAATGTGTTACGATAATGACTGGATCTCGTTACTGGAAGAACAATACTATGAGACGGACGTAATGACAGTCTTATATGTTTTAAGTATGAACAGGTAAATTCAATAAGGATTAAAATCAGAATAGTTTGGTTTGTTCAAAACATTCCAATCGTGAAAGTCTACACTTTAACTCGAAATAACAAAGATATGTTATCACTTTAAAATGTACAAGTGTGTAATTCAATATTCGAATAAGTAAATATAAAAAAGATCGGACAGGGAAAGTAGCATTCAAGGAGGACAGTCAACCACAAAACACAGAAACAAACACGCAAACAGACAAACACGAGGGCAAAAGTAATAATATATGCAAACGACATCGCAAAAAGGGTTGACAATAGGGCTACCGCCTTGGAACGGTCAGTGGCAAAGTAGGCCACTGGGGGTTTAAACCGGTTCTAGGGTGCACCAAATCTCACACTTACCGTACTGTTATCCCATTAAAACAGGACAGTGTAAATAAAGAAATCCCCGCCATGATCTAATCTCTAACCAACAAGGCAGCATCAATAGGCAATATAAGTAAAACACAAATATGCTCGTGTAAATATAATACAAAAAAAACAATAGCCTAGAAAGCCACAACGAAGGCACTCAATGACTTGGCAGAAGCAAGAAAAACAAGAGAATAAACCATTAAGGGCACGACAAGAAATATCATAGACACACATCAAACGCCAACGTCCCAATGGGCTTTAGGTAGGCGTCATCATAGGGGCCACAGCCTGTCCGGTCATCGTACAATTAAAGAGGAAAGCAAAGTGGCGAACTGTAAAAGGGTCCAAGCATGCAGTACGTTGCAAAAGGATAGGGTCATAACCTCTGTTGATAAACTTTTTAACAAGTCTAACAAAGATAGTTTGAAAGTGATCATGACCAAGAATCATACGAAGTTTATAAATCACATCACCATATAAGTCAGGTTGTGATAGTCCTTGTCGCAGAAGAGTCCTTAAATTACTTTTATATTTGGAAAGAAGATCAGGGTTACGATAATAAAACGTTGTAAAGGGTTTACGAAGTATATGGTAACGGTAACCGTTATTGAGTAGCTTTTTAGTTATACAAAGATTACGAATAATAAAGTCCTCAACTCGAGTACAAGCTCTTGAAAAACGAATAAGTTGAGACACATACACCCCATAAGAAGTTGCTCGGGGAACATCCCCTTCCAAGTGGGGATAATTAACAATGTCAACATTATAATCATCTCTCTTGTCATAGATGTTGCTAATTATTTCACCATTTTCAGTCGAGAGATCGAAATCAAGGAAAGAAGCGTTATTATCAGATATATTAGCTTTGTTAAGCTGAAGTTCTTTAGGATAAATATTATTAACCATTGTTGGAAAGAAAGGGTTGTCAATGTTCATATATGTCATCCAGATGCCGAGAGGTGTCATTAAAGGCTTCAATAACATCTGCCTGGGTATCTGGTGAAAGACTCAACATGAAAACTCGTTCATAGCAAAATAAAAACAAATCTGCGACAAGTGGTGCACAGTTCGTACCCATAGGGATACCAACAATTTGTCTATAAACGGTGCTTCCATACCTGACAAAAATATTATCTAATTTGAAGATGAGTGCTTCACAAACTTCATAGCAAGTCCACATAGTATAATTGTCTAAACTGCCGTTAGTAAAAAACACTTTAATATTATTACATGCCAAAAATGTAGTATTTTCTCTAGCGAATCTTTTTTGAATAAGAGAAATTAGCTTGTCTTTAATAAGGTGATGTGGTAAGGTTGTATATAGTGTAGAGAAGTCATAAGTGCTTATTGATAAAGTTGACCTTTATTGAAAATTTTATCAAGAACGTCTCCTGAATTTGTATAGACCAAAACAAATTAATCCCAGAGTTTGTGTGTTTAGGGGTCGGGGGGAGGGTGGGGCAGGGGGTTTATTCTCTTGTTGCTCTGGCTTCTGCCAAGTCATTGAGTACATATTTGTGGCTTTCTATGCTATTGTTGTTTTGTATTGATATATACACGAGCATCTTTGTGTTTTAGTTATATTGCTTATTAATGCTGCTTTGCTGGTTAGAGAATAGTTCATGGCGGGGATTTCTTTATTTACACTGTCCCGTTTTATTGGGTTGACAGTATGGTAAGTGTGAGATTTGGTGCAAGATTTGTTTTAAATCCCAGTGGCTTTTTTTGGCCACTGACCATTCAAAGGCGGTAGCCCTATTGTCTCCCTTTTTGTGTTTGTGCTGTATTATTTGGCATTTTATTTTTATTTATACAAAGTTGTTCTTTGTTTCTGTGTGTGTTTGTGATTGACTGTCATCTTTGAATGCTACTTTTCCTGTTCGATTTTTATATCAATAATTATGTTACTTTCTCGCCAACATATATAGATCATGTCTTTACTCTTCATTTTATGCGATTACTGTTTATGTGCAATGTCTGCTTTAAAAAGAGGCCGGTGTATCACAGGTAACAGTCAAAGACTAAATTAAAAAGCAAGCAACATATCCTAAGGGTGATTAAACAATACCCAGAACCTTTAAAGACTGGAGTAGTGGAACAATCTATTTCAAATTCAAGTAAGAAACCTGAAGTATTTGAGAATGTACCACTGATATCTATAAATATTGGGCTCAGCAATCTCCAAAGACTGGAATGTATAACATTTCTGATTTCAAGCACGGGGAGACGTTTTACCGCCGCCACACTGCACAGGCAACGCTACTGCGATATATAAAAAAAAGAGTGAAAGGAGAAATTTGGAAATCGACGAACACAAAAAATACACAAAATATTGCAATCTCGGTTTGATTGAGACTGTTTACGAACGTTAAACCAGAACACCGCCTAGTGAGGCTTATACGCCTATATAGAATTTTAAAAATATTTGTTTCATTTGAAAAAAATAATATGGATTTTTTACAATAGAAATTTATCGTGTAAAAGCCAAACATTTTATTTTAAGTTAGTATATTAATTGAACATGTATACGTTTTAACTGAACAACTCAGCTCTGTCTAACATGACAATGCATCCACATATAGTAAATATATTTGAAACAGGCAAAGAAGTATTGCAAGCTACCGGTTTCGGTCTAAAGGCGAAAGTCAATTATAGCTAAAAAAAAGAAAACTTATGAGTAATTGTGACCTTGACTTTGATGGTAGGCACCTTGCTATTGTTCGTGACACAATGTTTCATGGTGGTGAACATTTGTGTATATGTACAATGTTATTGTAATCAACTGTTAAAGAAGTTATAGCACATACACAAGATTGTAACCAATAACATTCAAGGTAAACGTTGAAGACATCGTCTTATGGTAGTGAATATTTGTTTGTAAAACATATTGGAATCCATGATAGATACAGAAGTTATACCACAGACACTAATTGTAAAGTAATTACGTTTAAAGTACATGTGTGAGCTTGACCTTGTAGTTAAAGAGTATGATAATGGACCTTTGGAAACGGCTAAGCACGACACATACGAAATATTGCAGTCTCGGTTTGATTGAGACTGTTCATGAGTGGTAGTGATATATGCTAGCTCACGCCCTCTAGCCCCGGGTTGAGCAGAACTCAATATTCATAAAATCAACAGCACAAAAATTTAAACCATCCCGAAGATGGAATGCATATGGCGGTGGACATGGAGCTAACTCTTAGTCCACACACATTGTCTCATGGTGGCGACCATTTTTTGTGTGTATACGATTAGTGGAATCCAATGATAGCTAAAGAAGTTATAGCCCGGCCACAAACTATTAAGTATTGACCTTCAATGTGTATGTGTGACCTTGACACATCATCTCATGATGGTGAGCAATTCTGTATAATATTATTGGAATCTAATGATAGCTAAAAATTAGCACCTCCACTTATTTATCCTGCCTCATTTTGACTTTAAAACTGCCTGCATATAATTCAATAAAAAGTTGAGATTTCAATTTTCTTCAATATTCTAACAAAAGATTTGTGCAATATTATCTAAAGTTAGTAATATGTACAAAACTTTTCTTTGAACTATTCGAATAATTAATATTAATGATTGCAAATAGGCAAAAATAAGTATAAAAGTCGGAAATGCAGCTTTCACGAAACACAGTAAACCCAAAAACACGCAAAAAAACAAACATGAATGGTATTGTTAATAAGGAATAAATGCATATTATGTCTTATGTCACAAGCACAAAAAGGGTTAACAATAGCGCTACCGCCTTGTAACGGTCAGTGGCAAAAAAGGCGTCTGGGGTGGATGCGGGGGTAGGGGGTGGGGGTGAGGGGTGTTAAACCAGGTTCTAGGGTGACTTGGCAAAAACCAGAGCAACAAGATAATAAACCACTGATGGCACGACAAGACAATATTGCAAACAAACATCAAACGTCACCGTCCTTTTGGGCTTTAGGTAGACGCCATCATAGGTTCCACAGCCTGTCCGGTCATCGCACAATTAAATAGGAAAGCGTGGTGGCGAACTGTAAATGGGATCACCACCAAGTAACTTCTTGTTAATGCAAAGGCATTACAAATTAAACTAAATCTAGAGAAAGTTGATGGCCGCCATAACATATCCCTACACCTTTTGATTAGAGATGTGTCAGCATTGATAGGAAAGACAGTACCAACAACACAAAAGGAAAAAGAGAAAGAAAAAAATCCCACCTTACGATATCATAAGAATTTTCTACATACAAATGTATTTATTCACTTTTTGGACATTGATTAACGTAATAGCCACTTGCACATCTACACATATACCAATAACTTTTCTACATCTAACTGTGTGACATGAGTGTCAGTTATGCACAGGCTGACGCGATAACTTTATCCCTGACCTTTTTGAAAAATTGATGATAAAAAAACGGTAGGAGTTAAGATAAAAAGTGAAATGTGACAGACAGACGGACAGATGGACAGAAATTACAGAAAAAACTTCATAAGAGGAGACACAATTATATTAAACATTATGTTTTGATAAGGTAACAGTTTACTGTTATCTATAAATGTGTTGGTGAAGACTTGTTTGATACTAATGACAGGTAGAGCTCTTTTGACAACATGTAAGTCCAGGCGCGTAGCTAGACCAGTTTCGTCATACGGTGACTGCAATACTAATGGATCCTTAAAACAGCGTTTACAGTCAAGGTCAGGACTTGAAAAGAACTAGAAATTTGTCGATAGTCTACGGATGCCCAGGCTATTGCTTCGCATATTAATATGAAAATTGTATTTCGGACATTAAAATTGTGATGTTTTACTAATCCAAGAGGCATAACTCTGGGGCGATGGGCCGATTATCGAACTTGGCCGAGACATTTTGCCCATATACAATATGGAGAAGACTCGGAATAACACCTACACAAGTTATGAGTCCAGACAACATTATTTTTGTGATTTAACTAAATTCCATTTTTGTTTATTTCGCCCATTGTTTTCTCGTTTAGGGCAAAGCATTCTGTAAGATACTGGAACGGATACGCTCCTGGCCATGGACTGGTGTGAAAATACCTCATTGAGTGTTTCATGTTCGGGATATATGTTCGGGATATATGCGTACCATCTTCGGGATATCTCAAATGTCTGTACTATTGACATTTTAAATATTGAAATACTGCTAAACCTGGAGCTAGAGGGCGTGAATGGTAGTAAGCAGTGTTCACTACCGTTCATGAACGGTCTCAATCATCAAAACTGCAGTGTCACATAGCAAATAGTATTCAGTCAACTTCAGTCGTTTTAGAGCAGATTACATGAGTGTATAGATATGTTGAAACATCATGAACATATTTCTGACAGTAGCTAGTTACTATTTTTAGAATACATACAACCGCTACGAAGTGTAATAGAAATAACGCTTACACAAAACTTTATCAATTTTCGATATATGATATAAACAGTCTTTCAAAAAGGTACTGAAGACAGAATAATATACAATACTATGTCTACATAGTAGACTGTTCTTATAGTTTCTGGTATAAGCCCTTTTATTATGTGTTCTGATTATACACATTATTTAAAATAAATCAAAGTATAAACTATATTAATAATAGCTTCAATGTTTGATTGTCCTTCCATTTATTTATTTATTTATTTAAGATCCACCAAATAATTATGATTTTTCATTTTAAGATTATGACATGAAAATAAAAATAATCTTATAAGCATAAAATGCAATTTTAATTATTTAAAGATGTTGGCTTACCTGTAAGTGGCTATGACATTACATAATTAAATTAACATTTATATGTTTGTTAAACATTGTTTTACTATTTATTTCATAAAATAGTAATTCACAGGTATACTCATATCAATACGTCAATATACCACACTCCATTGATTTGGCCTCCCACAGCCTAATTTTCGACTCCACTGTGTGTTATTGTCCCTTATCAGTGTTTTATTGACCCTTATCAGGAAGTGTTACGTAACACATTGATCCAATAATAATTACATGCTGGATTTTGAGAGGGAGTGAGGGGGTGGGTTGGGGACAATTTATGCACATAAATACTAGGCTTTTAAACTTTTCAAAACCACGACTCATTTTGTTATCCCATTTTCACGATTATTAGTTAAGATTATTTGTTTTTCTTCTAATAAACAAGAAAAGCATATTCTTTGGAATCTTAAACCAATGGCTATGCCTACAAAGTGGACGATTATGATTACTATCGCAAAAACTACTCTTTAACATTGATAGAAGGTTTTATAACATCAGCCAAGTAAAAAACACACATATAAATTATATAATATTTAAGTAGACAAGTAATGAATAGGTAAATCCATGGCCGAGCAGTGTCTTCAATGGTAATAGCTCTGAAGAAAGATAATGACCCTCAGGCTTAAGCCCCGGGCCCTTATCATTCTCCGGGACTATAATCACTGAAAGGCACTGCTCCGTCATGTATAAATCTCTAAGGATATTACAATAATTGAAATAATACAGTGTTGCATGGAAAGATATGTAAACGTGAAATGTTGACATTCCACTGACGTACTCTTTTGATTTTAAAATATAAAAATTAATCAATTCAAATATTAATATTAAAATAACATTCTTTACCTGCTACATGGCTTACACAAAATTCCTTTCAAACATTACTGATACAAGTGTATCGATGTCAATATTGTAGTACACAATATTGATTTCATGTAATGTCAAGTTTAGGCCACACTTTAAAATATCTTAGTTTACCCAAACCCGACTTGAGATTTTTAAGATGGGTAGATAGATAGAAAAATTCGTATCATTTTTTCTTTCATGTATGCCAAATTGTTTTCTGAATGCTGTTTAGAGTTGAACTGTTTGTTTGGGCTTAAAACCACATTTTTGTACTTATTAAATATGATTTTAGTATTTTGGATGCATTGAAATGTTGAAAATTGTATCTATCTAAAACAATTGGAAAACCAAATTAATAAAGATGAATAGGCAACACATTTTTGTTTTCGCTGTCAAATGGCTATTCAAGTTTGACCAGGTAGGGGAGTGAGAGTGCAATGTAAAGAACATATATAGGGCCTACTTTGACCTATTAATGGAATCTTCTGTATTTGATTTGATTGAGAAACAAATCGTTATTTGTTCTTCATTGGACAATGAGCAAACTATGGGCGACAGGTTCGTTGCCTCGGGCAAAGCAGCTAAAGGCATGCCATTTCGTAATCTGTAATCTCAGTGAATGAAACGAGTAAGCAACTCAATTATTAACGATAAGCAATGAGCGTCTCTGTAAAAATGAGGGACCGTATACATTGCGGATCGTCTACAGTGAGGGACTGTATGCAATGTGGATCCGAGAGGATACCAAAAACATGTCATTAAAGGGACTCATAAACAATCTTGCTTTATATACATGTATATTGATTTTGGAAGCAACTATATGTCCGTGCTAGTTTAGTAAAGGTTACACGGTCTAAAAATAATGTATTTACTTTATACGAATATCTAGATAAGAAAATAACGCTTACATAGCTAAAATGAGACAAATGGTCCTTTAGAAATAACAGCAACCAAACTCAATGGTACCGTAGGTCCGCACTGCACCACAAACAAAGAGCAAAATATGCAATGAAAAGGACAATATATAACCCAAAGAGCGATAAAAACAAGTTTACCGACTTGGAACGGTCATTTGGCAATATGCCCTACTGGTTAGCTTAACTCAAGTTTTGTATATAGCCTAGCTAGTATCCTGTATCCAAGACAAGACAGTAAAAATAATACATCCCATTAAAAGTTCACATCCAGAGAAATAAGCAATCGATACTCATAGATGTTGTTGTAAAAATATATATAAATACATAATTAGAAACACCTCAGGATGTGTCGAGAATTTTACTGAACAACCACAGCAGTTATAGCCAGGAAGTCAGAACAGAAAACCTGAGGGACGAACGTTCATGCACTAATCTCTCATTCAGAGTTTCAAAAGGTGCAATCCTTGAATCCCCTGAGGTTATTAGATCATTGCACAAGAGACACATTAAGCTTAGTGACTACCATGACAGGTAGAGCGGTCAATCACCCAGCATAAAATGCGTTGCAATACGAAATTTCTGACGAACCTCCTGTTTAATTTTGTAAAGTAGTCAGGAAATCAGTAAGGCCCTTTTAATTTCCGAAGTTTATAGAACACATCTCCATAGAATATAGGTTGTGATATTCGTATTCACATGGATGTTTTAGGTTGGTAATGTACGTCTCCAGTAGGACGATAGCACTTTGAGAAAGATCTACGTAGTTTATGGTAACGAAAGGTTTTGACCCATCCTCAGTCAGTCAAAACTCTTAACTTTTCTCTAAGGTAAACCTCGTGGGACTCCATGACTGCACCTTCTGAAACTCTGAAAGGGGAGGTTGGTGCATGAACGTTTGTTCCTATGGTTTTCTGGTCGTACCCTAGATTGGTTTTCTCTTTGGTTGCAACTGCTGTGGTTGTTCAGTACAATTCAGGATACATCCGGAGGTGTTTCTAATTATGTTTTATATAATTTTACAATAATATTTACATGTATTGTTTCCTAATTTCTCTGGATGTGTACTTTATTGTTAGAGATTTCCTTTTGATGGGATGTACGTTTAATTCCACTGTCTTGTCAATTTGAGCACATAAGATAATAGGATAAAAGGGGGTTGTGTACACTTAAAATCGATTAAAGCTTACCAGTGGGCCATATTGACTACTGACCTTTCCAAATCGGTAACCCTGTCTTCACCACCCTTTGTGTTGTATATTGTCCTTTTGTTTGTGGTAGAGTGTGGATCTACCGTGCCATTGCGTTTGGTTGCTGTGATTCCTATAGGACGGGGGCGGACGCTCTACCTCTAGACCACGCCGCGGTATTGGTAATGCTATTTTGTATTATGCAGTTTAAATCTCACAAACCCAACTTACTGGCATTTAATCCATTTTGTGATATGTGGTTGTGTAAGGTTAACATTCGAAGAAATACTGAAAAGGAGATCCCTTGGAAGCAACAAACACAAACATGAGAGAAAGGTAGCAGTCTCGGTTTTATTGAGTCTGTTCATGAGAGGTAATTATAAGATCCAAAACCTCTCACGCCTCCTAGCAACGGCATAAGCGATATTCTACTTTAACGCAACACAGAATGGGCTTGATGATCCCAAAGGACCAGTAAATAATAACACTACTGATGTGTAGTCGGGGCGACTTTTTAAGGCCACCACAAATCACTAAAGAAACGCTAGTGTGACTGTCAATATATACTGAAAAGGTGATCCCTTCGAAGCAACAAACACAAACAAGAGAGAAAAGTAGCAGACTCGGTTTTATGGAGTCTGTTCATCAGAGGTAATGATAAGATGCTACACCTCTCACACCTCCTAGCACCGGCTTAAGCGTCATTCTACTTTAAAGCAACAGAGAATGGGTTTGATGATCCCAAAGGACCAGTAAATAATAACACTACTACTATACAGTTACCATTATAATTAATGTGGCTATTGACATTTAATGGTTTACTGTCCCTTTATCTTTAAATATTTCGAATGACTACCGGTACTGAAAACATAGACTAATAATGCTGCCTTGCAGGTTAGAGAATAGTTCTTGGCGGGAATTCCTTTATTTACGCTGTCCCATTTTATTAGGATGACAGAATGGTAAGTGTGAGTTTGGTGCACCCTAGAACCCGGTTCCAAGGCAGTAGCCCTATTGTCAACACTTTTGTGTTTGTGATGTCTTATTTTGGCTTTTTATTCATCTTTTAAGTTGTTCTTTGTTACTGTGTGTGTTTGTGGTTGACTGTCGTCCTTGAATGCTACTTTTCCTGTTCGATTTTTATATCTAAATAAATAAGCAAAACAAAAGGAATACAAAAATTAATGTATTTATTACGAATATACATTATTTATAACGAATACGTTACGTTGTATACAATCATGTAAGTGGATATACAAGTCGAACAGGAAATATAGCATTCAAGGAACACAGTCAACGACAAACACGCACAGAAACAATTACAAAGATGAATAAAAGGCAAGATATGACATCACATACATAAAAGTGTTGACAATAGGGCTACCGCCTTGGAACGGTCAATGGCAAAACCTCTAGGGGTTTAAACCAGGTTCTAGGGTGCACCAAACCCTACTCTTACCCTATTGTCATACTAATAAACGGGACAGTGTAAATAAAACTATCCCCACCAGATTATAATCTAATCTCTATCATGTTTTGTCTTTTGGATGAATAAAGTTATCTATCATATCATATCAAACACGGCAACATTAATAAGCAATATAAGTAAAACACGTACTTGAACATGCATATACAAACACAAAATCGTACATCTATTCAAACATCTTAATCTTTCGATATAACAATTCGTATCACAATTTGATATTTGAACGTGTGCACATGTGGATATACGCTGGTAATATACCTGCACAATGTTTACACAGTCATGATTATCTTACCGATCACGCATACTTTATCTATAATCTACTTCCGGTTATAACTAAAGGTACATATAAATCCATATTTTAAAGGATACAGTACTGACGAGTGTAAGTAGTATAGTGTTCATTAATTAATTTACTAAAATAACCATAGTATTATTTAAACATTTATTTTAACATGTACTTAATATGTTTTAAAATGTATATTAAGTGATCATATAAGATATTATGATTTATGCTGAATTTACATGATTACCTCAGAACAGAAAGTTTTTTAAATATAATGAAAACGTGTGTATACTAAAACGCTGAAAATCAAGCTGTCTTTCGAAAACCTGTGCATTTTACCAATACTGATTTATCAGTTATAGGTTAACCCGGTTATCTGCTTAAATACATCAGATAACCAGGTTAATATTAAGGTTTTCATCGATGTCTTTCGTAGTCTGTGAACCCCAGAATTCTTATCATAAAACTCTAGACAGTTCAGTTATTGGTATTACAATATATCTTCATTATATTACGTTAGTTAATTTTATCAAATAACGTTTGGAGTAGTAAAGCCATGATATATTGATCACATATCACTTGCATGTTCGTTCGGTATTTTCCGTTCCGTAGATCTGATTGGATAAATGCGTACAGGAATGCTTATTGACGTGGTCACGAACTGTTTTAACTTACCTTAGCCAGAGGCAAAGAGGATCTATTGTGAAGCTGTTGTTCGTTCGTTCGCCTAACGTCAGTCCTTACGTATGACCGTCTATTTTAACGACCTTTTCTCAGAACCGATGCCAAGTTATATCAAACTTTACATGGATGATCCGAAGGTAAGTGTCTTTGAAAGTTATGGAAATAAGGTTAGCGAGTATGGCAAGCCAATTGTCCAATAATTACGTGAACCAACCAACCCAGGTTCACGGTCGACAAACTAGGATTAACGATCGATAAATTAGGTTTTTCGAAAGTAAACCATGGTTTACGGTCGATATACTAGGATTATCAAATCAACTATAAATTTCGGGCGTGAACATATGTCCACGACCGTGAACCTATGTCCACGACCGTGAACCTATGTTTACGACCGTGAACCTATGTTTACGACCATGAACCTATGTTTACGACCGTGAATCTATGTTTACGACCGTGAACCATAGTTTACGAACGTGAACCTATGTTTACGAGCGTGAACCATAGTTTACGGACGTAAACCTATGTTTACAACCGTGAACTATAGTTTATACTCGTAAACTATGGTTCACGCTCGTAAACTATGGTTCACGCTCATAAACATAGGTTCACGTTCGTAAAATCGGGTTTATCGACTTGTAACTATGCTTTCGGACCGGTATCTGTGATTTACGAGCATAGCCAATCACGACCGTGAACCATAGTTTACGAACGTAAACTATAGTTTACGAGCGTGAACCTAGGTTTACGACCTCGAACCATAGTTTACGGACGTTAACCTAGGTTTACGACCGTGAACCATAGTTAACGGACCTGAACCTATGATTGCGAGCGTGACCATAGTTTATGAACGTGAACCTATGTTTATGACAGTGAACTTGGGTTTACGAGCGTGAACCATAGTTTACGAACGTGAACCTAGACAAGATTTCACTGAAATTTCACTGACATTTGGTGTTTTTGCTGGAGTTGTTAGATTGGGTTTCTGTCCAGTCACAGAATGATTGTCAACTCCATTTTTTATACCATGGTCAATCATGGTTTTGCTGTCAGACATGATTAGCAACCATGATCAACCATGGTCTTGTCATTTCCCTCTGTTAATGACCATGGTCTACAATGATTTTATAGCTTACATGCTGAATGACCATGGTTGACCATGGTCAACCCTTGCGTGACCATGGTCAACCAAGGTCCAAAAATCTTTGACCATGGTCATGTCGTTAAACCATGGTTGACCATGGTCTTTAGCATTTCAATGTTATCAAAAGCATGGTTGACCTTTGCCAACCATGGTTCAACCATGGCTGGCAGAGCTTGACCACGGTTGACCATGGTCGACCAGGGTCACGTTTCGCAGGGGTTGTCGTTGAATGCTACATTACCTGGCGACTATTATATCTACTATTTAAGCGTCGTTCAATACATATGTGTATTCGTAATAAAAGCGTCTTTCAAGATATAACTCAACCACGAATTGCATGGTAAAATCTTACATGTTTTGGTAATGCAAGTATATGGAAGATATTGGGCAGTCGAACATTCATTTGTTAATTGGTTTCTTTTCTAATGTCTACATACTGTTATACGTACTCCATTGCTTAATTCATTATTCAAGTATTAATTTGTTTATTTCTTTAAGGTGATTCTTACGTGCCGAGACTACACTATCTACATTTAAAACCCAAAATGACCTAGTAATCTCTAAAAGAAGGCCACAATATGGGTTCAGTCAGTTCATGCTGTTGCGGATGTTTCCGTGGAAAATGTAAATCATATGATGTCGACAATCCTACAGAGCGGGTAGGTGTTTTAAAATTAATGCGTTAAATGTACAAGCAATTTAAATAAAGATATAATTGAAATAAAACAATTATTACATAAATGTGACATATTCTCTCCTCCGAACTCAGGAATGTCATTTAAAAGGGGCAGAGACTTTCTCTCCCAGACAAATTACATAAAACAAGATTTATGCAATTGATTTGGTAACAAAGCGGCAGCAGCACATCAATCGCATTTCCATTGTTTTTATTGCACTGAGGCCAGTCATTTTAAATGTATTTCATTGATGCATTATTGTATTAAACCATTTAACATGCTTTTTTAAATATCACATGGTTTGCGAAACTTCGAAGCTACGTACCGATAATATTACAAAATAATTGGTCACGATGCAATTTACGACGATTATTTCAATATGACGGAACATATAGCACATGTTCTTGGTCAGGTCAATCAGAATTCAGAAACTTTATAAGGTACAACAGGAAATACATTAGGAAAATGATAATTTAAATTTTAAAACTGAAGAATAAGTCGCAATAACGCGGATATTTGCAACATGACCATGCTTATTAAAAGACAATTTATACTAACTACTGATAAGGAAAATCCTTTGGAAGCAACAAACTCAACCAAGAGAATAAATTAGCAGTCTCGGTTTTATTGAGTCTGTTCATGAGAGGTAATGTGGGAAGCAACAACTCTCACGCCCTCTAACACCGGCTTAAGCGGTATTTTACGTCAAAGCCACATATTTGGGCTCATTGATCCCAAAGGACGAGTAAAAACATAACTAGTGATTCATAGCACGGGGAGACTTTTTATGGCCGCCACACTGCCCTAAGCTAACGCTATTGTGAATGTTAATAAATACTGACCACGGAGATCATTTGGATCTACTGATAGTAAAAATAAGTAAATAACTATTGCGTAATGATGTTTGTGGCTAATCTGGTTAATAATAATACAGTTTCTTATTCCTAATATGAACATGGAATTCGCACATAATTACTTTATACTTTGTTTTCAATGATGGAACATCAGGTAGAAAGCGACATCCCGTATACCCGGTTTCCTGGTAAAACAGGTATAACTGAATACACGTAAGTAGTTTATCTTAGTTCACGTATTTCTCCAATGTTCAAGATCTTATTATGTAAAAGTTTTAAATAAATATGTATCACATTCCCTTAGCTTGTGCTAGTACTTTTGACATATATAGACTTATGCAAACTGTGAATTGTCAACCTTTGCATGTGTGTGATATTGCAAACTTAATGGTGTAACGCAGTCCCCTACCTTGTGCTCGTACTGTTGACTTATATGGACTTCTGCAAACTGTAAATTGTCAACCTTTGCATGTGTGTGGTATTGCAAACTTAATGGTGTAACGCAGTCCCCTACCTATGGACTTATTAAACTGTCAATCGCCAAACGTTTCATGTGTAGTGTTGCAAACTTAATGGTGTAACGCAGTCCCCTACCTATGGACTTATTAAACTGTCAATCGCCAACTCTTGCATGTGTGGTGTTGCAAACTTAATGGTGTAACGCCGTCCCCTAACTATGGACTTATTAAACTGTCAATCGCCAACTCTTTCATGTGTGATGTTGCAAATTTAATGTTGTAACGCAGGCCCCTACCTATGGACTTATTAAACTGTCAATCGCCAACCCTTTCATGTGTAGTGTTGCAAACTTAATGGTGTAACGCAGTCCCCTACCTATGGACTTATTAAACTGTCAATCGCCAACCCTTTCATGTGTGGTGTTGCAAACTTAATGGTGTAACGCAGTCCCCTACCTATGGACTTATTAAACTGTCAATCGCCAACCCTGTCATGTGTGGTGTTGCAAACTTAATGGTGTAACGCAGTCCCCTGCCTATGGACTTATTAAACTGTCAATCGCCAACCCTTTCATGTGTGGTGTTGCAAACTTAATGTTGTAACGCAGTCCCATACCTATGGACTTATTAAACTGTCAATCGCCAACCCTTTCATGTGTGGTGTTGCAAACTTAATGGTGTAACGCAGTCCCCTACCTATGGACTTATTAAACTGTCAATCGCCAACCTTTTCATGTGTGGTGTTGCAAACCTGACTTCTATGTATCCTTTTAACTGTTGTTTGGTTTGAATGCGGTTTGTTTTGCGACTTATATTCCTAACTTGGTTGGAGATTTTATTAAACCGTAAGGGGAAGCAGAATTCCGTACAGCCTAAGGCATATTTAATGTGTTGTTTATTATGCATTCTTTTTTATTTTGTTTTGTCTGTATAGTTTAACCCTATGGGTTATAATAATGTGTCAGTAAAGATAAACGTTTTGTGTGTACCACGCAGACGGAACGCTCAAACTAGCCACATACAAAATCAACAAAAATGTCGACAGGCAGACAGTGATACGGTGAAGGCCCTACAACAGCAGATTGATTCATTAAGGTTGGTCTTAATATTGATTGATATTATATAAAATTTGTGAAGATTTCTATTTTTGTTTGACACACATCAGCGTTGTTTTGCTTGTTGTACGAATTTCAGAATTACATAAGATATCTTTTTAGCTATTTAATAGACAATATTGATTGATATTTTATAAGATTTGTGAAGATTTGTATTTTTGTTTGACACACATCAGCGTTGTTTTGCTTGTTGTACGAATTTTAGAATTACATAAGATATCTGTTTAGCTAATTAATAGGCAATTAACTTCAATACTTATGTCTTTGTTTTTATTGATTAATGAAGGTGTCATTTAATCATGTTTATAGCATGGTGAATGCCATTGTTTAAATATACGCTTATATTTAACATCCAGTTTAATGCTACATAATGTGTTGTTCTTAAAAGTTCATTCAATCAAACATATGTATACGCTTATGCTTAAAATGAAATAATTCAAGCTATTCTTTTTAAATATTCAGAGATGAAAAGTCTGTACTCGAAAACAAGCTTTATATATCGACTGCTAACGAGGATAGGTTGAGACATCAACTAGCGGATAAAGAACAAGAAAATGAAGAACTGTTGATGAGGTACTAGTATTTGGAGCTTCTTTTTTCCTGATACACTGCATTTACAATTTTCGCTAATGTTCAATACTCATTGTTTAATAGTTTGAATTAGTTGTGCATTACACAAAATACATACTTTTATAAAATGTCGACGATGTATTCCGTTTCATTTCATCATTTAGTATGTTTTGATTTTACCACAAGCATGACGGATGACGTTAACATACATGGGTATACTACACCTTGCACAACACCTTAGAGAATCCCCATTTTGTGACAATATGAAGTCGGCATCGACATCAAATATATTTCGCACTCCGCTGACATCGATCGACGGTTCGCCTCTTGAGACGCTGCTGTCAATCAATTTTGACACGGCTGGGAGAATGCATGTAACTTACTACACGCGGTGTATAATAAGTGTACATTTGACTCGACTTTTGTTTGTGTATATCATGACCTCGCCACGGCATGAACGAGCGTATCTCAGCGATGATTTTCGAAAGTTAATTATAAAACACATTGAAAGTGGTGGAAATCAAATAAATGGTACATTTCCCCGGGGTACCTTAATTAATATTGCAAAAGCTTTGTATAAACCAAACCGCAGTAAAATATATTTGGCACCGGTTGTGTATGACGGGTACAGTGGAGCCTTCAAAACGGTATCATATTTCACCTTACTAGTAATGTCGATGTTTTCCCCACTACCAAATTCTTTTGAAAAAGCCATGGTTCATTTCTCACTACGGGACACGAAATGAAGCTATATAAATCTAAAACAAATACACGGTGCCGAACAGAAACAATGAGGGCAGAACAAATGTTTGACATGCATTTTGACAGGTCAATCTGGTGAAGTTCAGTTTTCATTGGCCAATAGCTACACGCTGGCACATCTTGTGCCAATTGGAACTGATCAAGCTGGTTCTCAAGAATGTCACTTTTGATGTAAAATCAGGGTCTGGATGCACTTTAAATTTTGATCGTGTCCAGGTAAACGCTTGTCGTTTTCAACTGGGCGAGAAAGGTCAAGACAGTACAACACAGACAATCTTTTGATTCGCCGCTAAGTGGAGTTTCTCTAACATGTTGTGCAAGGCCCTTGTGTGGGTCTCGATCCTTGATCCGCCGGATTAGTAGCAGCGCAAATTCTTATTACATAGTGTATAACACTTGTTCCGATTTGCCATCTGATTGGTTCCTACTTTTCTGCATGTTCGTAATCTCCGCATACCCAGTCTTCGGAGCAGAATATAGACTTAGGTGTCCATTTACATAACTTCAGTTATAACAACACGCAACACCCTTGCCCACACCCACCCCACCACCCATCAACCAACATTATTACTTCATGGATAAATACATTTGAAGAACATTTGGAGTAGTTACCAATATGTATTAGAGATAAGTATACAGCAGAGCCTATTACATAAATATAAATGCATTTATCTGTTCCGTAAGAATGTAAAAGTTGACATTACCTATAGTGTTATACTTTCAAAAGGCTGAGCAAAATTGCTTCGGCAAACCTGACAGACAATAACCCAAACATAGCTGATCTAAGTGACCTAAACAGACCTACAAAGATTGCCGAGAGGTTTTCTGAGCTATATGATAACGAATGGACAAATGCATTTGAAGATTTACACGACACTCATGGACTATTGGAGGAGGACACTATTCACAAACTGTTCAATATTGAAAAGGTATTCTGTTATTGATATTATCATTGTTTTTTTGCAATCAGCTTTAGAATATATTGCATATAAAGAAATAGATTATATGTCCAATACACCTAGGACGAATGTTGTTTAATAGAGAAATATAAAAAGATCGGACAGGGAAAGTAGCATTCAAGGAGGACAGTCAACCACAACACACAGAAACAAACACGCAAACAGACAAACAAGAAGGCAAAAGTAATAATAAATGCAAACGACATCACAAACCCAAAAAGGGTTGACAATAGGGCTACCGCCTTGGAACGGTCAGTGGCAAAATAGAACACTGGGGGTTTAAACCGGTTCTAGGTTGCACCACCAAACCTCACGCTTACGCTACTGTCATCTCATTAAAACAGGACAGTGTAAATAAAGAAATCCCCGCCATGATCTAATCTCTAACCAACAAGGCAGCATCAATAGGCAATATAAGTAAAACACAAATATGCTCGTGCAAATATATTACAAAACAACAATAGCCTAGAAAGCCACAATGAAGGTGACTTGGCAGAAGCCAGAGCAACAAGAGAATAAACCATTAAGGACAGGACAAGAAATATCATAGACAAAAATCAAACGCCACCTTCCTAATGGGCTTTAGTGGCGTTTGATGTTTGTCTATGATCTTTCCTGTAGATAACAAAACATTGTTTTTGTCAAATATATTGGATACTGTATATATATTTCCATAGCCTTTTTTTATCCTGTAGAAACTGCGTTATTATAGAGTACCACTTTAACATATAAATTAAATGTATAATTCACCTTGTGAAATATAAATGTATCTGTTACATGAATATCATTGTAATTATAATCTATAGAAATGTATAACAACACATTTTCCCATAGTTTCACAGATATTATTTTGACACAATTTTCGAAATATTTTGACTCATATATCTATTATTTCTTACAGGAAATATTTCATAGATGCAGACAATATGCCGCTAAAGATTTAAACGAGCTGAAATCTACAATTCAACAATTCATCGGAATGAAAGAGGTGAATACAAGGCATTATATACACGGACATTTTTATTTGATAGAAGTCTTAGCACCAGTTTTATAACGGCTCTACACTATACGAACATATTAGACAGACTAAAAAGTTACACCTTTTCGTAAAATTTAAATAAAGCAGACACGATAAGAATGACTTCATTGCGAATTCAGGGATAGATGGGATGTATTTCATTCATTGCGACAACGCCTCGATATTAATTTGTCATTCATTTAACGAGGTCTTATTCAATTTTCTGTAGTTCCCAGAAGAAATGGCTACATCACTGAAAGCATACAAAGACGGAAGGAAAAGGAATTTCCAAGCATTTCTGGAACACTTAGAACAGGTACGATATACAATACATATGCAGTCTCGAAAACTAACACTGTTCGAAATACGTTTCGATATCAGATATCAAATAGTGTATGATATGCACAAGGGACTGCAGGCGTTCTGGAAAAGTAATTACATAAGTGCCAAAACAAATATAATAGACGTCCTTCATAATGTGCTTCAGATTCATAGGACATGTGCATATGCATTAAATATAGCCATATGCTACCTTCTGGTTAATTATTGTTGAGGAAATATTTTCCAACGCTAAATGATCATTGAAAAGGCATGGCAAGAAATATAAAAAGATCGGACAGGGAAAGTAGCATTCAACGAGGACGCTGTGGTTTCTATTGGACCCTATATCTCATTTTTATATTGCTACCACTTGTTCATATATTTAAATAAAGTGTACCTGTTTGACAAAACTAAAAATTATAAAAAAAACTAAAGTATCAAGTGAATTTACTATTTATGACTTATACTACACAACTAGCCGAGTCGTCCAGTTTTCAGACCAAGCCATGTCATTACCAATACTTAAACGGTATGGGTAATAGGTCCTAGTTTAGACCATATGCATAGTGAATATGAATCTGAAATAGATTATGATGGTTGTATGCGTATTTTGATTGACCCCACTTAATGTTTCTAGGTCGCCTCCAGTCCCTTTAATTAAGATACATACATGGGACCCTTAACAACATCAATCTTAAAATGTGTACAAAGCTTCTTAAGAAAATGTGTTATAACTATTCCGTACTATCTCTATATACAAACATGGGACATCCGGTCAAAGTTATGTTCATCCAGTCGACCTTATTTGAACAAAAGTAGGTATACATGGACAAGTATGTGATAATAAGTATAGTTTGCATAACTAGGAACAACACATATTATAATTACAGGAAATGGTAACCGTTTGCGAAGCCATTACTCAGTTTGGATATGAAGAAACTCCTAAGGTGCAAGCCTATGTTAAGACTTCGACAGAACTATGTTGGCTGATGGCGATCCAGGACCCCCCTCTTGCCATGGTTACCGCCTGTGAAGACGGCGATAGATTTGATGGAAACTTGTACAAGTCATATACAACTAATGGGACTCATGTTGCGTATCTAGTCTGGCCAGCACTTTACTTGCATGATGACGGGCCATTGTTAAGCAAAGGAGTTGCACAAGGTAAAAAAGATCGTACTTCAAGCCCAACAGTGTTAATACAAGTAGGCGAGGATAGTGGTGCTAATGACTTTCGGCCAACAAGAGAAGATAAGGAAAACAAAAGTAGCATAGGTGCTGTACAAGTACAGAATGTCAACGATAACAGTGAGGTGAATTATGAATCACATGTAGCTAGTGGTGAAGATAATAGTATTGTCAATAATAACGATGATTTAAAAATTCAAAGTCAGAAAACAAGCACAAATAAACGGGTAGGCTCCGTTAGCGATGACAGCAACAATAAAGATGCTTGGGCAGTGTACGACGATTCATTAGAACCAACCGATATAGATATTCGCATGTAAGAGGTTCAGGGCTTAGTTTAAGTTTGCAATATTTGGTATTGTGCAATATGTATGGGTTAGGAGTGTTTGAGATATATATCTTATATAAGATTATATATATATACGCATAAAGCATTTAGACAATGTATGAAAATTCACACGAGGAGAATATATAGAGAGTTGCGAAATCTGAATTAAACATTGCCAAAAATACCAGGATTGGTGAAGAAAACAGGAATAGCGCTCTATATGGTTTAATAATTTCACACTAAGTTTGTTGTATTACGTTTTGAACAAACTACTGAAAGTAAACGTGTTTCTAAGGTTCCTTTCGTTTTGAAATTAGACTTTATTTACCACTGAACGTTACAAGGCGGTAGCCCTATTGCCAATCCTTTTTGTGTTTGTGGCGTCATATGCCTTTATTCTGTGTTAACATTGCCATTCATGTTTGTCTTTGTTTTTTCGATGTTCGCTTTTTTTAATCTGATTAAATATTGCCTTCCGTGATATGAGTATTAGTTTGAGCATGCCGTATATGGTATTTATGAGCCCTTCATGAGTTCTAGCTTGTCTATATACATACAAATATACATATAATCGGTGCTTTCTATTTGTACTTCATGGTATATATAACGTCGTCACTGAATGTGCACGATCGTAGATAGCGTGCCACTCTCTATTGTCGGCTGTCTACGTAGATGGCAACCACCGCTGGACATGTACAGAAACGTTGCGTATAATGTCCTCATGGAGAGGCAATTGCTTTCAAGACACTTTAGTTTGTTTGGTATTTAATGTCTTTTTCTTCAGCACATTTAAGGCTATCGATTTTTGTGTTAGAGGCAGACCACCCACTTATTCCTGGGTAATACCAGGGCTGTACTTAGGAATCGACACTTTCTCACAAGTTGAATTCCCAGAGGGATTCGAACCCACAGCGATAAGAGGCGAGAAGGTTTACAACACAACGTCGTTAACCCCTCGACCACGGAAGCGCAAGACACTTTAGAACTTTAGTAATATCATAACTAGTTGTCGTCAATAAATGTTTTCATTATTTCATCTTTTGAATATTGTATACTTATTAAATTAATAAACTATTGAATCTATTTTGATATTTTCCGAGTTAACCGATCCAATTCCCATGCTTCACAAATACGTCAGTCATATTAGCCCTTAGATATAAGCGAAACATGAATAGAAAGGAGTGACACTAAATTTAAGACATTAGTTTTATAATTCTTGTTATTTATTAATCCATTCTTCATTATCTCATCTTTTGGATATTATATATTGCTTATTACATTATTAAAATCCTTTATCTATTTTCATTCTTACCCTAGTAAACCAACTACATTTTCGCATTCTGCGACACATGCTTTTCAAAAAAACAGTAGCTTGATCGCTGATTTATTCACAAAAGGGTTTGGGTAGACTTATTTGTATATTTAGAGAGGTTATTCTGAATTAGTTTAAATGTCAAGTTTCCGTGATTTTAAGTATATATGTGTTACGTTACTTATAACAATTGATTTTTTAATGTTAACACAGGAATATATCTACTAAACATGTGTTGCATTGTTTGTGAACGGATATTCTACTTATGAGAGCAAACAAACAGAATAATTGTATAACATGATATAATAAAAAATCATAATTCAAATGTTAATATAGTTTGGACCATCACTGGGGACCTAAGACAAAACAACGAACACCGGAAATAAACTATTAATTATTTGTTAAGAAAACAAAAGTATAATAATGCTTCTGTATATGGAGAATTGGGACGATACCCTTTATATATCAATAGATATGTAAGGATTGTAAAATACTGGTTTAAAATTCACAGCAGTAATAACATAATAATGAAAACTGTGTATAACCAGGCTATTGATGACTGTAATAAAGGTTATACAAAATGGGTTTCTAATGTAAAAAAGCTGTTAAATGATTATGGTTTTGCATATGTATTTGAAAATCCTAATACATTACATGTTAACGCATTTATTAGTGAATTTAAGTGTAGAATAATAGATACATTTAAACTAGAATGGTATGAAAGTGTAAATAACTGTTTTGTTTTGAATATGTATAGAATGTTTAAAACCTCTTTTGAATATGAACGATATTTAGATATAGTACCCAGAAGTCTACGTTTATACTTTGTGAAATTGAGGGTTTCTGTACACCCTTTGAGAATACAAACAGGAAGATACTCACGTAATAATATACCTCGTAATGAACGCTATTGTTTAGGTTGTAATGATAGGGACATAGAGGATGAATACCATCTTATATGTATCTGTCGATGTTATCTTCCACTAAAAAAAAGTATATTAAACGTTTTTACTATGTTAATCCATCTGTATTTAAGTTTCACAATTTACTGACTTCATCTGATAAGAATGAGATTACGAACATTTGTAAATATATAAAAGAAGCTTTAGCTATACGGAATTCAATTATTAATATTGAGACCTAATGTAATTAGTTATGCTTATTTTCCTTACTGCCTTTGTTAATACATTTCTATTAACTATGTTAAAAATATATAGAAAATATATTGTATGCGTGACATGAATTTATTTATACATACATGTATTTAGACGATGTACTTATGTATAAGTCTTAATAAACTGTCTGTTCTGTTCTGTTCTGTATATTTTTTCGGAAGCGAAATGTTACTTGAAAATGATATTTTGGCAAAAGTTCTGCGTCGGTTGAATAAAGTTCTATACATCTTATCCATCATTATTAACCCCTAGACATAGGTTTACGTTTCGTCATTTGAAAAAAGGCATGACGGATTTCATGCTAAATATGTCTTAGTTCCTGCTAACAAAGCCTCTAATAATATTATTATTTTTGACGGCTATATTATGTTAATGTTTTAAAAGGGGAACTCGGGAGCACCGACTCGTGTAGTCTAATTAACTCAAATGAGAGCGATATTATTTGTTACCATATCGAAAATATTTCTAAGTTTGGGATCAAACTGGAAGAGAAACAAAATAAACTCTGGCGAGGTTCTTAATAAACTACGTAATCTACCTCAAGTGTCATCATTATTTACTTATGACCTTTCTAAATTTTACACTACTTTACCGTATAACCTTATAAAGGAAAAACTAATAGCTCCTATATAAAAAACGTTCGCCAGGGAACAAACTACTTTTTAGCCTGTAACATCACTAGGAATTGTTTACCTACAGTGATCCCGAGGGTTACACTTTATGGACTTGTCAACAAGTTTGTGAATCACTACCATTGTTATTAGAGAACATTTTTGTCAGGTTTGGACATACCGTTTATAGGCAAACTGTTAGCATTCCTGTTGGTACTAACTGTGCACTCATTGTCGCAGATTTGTTTTTATATTGCTACTAACTTGACTTAATTTTAGGCCTTTCTCCAGATACACAAGCTAATGTCATCGACGCTTTTAATAATGGATGATATACTTAAGTTTGATAATCCTTTCTTTTCTTCTATGGTTCCTAACATTTATCCTCCAGAACTAAAACTCAGTAAAGCTAACGTTTCCGATTTTGGTTGTCCGTTTCTTGATTTACATCTTTCTATTGAAAATGGAGTAGTAATAAATAAAAGTTTTGATAACAGAAATGATTTTGATTTCGATATTGTGAATTATCCATTTAGATGGGGATATCCCCAATACTATTTCTTATGGCGTGTATATTTCTCAGTTAATTCGTTTTGCCAGAGCTTGTAGCCGTGTTGAGGACTTCAACCTTCGTACTCTTAACATTATTGAAAAACTCATCAGGGTTACCGCTACCATAAATTACGTAAGACATATTCTAAGTTGTATTATCGTAACACTGCTCTGCTCGACAAATATAATAGTAATCGTATACCATTTCTGCGACAACGTTTATCACAACCCGTGTTTTATGGAGATGTGATTTACAAACTTAGGAAGAGTATCTGTCGTGATAATTTCCATGTGTTATTTATTAAAATTATTCGAAAATGTATAAACAGAGGTTACGACCAAAGTATTCTGCGGCGCACAACATGCTTAGTTGTAGACCCTTCTACAGTTTCCAATTACGCTTTCCTCTTTGATTGTGCAACGACCGACGGGCGGTGGACTCTTTGACAGCGTGTTCCTAAATCCTTTAAAGCTACAGAGACTCTATATTAATCGATTTCTTCTTTGTAGGCGTGTCTTTATTTGTAACGTCATGTTCACCAGCTCATGTCGAAATCGGGTATTTAAAGCTACAGAGTCTCTATATCAATTTATTTCTTCTTTGTAGGCGTGTCTTTATTTGTAACTTCATGCTCACCAGCTCATGTCGAAATCGGGTATTTAAAGCTACAGAGTCTATATATCAATCGGTTTCTTCTTTGTAGGCGTGTCTTTATTTGTAGCTTCATGTTCACCAGCTCATGTCGAAATCGGGTATTTAAGCGAGCAAATATAGCGAAGAAAGTCATTTACTGTATATACATCGACCAGTGCACATCGTACCTATACACAGGTACCAGTATGTTTTACATAAAAAAAAGTTAGCCTCTTTCGGGCCTCGAACACACGACCTTCTGATTTCAAGTCCGGTGCTCTATCCATTGAACTATAACGCTATTTGAGAAAATAGTATACTAACTACCATTTATTATGAGGCAAAATAACTTAACATATTTGAACGCAACTCAAGATGGATCATAAAACCTGTAGTCCATCTTGTAGCACAATTAACATTGCCTGGTGTAATACTGTATGTTATCAATATAAAACTAATACTTAGCCTCAAACAATCATATCTCGACTTGTTATTTAGAGCTTGATGAGTTTGTATATGCGCTAGTTATTACATAATGCATATTTAGTGTTAATAATGCTAGAACATACAATAATTATCCGTGGTCTAGTGGTTAAACGTACGGCCATCAAAACTTAAAGGCGCAACGGATGTGTTTCAAATCCCGTTCCGGGCAAGTACTTGTTTTATCACATATATTCTAAAGTCGTATTTTTATCGATGTTACCTGTATGAAGGTTAAATAAAAATGTAATATTTACGTGTTTGGGTGTGCGTTGAGTGTGTTGGTTGATCTGGTGCTGATGTGTAGTCGTTTCCGTTGTCTGTATGTAGTTGGTTGTCGCTTTCGCTCTGTGTAGTTTTCGCTGCGGCGGTGAGGTTGGGGGTCCGGACGACGTCCGCTACGGTGGTTGCTTCAACGAACTACTGGACTGGTGTAGTTTTGGGTGCCCAGTTTGTGGCCACTACCATCACAGTATGACCCCTGCACCGCACACACCACCCGACGTCCAGTAAATCTTCCATCTTCGGTCTTCAGTCTTCCGTCCTCGGCGTCGATCCGCTGTGGCGTGCAAAGAGTCTCAGCTCCGGACTTCCGACTTCCAACTTCCGACTTCGGTGTAGCCAGCTGTTGATGTGTGCTGTGACGGGACGCAGGAGACATCTTCACTCTCGTTCAAATGACACGTAAGCTACTAAACTACCCAGGCTGTTACACCTGTCCCCAGTAGTTCAGTAATACCATAACACCCTACGCGAATAGAGTATACGTCAATGGCGTATATGGCTGGCAAGGCGACTCCTATACAAACACCATGAGTGCCATCGGTGCCCACGCTGCGACGTGCAGGTGGTGAAGATCCAGGTGGAAGTGATATTTTACGCATCGATTTCTGCCTTATATACCGACTATTGGGGTGTTTGTTGATTTGAAACTACTTCACACGTGACTCATTCGTATTCATGAGTTATTACCATTTAAAATCGAGACTCTGTAGCTTTAAGATGGGAACCATTTGATGAATGTCCTTCACTCCGTTTTGTCGTGCCCTTAACGAATTTTCCCTTGATGCTCTGACTCGTCATTGAGTACATATGAGATTAGCTTCTGAGGTTTAACATAGTTTTCGATATATATACATTAACATGTCTGTGTTTTTTCAACACCTATCTACGATTTCTCAAATGTAAGGGGTTATTCTGTGGGAATTATTTGTATTTACACCGTCCTGTTGTTTAGGGATGATGACAGGGTAAGAGTGAGGTTTGATGCACCCTTGAACCGGTTTAAACTCCCCGGTGGTTCATTTTTCCACTGACCGTTTCAAGTCGGTACACCTGTTGTTAAACCTTATATGTTTGTGATGTGCTTTTTTACAAAATGTGTTTATGATGTACTTTTTGAATCACCTTTGCGTTGTAATACTTGTTTCTGTGAATGCTACTCGTCCTATTGTAACATTTTCTTCATGAAAAAGGTCAAATCATTTTCTGAATAGTTTGACCATTCTTTAAAAGTTGTCCTGTTGTGTAATGGATAGAAATCCAGAGATCGTGCCACGGTCTATCTCAGCTAGGACCGAATTTGGATTAATTCTCGGAAAATACTTGAAAAAAATCACGCCTGACCAGTCCTTAGGATGAGACTTAAAACCGAGGTTTGCTTGCTAAAATGCCCAGTGCAATACAGCGAGGATATATAGTTTAATAACCAGTGTTTTTGAGATACGGGAAATATCTCCCGAGTTAGAGAAATGGCCCCGATATAAGAACTCGTTCCCCACCGAGAAATGGCCCCGATATAAGAACATGGCCCCGATATAAGAACGAGTGCGGGGACGAGGGCCCCGATATAAGAACGAGTGCGGGGAACGAGTTCTTATATCGGGGCCATTTCTCTACCGAGGGAGATATTTTCAGTATCTCAAAAACACTGGTTATTAAACTATATATTACATAATTTAAAATGATATTTTATTAATGTTTCTTATGATTCACGCTTTTTTACACCAGTTTGCACGAGAACGCCAAGACGACCTGACGTCATACAAACAAAACAAGTGGAACCGGAACTCTTCGTTAATTTCCGTAATCGGTATTTCCTAGTGGCGGAATCTGACGAAGACGTCCGTAAAACAATCGGAACGTCATTTGTTCCGATCGGTCATTTGGCGTTCCCGCCACTGACGGAAAAGGCCGAGCAATGTTCCGTACTGTGACATTAGAGCAAACGAGTAGATATAGCTTTTCTATTCCCAGTATTTCCTATACAAAGCACAGACAAATATGGAATATAAAAAAATAAACGCTTATACGCACACGACCATTCGTTAGTGTAGCTGAGTGGCCGATTCGATGATGTTTTCATTGTTTTTAATGAAACTTAGATAACCATGTCGTATTTTATGTAGACATTAGTCACGTTTTCATTTATTTATTATTACACGTTCTCGTTATCAACGTGTAATATCAGAGACTTGCCACTGTGCAATGTCGGGCCCTTGTTAACGGGCAATATCGGAAACTTGCCATCGTGCAATGTCGGGGACCTGTCAATGAGCAATATCGGGGACTTGTCAACGTACAATAACGTGTTATTTTTTATACCATTCCATCCCAGTGGCGTATGGTCCCAGTTCCTAACAATATGTGTTGCACTTAACGAGGAAACACTGTCAAAATAAACGAAATGGAAACTAGATGGGAGCATAGGTCATGAAGCCTACTATATCCCAGTGGTAAGAGCTCTGGGTCCATATGCGAATGGTCGTGGGTTCAAACCCCGCCGGAAGCTGGTCTCTCCAATAATGTTTCATTAATTCATTGCTCATCTTTCATCACCATTCAGGAAAAATCCACATTCTCTGCCTTCAAATTTGATTCAGGAGTAGTCAGTACCCACTGCTGTCTTGTAACGATGTTAGGCCGACGTTCACTGATCGAAGGAATGCCATAGACAGAAATTCGTTGGTTCTTCGTCTGACGCATCTGAAGTATGCAGTGGCTAGCAGCGTAATAGTGGCATAGTGCCTTAACTGGGGTACCATGGAGTACTATGCATCTTCACAATAATAAATAATCATGGATAGCATATCAGCCAGAAAAAAAAAAAGTTCTGAAAAAATAACATCAAACGAACTGCGGATGAACAGCGATAGTTGTCGTATATGCCACGACAGATAGCTATCCAGTAAGAGGGACAATAGCAGAGCAAGCTGGCGGAAGACAGAGTGAGGGAAAGCGAAATAAAGGAGAAGAAAGAAAAGGGTTCAGAAGGAGGACAAAAACAAATAAAAAGTTGTTGATCCGTATTTATGTACGCATATGTTTTTGTTTGCTTTAAAGTTCTCCGGCCATGTTTTGTTCCATGAACAAGTTTATGTTTATTTAAATCGAAATCAATACACAACAATAGATATTTACAATTCACACATTGCGGGGTGGGGGGGATGAAACATATAAAAAAATGTTTCATTTCGTTCTTATAAATAAGAGGATGTTTTTATTATTGTTAACCAATTTTAATTTAAGTAACACGTTATTCATATCTTAAAAGAAAGTAATTGCACATTACATCTATGAATAACAGTATTACTACCACATCAAACTAAGTATTTTTTTATTTTATTTGTATTCACCCAATACACAGAAGTAGATATAGAAGATTGATGACAACTCGTACTCAAACATACCATAAAAGCGACGTTAAGTTACAAAGATCTTTTTACTAATATTGCGCGTTAAAAATGCCCTTTTTGGATTTACCTTGCCCTTTTTCAAGGCTGGGGGAAACACTATACATATTGTAAAGTATTCACCGATTGTTTATTATTTCATTTATTGTTTTTCTGTCGTTCTGTATATCTTGAATAGAAGGTGCGTCTGTACATGTATCAGCCAATCAGAAACCATACCAGAATCTCGGTAAAATGGATGCCGTTTCAATTTTCTTTTCGAAGAACCGTTCCAGACGATTGTCGTCTTGAAAACAAGCAAGCGTCGCAGATGACCTAGACTACAGAAATACATTGATTCCTAAATGATGCGATTAGGAGGGTAACATTAAATAAATTCTGCCCTCCAGTGACGTTTCTCCCGGGTGTGACATTACAGCGCGATATATTAAATAGCAGTATATGGGAATTTAACCTGGGGGATTGACATGAGGTATAATAATGATAAATTATTCGCGCTTAAAACAATAATTATACAAAACCATAGTAAGTACACGTTTTCATTATGGCAGCCCTCCATACAATGTGATGCATATACATATTGCATAATTTATCCAAAGACTAATTCAACGAGCATATATCGAGGAAAACCTATATTCCAATTGCTATTTGTGTTATCTCCCGTTGTTGTGTCTGCCCTTTTTGTGTAATACACATGCCTGCGTATATGTATACCTGTATCGAACGTTAACTGAAGGAATATTTGCATATTTACTTCCTTAATTTAAAGTACTTGATTAAAATCAATACACGATATAGTTAGTGTCTCGTTTGAATATTGATAGGATTTATTGGTTCAGAGTTCAAGTTGGAATGTAATAACATTACACATTTGGTAAAAACGTATGTTTAAACTGTTAACGTGGACAATGTTTTGAATGATTTGCAGTGTTAAACTACTCGTATGTTATGTATAATGCAAATCCAAACAAAAAACATGTAACATGTGTGTATATTTCAGTGGTATTAAGTGGTTATTAGTATAGTGTTATTAAGGATCATAACTTTGTATATGTTCTATGAAGCAAATCATAGATATTTCTAGTTTAACGACATAAACCAGGTTATGGTTAGATTTCAACATTGACTATACGATGAATTAAATACTGAATTAAATATAATGTTGCAGAACAAGAACGTTTTAAAGAAATGGGAAATAAATCATCGACGGATCCACATTCTGGAAAGCCGAAAGCACAAACAGCAAGTAAAGGGATAGAACCTCAACAAAAACAACAGGAATTTCAGGTACGCTGGAATGTTACTGAATACAACGTACTTTCGAAATTTGCCTATAACCGGAATGTTCAACTGTGTTAAATCCGATATCCTCAAAGCTCATTCGGAAATACATAAAAATAGAGAAAGATATACGCTGAATATTATGTTAGTAATTATAATTCCTTCACCATACGGTTTAGTTTACTTCAGATAGTAAGATAATTCATTATATCATGGAACACATTAGCCGTGCTTGTTAGTGTGAAGATACTTAGACCAAATTATTACAGACATGATATCCCATGATGTCACATTAAACTAATATCATTAGTAGGAAGTATTTGGTGTGACCCAGTCGGGGATCGTACCTACGACCTCCCGCATGCGAGGCGGATAACGCTAACACCGCGGTTAATCATTCAAAATGGCGCCCATGAATCGGAAGAGACAGTGAAAAAATATGTTTATGTATGATTTCAACCTGTTGCTCTAGTATAAATTGATATACATTACCATTCATATACTTTGCCAAGATTGTCAATCTAGAACAGTATATGGTTGGTTTTACTGTCTTAATTATGATCATATTTAATTAATTACGATAATTCTTCAATATGTTCTTAGGTTTAATAAATCCTATCTTAAAACCACTCATCTATCTTTCTATATTGAAAATCGTAGCATGTATTTTTTTGTTAATTGTTTGCTGTGTGGAGTAATTCTTAAAACATGTAAACGAGTAAAATAAAATAATATTCAAATAACCAACCTAGGTATACAAATCGAACAGGAAATGTAGCATTAAAAGAGTGGCCCCTTTATGCAAGCCTAGTTGTGCATATTGTCACCTTGTTCCTGTTGAATGATTTTTGGTGGAGTTATGGACCTTTAAAGGTTTTAATACATATAATTTGTAGTATGGACTATTTCTGCTGAACCCCTGGCCGGATGTCAACGAAACTTGGCAAAGATGATCGGCATTAAGCCTAGTTGTGTATATCATCACCATGTACCGGTCCTTTAAATGTTTTACTACACAGACATTGCCCGGACTAGTTCTCCAGAACCCCTGGCCGGAATTCGGAGAAACGTTGCAGGGATGATCAGGGATGATCAGTACCAAGCTTTGTTGAGCATATCATCACCGTGTTCCGGTTGAATGATATTTGGTGGAGTTGTGGCTCTTTAACACGTTTTAATACACAAACTTTGTCCGGCCTAGTTCTCGTCAACCACCATTCGGCTTTCAACCAAACTTGGTTGCTTATATCATTGTCTTGTTCCGGTTGCATAATTTTTGGTGGAGTTATGGCCCTTTAAAAGTTTTAATACACACGTTTTGTCCCGAATACTTCTCCTGATCCGCTGCCTGGATTTCCATGTAAAAGAGTATGATAATGGACCTTTGGAAACGGCCGAACACGACGCATACAAAATATTGCAGTCTCAGTTTGATTGAGATGTTCATGAACGGTAGTGAAATAAGCTAGCTACCGCTCACGCCCTCTAGCCCCGGGTTGAGCAGAACTCAATATTCATAAAATCAATAGTACATAATTTTAACCATCCCGAAGATGGCATGCATATGGCGGTGGACATAGAGATTTTCCTCCCCCATGTCCAGCAGCGTATGGTCCCAGTATATAACAAAATACTATGCCCCGAAGAGTGAAATAAACAAAATGGAATTTAGTTGGGAGCAGCGGTTATGAAGCCTGCATATCACAAGTAACGGCCAAAAGACTAAATTAAAAAGCAGACAACATATCCTATGAGTTGTTAAACCATACCCAGAGCCTTTATCGGCCGGAGTAGTGGAACCACCGAATCGAAAATTAAGTAAGAAAACAAAAGCAATTGAAAATATACCACCGATAACTAAATATAAGTATCTGGCTCAGCGATCTCCAAAGATCGAATAAATAACAGTCCTGATTGCAAGCGCGGGGAGACGTTTGACGGCCGCCACATGCACAAGCAACGCCACTGTGCTATATAAAAGAATATGATAATGGACCTTTGGAAACGGCCGAACACGACACATATAAATATTGCAGTCTCGGGTTGATTGAGACTGTTCATAACTTGATAAGGATGACCATTACCAAACCTAGTTGCACATGTCTTCGTCTTGTTCCAGTTGAATGATTTTTGGCGGTTGAATGACCCTTTCTCCCGTAGGGGAGACATCTATTTTTACTAAACACAACCACTAGTTCTAATTTACTATGGTTCTTGAGGGACTCGAGGCACAAAGTGTTGCTGAAATACGGCAAAATGAAGGCCTTATCATAATAATCTGGTAAAGTTTTGTAAAGATCGGATGAAAAACGAAGGTGCTGGGGTGTTAACACATTTTTCAATAATTCAAGGGCCATAATTTTGGTGTTACAGGTCCAATCTGGCTGGTGTTTAAACCTGACCAACCTTTCATCAATTTCAACAATCTGGCAACGTTTAGTAAATGTAGGATTTAAATTGGAGGCGCTAGAATGTTGACAAGAAAAAATACAGCAAATTTGGTTAATTCGAGAGCAATAACTCCGGTGTTACTGGTCCGTTCTGGCTGGTTTACAAATTTCATTGATATCAATAATCTGATAAAATTTGGTAAAGATCGGATAAAAAATGGAGGCGCTAGGGTGTTGACAATACAAAATAGAGCATCTATTGTTTATTCAAGGGCAATAACTCCGGAACTACTAATCCGATCTAGCTGGTTTTTGAACTCATCCGAGCTTTTATTAGTATTAATAACCTGATAAAGTTTGGTAAAAATCGGATGAAACATGAAGGTGCTACAGTGTTCACATCAAAACGTTAACGGTGAACGGACGGACGGACGACGGACAAAATACCATGACATAAGCCCTACTGGCCTTGCCAGTAGAACTTAAAACCACGCATATAATAATCAACAATTACAGGAAAAATAAAAGCAAAGAATGCGATATCATCAACACATAAAAGACAATGAGACGGTCAGTGGCAAAAGGGCCACTTTGGTTTATGATTTATATATGACCTTTTTTTTCAAACCAGTTTCTAGGGTGCATCAAACCTTTCTCTTACGCCATTGCCTTTCCAATAAAACTGGACATTCTAAATAAATAAAATCCCGCGAGGCTATAGTCTCCAAAGAAAAACTAGGCAGAACAGTTTAAATGACAATAATGTATGGAAACGTGTATTATATTAGACCAAGAAAACGAAAAGTACATATGTCCTTCATCAAAACACTTAAGAGGATACCAGTATGTAAGGTAATGACACATGCCCCTGCATTCTTTTACCAAATAACCTTTAACAAATATTGGCTTTTACAACTATTACAAAAAAAAACATTCAATAGACTATTAAACAGATCGATGAATGATGCATATTTAGTTGTACTACCGTTTATTTGATATTAAATACTTCAAAATTACAATGAGCAGTATTGATTGTTATTTCAGAATGTGTCTGCACGTTGTGACTCCGCTAATGCAGGATATAATAGTAACCAACCCGAAAGCAACATTACTAACGTGTTGCAGGTATCACCACAACGCACGCTTGAAGAAAATAAAACGTAATGTAGTGCATACTTATTTATATCGTATCTGCATTCTTTAATACAATAATACAATAATAATTTATTGCATACTTATTTATATCATATCTGTATACTTTAATACAATAATACAATAATAATGTATTGCATACTTATTTATATCATATCTGCATACTTTAATACAATAATACAATAATAATGTATATCTCAATATGTGTTAATGCCGTACACACCATGATAACAAAGACATAGATGTGCAATTATTTTATACATCACATCTATCGTGTTTTAATTATTTTAAATGATGTATTAGATGATATTGGTTCGCCTTGTTCTTTCGTATATATACTCAGTTGCAAAAAAAAGTGTACACTTTGAAAGTTTTACTTTTCACCCTATCCTCTTTATCAAGCGACACTCTCTTAATGATGAAACTTATTGCAAAAAAAATGACAACATGATATTGGCAATGGAATGATACAAACTTTGGTACCAAACATGGCATATTCATTTTTGAATTTGTCAATTTAATTCTAAAAATACTTTATACAATTAAATCTAAACAAAACTCAGTGTACACTTTGTTTTCTAACTGAGTATATAATCAAGGTATTTCAGATCACAACAAGTGTCAATAGAAAAACAGCATGAAGAAGGAGGTTACATAAAATCTAACACAAACTCTGCTCCTGGCATAGAACATTACGCGTGAGTATCGTCTTTGTCTCTTTTTTATACTTATTGTACACGCAAGCCGACAAATCAGTCAATCTAAAATAAAGTTATAGACGAAACCTTATAGCAGAGATTCAGTAACTAATGCTAAATGCAGGAAGGAACATATAATTAAATGACTCAGCAGCTATATAGATTATAATGTTCTTTATTTTACTCATTGTATAGTTCTCGTTGTGAAGAATAAACTACAATTCGTGCTTTTCATTCGCACCGAATCAATGGTTAGTGATTACTGTCAAAACGGTATTAATGTTACGCGCAACTACATTAATCTACGCGTAACATTATCAGCCAATAACACTACAACAATAGGCTACGCGTACAGTTATTGTAGTTAACCACACTATGTTACGCGTAACTACATTAATCTACGCGTAACATTATCAGCCAATAACACGACAACAATAGGCTACGCGTACAGTTATTGTAGTTAACCACACTTTGTTACGCGTAACTATATTAATCTACGCGTAACATTATCAGCCAATAACACGACAACAATAGGCTACGCGTACAGTTATTGTAGTTAACCACACTATGTTACGCGTAACTACATTAATCTACGCGTAACATTATCAGCCAATAACACGACAACAATAGGCTACTCGTACAGTTATTGTAGTTAACCTCACTATGTTACGCGTAAGCAATATTAGGTTACTTATAACATATTTTGAAACGTGCAAATACCATACTAGCCAAGAGATGTGTTATGCATAACCAGTTGCAGTACGCATTAATAAACGTTCAATATAACCTATTGCCATGAGTTCACTGGTCGTTTAATTTGATGTTACGCAAAACCAAATTTAAAGTCAAGTGTATCCAAAATGACGATAGGCGCGTATATCGCATCATAACAATACATCCCTTGGAAGCAACAAACGCAGTTAAGAGAGAAAGTAGCAGACTCGGTTATATTGAGTCTGTTCATGAGAGGTAATATATGGCACAACACCTCTCATACCCACTAGCACCGGCTTAGGCAATATTATACCGGTTATGGTTCATAATCTGTCCTATAACGTATATGGTGAATAATTATAAATTTCGTTTTAAGCGATTCATCATTTTAAAATGTAACGTGTCATACTGAAAATAAAGGAAAATCACCTGATCTTAAGCATAGATGCTATTGGTACGCCCTGTTCTGTTCGTAAGGCAGTACTGAATTAAATTATATAAATTTATTTTTTGTTCCTTTATTTGTTTATTTAGATAATACGTTTATATCAGTTTGCAGTAAGGATACATTCTTTATTTCAGCTTTGTTATTTGCAACGTTTAAATGTAAATATATGGTATACATGCACTCGATAGCTATAATTTTAATTGCACACCAGTATTTGAAAAACATTTTAATTTAACGTTTCCTATTCACAGAGATAAAACGGCTCAGGACGATGTTTGCGATACTGCTCCCAATGGAAAGAAGAAACATAAAGCCAAAAAGCAAAGGCGATCAAAACCGTGAGTTATGCTATTGTTAAAGAGATTAAAATACAACGAGGGATGGTCAATACGTAATAAAACATGCATATATCTTGCTAAACAGAGATCCACAACAGTGGTAAAGTTAATGTCACTAACATTTACTAGTTACGTCATAGATGAATTCATTAAACTTATGAAGTCATTAAGCAATGATGCCAGTTGTCTATTTTGTTGGGTTTTTGAAAGCCTTAAGAATGCGTTGCAGATTTATATGTTTTTGGTTGACTATGTTCCGTGTTTCTGTTCGATCTTTACATCTTCTTTGAATCACTCAACGTTGTATTTACTAATGATCTGAGTGAAAACCGCTGATGTCCATTTGCTGTTTGCTGTGTACAATAACTCGACAACTGAGACAGCTTAAGTAAACGAAAAGAACACTGTGTCACGCAGTATTCTCAAAGGTATATCAGACAGCAATATTTAATTAAACTAAAACGTCTTTACGACTATTTGCACAAACACGTTTAAGACTATTTGCATAAGCATGAAATATATAATTGTTTTTATTTATCGTTGATCACAAATCGTGTAGTTTACCTTCTTTCTCTGACCAGACCACTTGGTGTGTAAGTTTGAAAGTCCACTGTTCCTATATTTGCATGTGTGGAGTTTGTAATAATGGCATGTTCTTTGTTTGCAGCAACATATATCTGCATAAAAAACTAAACATGTTCAAAAGCTGTCAAAAATAGACAAACCTTTTTTTTTTTTTTTTGAAAACTTAACTATATTTCAGAGCTTACAAGAAAGCCTATGATGACGAACATGGTATAGATTCTGAAAGAAAGCAGTCGACAGTAGAACGTCTGAATGACAGGCAAGGACAGTTTATTACATCATTAAAGGATCAATTGTCTAGATATGTGTATGCAAATCTCAATCAATATATATTGCTGTTGATGTTGTTAAGTTCAAATGGCATTGTTAGTTTCAAGTTTGAAATGTTACAGATTATAAGAATCTTTCATAGGTATCCGGTGAAGATAGGGAATTCCAACCTTCGGTATAAGTGCTTTTATCGGAACCGAAGCTCTGCACCGAATACCCATGATAGATTATATTTCTTGCAAATCAGAGACATGTTGTGCGTTGACGCCGCCAGCTACTAACGTTTTGCATGTTTTCCTGCATACCGGATATTGGTGCGTGCGTGACTTTTATCTTTATCCATAAAGATAAGACTTTCCATCCCCCATGTTAAACGTGGAAAGCCTTATCCGGTATGCAATAATTTGAAATATCCAACATGAATATATAGGTGAAGAAGTTTTCACTAATGTTACAGAAAACATGCCACACAATACACTCTGGTGATAGGCTCTGGTGAAGAAAGAATCACATTGATCGCACTGGGCTAATTCTTTTGCGAGACCGTCACGAACAAATCTTTAGCCATCCTGATCTATTCATGTAAATTTAATTCAGACAATATATTATTTTACATAATATAATTAACAATTTCGGATTTCACAAACACTACAATAAAGCTACATTGAAACAATAGTATACAACTATGTAATTCCTTAGAAGTCTATGGTTAGAACTATTTATCAGATGGAGTGACTACTGACCCGAGAAGGGTAATATTGCACGAGGCGGTACACCGAGAATAGTTCTAAGCCATTGACTTCTAAGGCATTAAATAGTTGTTTCATTATAACATATAACAGTTTGGATTTTTGTTACTAATAAAATTAAAATTTGGAGTGTGAGCCGTCTAAACAATGTATTTGCTTCCTTTGTTCATTTAAACAAGCGCGTCACTGACACATATCGACAGTTGCAAGGTCATGTGACGCTTTGCTGTTTTTTTAAAAAAGCGCGTCAATGACAAATATGTACTATTGCACGCTAAGTTTAATATTGCACGGTCAAGTGATGAACTATTGAATGGTTGGCATATTTCCAGTGAGAATGGTCAAGACTATTTAATCACACGTGACTGCTTCTAGACAAATGAAAAACGCTTATATTTTATGATATATAATAAATGAGTCTCACTTGCTCCTAAACCGCAATATATGAATATAATTTGCTTCTATTCTTAAATATTTCAGACTTCATTACGCAGACGACACCGAAAACAGCGCTCGCCAAATCGAAGAACTCCGGTGGAAGCTTCAGCAATTCGAACGTCTAAATAACGACCTTTCCAACAGGTTTTTGTTTCATAAGTTTACTAATAACATGAATCAAGTTTTGCATGTTTAAGTATATATTATATGTTTTTCAGGGTTTTTTAACACTCATTAACACTCATTTTCCTATTAGATAATGTTTTCTTCAGGAATGGAACTACCGTTTATAGACAAATTGTTAGTATCCCTATGCGTACGTAATGTGCACCTCTTGTCGCAGATTTGTTTTTGTATTGCTATGAAAGAGATGTTATGTCTTTCATTCAATATTCAGGCAGATGTAATTGAAGCCTTTAATGACACATATCGGTATATGAATGGCATATTGAACAGTGACAATCCTTTCTTTCTACGATGCTTAAACATATCTATCCCAAGGAACTTCAACTCAACAAAGCTAACATTTCTGATGCTGTCGTTTCGTTTCTTGATTACATCTCTCTATTAAAAATGACGAAATAATTAGTCAAAATTATGACAAGAGAAATGATTTTAATTTTGATATTGTTAACTATCCTCATTTAGATGGTGATTTTCCCCGAGCTTTTTATTATGGGGTCTATGTTTCTCGACTTATTGGTTTTTCTAGAGCTTGTAGTCATGTTGAGGACCATAAACTTCTAAAACCCTTTGCAAACTTTTATTATCGTAACCGTGATCTACTTTTAAAATATAAAAGTAATTTAAGAACTCTTCTGCGACAGTCCATCACAACCTGACTTCTATGGTGATATGATTTACAAACTTCGTAAGATCTTTGGTCATAATCACTTTCATACAATCTTTATTAAACTTGGTTGATGACGACATCATTTTGCAACGCACTGCATGTTTAGTGGTTGACTCATTTACAGTTCCCACTACGCTTTCCTCTTTGATTGTGCGATGACTGAACTGATTATGGACCTTATGTAGACGTCTACCTAAATTCTTATAGGACGGTAGCGTTTGATGTTAGAAATAGATTATAACCTGTCGGGGATATCTTTATTGACACTGTCCCGTTTATTTGGATAACAATAGGGTAGAAGTGAGGTTTGATGCACCCTAGAACCTGGTTTAAACCCCAGCGGACTTATTTTGCCACTGGCCGTTCCAATGCGGTAGCCCTATTGTCAACCCTTTTAGGTTTGTGATGTCATATCTTGTCTTTTATTCATCTTAATAGCTGTTGTTTGATTCTGCGTGTGTTTGTGGTTGATGTCGTCCTTGAATGCTACATTTCCTGTCCAAGTTTTGTATCTACCTGTATATGTTAAATACGTTATTAAATATGTTCGTTTAATGCTAAAAAGTCACAAAATGAATTTGATGAAATCATTTAATAAGCAAGAGAAAAATAACATGTTTTAGCAGAAAAAAGAAAAAGGTACTTGATCTGTGAAGTTATGTTGCTTTGATTACAGTTACGATTTATAACTATGTTGTTCAGTATATATTCTAGATATATCCTGTTTCTAATTAAATGTTATATTTTATATATCATTACAACAATATTTAATAAATACTTATAAATGTGATCCCTTGGAAGCAACAAACACAATTAAATGAAAAAAGCAGCAGACTCGGTTTTATTGAGTCTGTTCATGAGAAGTAATGTAAGAAGCAACACCTCTCACGTCCCCTATCATCGGCTGAAGAGGTATTCTACTTCAAAGTCACCTATATTTGGCTCGTTGACCCAACTACAACTAAGCAGTAAGCCGTATTGCTCACTGACAGTTCCAAGTGGATAAACCTGTCATCAACACTCTTTTTGCGTTGCATCTTCCTTTTCGTTGACTATTCAAATTTGCTTATCTGGTTTTGTTTGGATTACAGTGCGGAATTAGGGTGCCATTGCGTTTGGGTGCTGTTGTTTCAATAATAATATTAATATCATTTTAGTAACCAATCGGTGTTATCTGCATATTCTGTATCTAGTCGTAAATAGTGGATATACTTATTTCAACTCAAAATAAGCATTTCTATATATTTCCTTCACAATATTTCGCTCTGATACGCAGATATCTTCTACTTATTCATCTGTGCCAATGCCACTTTATTTCATTCATTCCACATTGATTTATGATTTTTTTTTATTTATATATTAGGTTAAGTGCTTTAGCCAGTGCAAAATTACGAGACAACAATGCAAACATTGCTGACCTCAGTGACCAAAACAGACCAAGCAGACTTGGAGAGAAATTTAGTGAACTGTACGACAACGAATGGACTGCTGCATTCGAAGATATTGAACAACAAACCACATTAAAAGAAAATCAAATTGTTAAATATTTGTTGAATTTAATACAGGTGATTATTGTATAAATAACATTTTATTACCGGTAAAACAGAAACACGCAGTATCATCTTCAAATATCTTTCCATAACGTGCAAGCGTTCAACATTAATTAAAGACATCATGTATAAATTTTAAATACAATGCAAAAAAGGAACAGTCCAAAAATAGTAAAATTAAAACAGCGTATTATTCTGCATTCTACTTCACTTAGAGACCTGAAAACTAAGTCCTTTACACCATTACACAAACACTTTTATAATATACATGAAAGATAAATGTGTAGAATGCGTTACATTTACATGTTCATTCGTAAGCTTAGAAAACTGTTAAACTTTGTTATTTCTTTCAGAAAGTGTATGAAAAGTGCGTTTTGCTTTCAAGCAAACAAATGGATGATTTAAAAACACAGATCGTGTTGTTTACAGGCGAACATGAGGTAACTCTTTACTTTTGAGACGTTGCATTTTAAGTTACCTCTCATGAACAGACTCAAATTAACCGAGACTGCTACTTTTCTCTCTTGTTTGTGTTTGTTGCTATCAAGGGATCCCCTTTTCAGTATTTATTGTTGTATTAGTCCCCGCCTTTATCTTTCATGTAGATTATAAAAGCGTTTGTGTACTGGTGTAAATACTTAACAAAATTTATTGTTGTATTAGTCCCCGCATTTTTGTGAAAAGCGGAGTGGTATTGATTTGGCATCGTTCTTACACGTATAAGTATACATATACACATGACTCGAAGTGCGATTTATTGTTAGAGAATTCCTTTTGATGATATATACTTTTATTCACACTGTTTTGTCAGTTTGAGCGCTGAAGACGGATAATAGTGAGGTTGTGTATATATAAAATCGAATTAAGCTAAAGTAGATATAAAAATCGAACAGGAAAAGTAGCATTCAAGGACGACAGTCAAGCACAACCCATAAGCAGTAGGCCTTATTTCCAGCTGACTGTTTCAAGGCGGTAACCCAGTCTTCACCCCCTCTTTGTGATGTGTATTGCCCTTTTCATTGTTGCTTGTGGTGCAGTGCCGACCTACGCTGCTGTTGCGTTTTGGTGCTGTGATTTCTATAGGACCATTTTTCTCATTTTTGTCACATTTAAAACTGGTTATCTTTGATTATATATCTCCCAGTGATTGAAATATAATTATATAAATAATGTCCTGTTTGAGGTACTCACGTGCAACCCGGTGTACACGGATGACTAGAAGGTGTGTAAAAAACGGTTGATGTCAAAACTTACTTTTCTGATTGAACATTCTAAACACATTCTCTACGACTATAACTTGCTGTTTTGAAGCTTACATGAAATGTGTACAGAACTGACTTGAAATGTTGATATACTTGCAGTTATTGAGTTATTTACCATGATTGAATACAAATATGTTTTGTTTGGTATTTCCCTTCAGTGAGAGTTTGCCCTATTCTGTTCTCTGAGGTGTTTGATGTGTTGAATTGATGTTTCTTAGTATGCATAGCGTGAATCCTAAGTAAAGAAATAATTGTTTAACTACATCAAAACCGCCTGAATGTGTAATACTGAATACATTAATAAATTGAGCTTTGTTTTGCGAACTGTGTAAACAAAACAATACATAATGAAAATGGGAATCTACTATAATGTACTGTGCTATAATATTTTAACGAGCTTTCTACCGAAAGTATATGATAAAAGAATCATTACTAGAGTAAGTGCTCTGGATGCTTGAATCACGTATTGTGGATATGCCCTATATCAAGGATCATAAACGAGGCTAAAGCCTCTCGTGAAATTCTGCCGGTATGGCAAGTCCACACGAGGTGATACAGACGTCCAGATCCCCCTACTCTAGTAATAATCGTAGTATATTATTTACAGTAAATATTTTAATTAAAAATGGATATAGTAAAGCGTGTCATATTCTTTCCTTTTCAGTTTCCACAGAGTTTGTCATATTCCATTAAGATATACAAAGACGAACGTAAGAAAAACTACAAAACCTTCCTTCCATGCCTTGCGAAGGTTTGATTTGTTTTATCTTCATACATGTACTAGTTAAAATATTGCTAAAATTCTATTTAACCTAGAATGTTTTTTTATTTATTGACACTGTCCCTTTTTATTGGAATAGCAACATGGTAAGAGTAAGGATTTGTGAACCCTCAAATACTTTTAAACGTTGATAACAATGACCTTTCTAAGGCGGTAGTACTATTATGACACGTTTTATATGTGTGATGTCACATACCGTGTCTCTTAATAATTATTATATTTGCTTTTGTTTCAATTTGGGTCTGTGGTCCCTGAATACTACATGTCCTGCTTGACCTTTATAACTAAGTATACTAATCGTGTTAATTGCACACTTTCAATCATACATGTCAATACACGTTCATTATAGACAAAAATAAGTAAGGCGATTTCCAGTAATCCATAAACTAATTTAACTTGCTACGTCAGGTTCCACAATATCCAAGGTTTCTCCATTTTATAATCAACATCCATTTCCCATGACTTGGTATTTTGACTGTTACCTGTGATATGCAGTTTGTTTTGTATTTATATATACACGAGCATCTTTATGTTTTACTTATATTGCCTATTAATGCTGCCTTGTTGGTTAGAGAATAGTTCATGGCGGGGATTTCTTTAATTACACTGTTCCGTTTAATTGGGATGACAGTAGGGTAAATGTGAAGTTTGGTGCACCCTAGAACCTGGTTTAAACACCCAGCGGCTTTTTTGCCACTGACCGTTCCAAGGCGGTAGCCCTACTGTCAACCCTTTTTGTGTTTTTGACGTCGTGTGCCTTTATTGTTACTATTGCCATTCTTGTTTGTCTTTTTGCGTGTTTTGGGGTTTACTGCGTTCTGTGAAAGCTGCATTTCCTGTTTGAATTTTATAATTACTTTCATAACCTCTGATTCAATAATAAGAGTAGGGCATGGTTCCCGGATACCAATGTATCCTTCCCATCTCTCTGAGGCGGCTCTAAATAACCTATATTGTGGTGATGAGCCGTTAAACAACATTCAATTTAATTCTCGTTTAAGGCAAAGCATTTGTTAGAAACTGGGACCATACGCCGCTGGCTATGGAATGTTGTGAAAATATTTCATTACAGGTTCCATGTTCACCGTCATATGCATACCATCTACGGGATGGCTCAAATTTCTGTACCATTTACATTTTAAATATTGAGTTCTGCTCAGCCCGGGGCTAGAGGGCATGAGTGGTATCAAGTACTTTTCATTACCGTCCATGAACAATCTCAATCAAACGTCTCAATCAAACCGAGTTGGCAATATTTTTGATTTATTGTGTTCGGCGATAGATGTAACTGTTATTACACCCTATCATATAATCATTTGAATTGCGAAACTTTTTCATGTTTTCAGGAACTAAAAGGCATACATGATACCCGTGATGGCATACCAAGTGACATACAAAGTGTTGATGCCTACATCAAGGCTGCCACTGAACTTTGTTGGTTAATGTGTATACAAGATCCTCCTATAGTAATGTACACCGACTGTAGAAAAGATAGCGTATTTGATGGAAACATATTCAAGGGATATACGAAAACATCCAAGAAAATACAGTTTTTAGTATGGCCTGCGCTTTATCTACATGAAAATGGGCAGTTGTTATCCAAAGGTGTCGCTCAAGGAAAGTGTAGCAAAAAAAAATCTGTAATCATGAAAAGTAGAAACAAAGTCAAAGATGTAAATGTAGGTTCTGATAAAGTCAGTTCCGTTAATCGACTGAGCCCCAGGTCATCGCAGTTTCCAAATGAAAGAACAGAGGACGATCAAGACAACGCAATGGACAGTATACCAATCGTGACGAAATGTGTAATGGAAAATGAACTATTGAAAACTGCATTTTATTCAGAAGAAAATGAAAATCTCTCGAGCCGCCATTTGATGTCCGAGGCTAAAGAAATCAGTGATGGTGACTGGCATTGGACGCAACAGGAGATTGTCAACACTATCGGATTTTAAATTACATCGAATGCTCTCTGAGGTATTTCAATAAGCCTGAGATGAAATGAGAATATTGAGTCCAAAATTATAATGTCTAATTAATTTGTTTGAATGCAATATTTGATGTCAGTGCTTTCTGACCTTCTTTTACGATTCATCGCACTTCGGCTTAATATGAAAGTATACACCAGAAACAAAGTAATAGTGTTATAGACAGGATAGTTTGGTAGTAATATAACAAGTTTTACTTAACAAAGAAGTACGCAACAAAAGAATGTTAAACCAGTAGTTGACATCATTTAACCATCATTTATCAGTTTATACCTATTGTTTTGTTTATGAAATTAGGTACGAACATGTAGCATCTTTTGACTGGGGGATAATTTGTTTGTTATTACACATGTTACATTGGTACATTTAAGACAACACAATACATACATATTACATATTATTATTTAAATGTTTAAGGCTGCATTGATATAAATATATTAGTCGCTTGTTAAAAGCAAATTATAAACGTATTCTGTGAATACTAAATTAATTCTGCATTCGTTAATTATTTCAAATTATAATTGAAATTTGGTCTGATTTTTTTCTGTCTGTAACTTTAGAAACTTGTAAGTGAAAAATTGTCGATTCTTACGGATGACTGGATATATACAGTACTTGTTATACCCAGGAATAGGATGGCTGTGTGCCTCAACCACAAAAATCGATCGTCATATGCAAGGTGTTTTGTTTTTATTTGTTTAAATAAATCAGTTGATAGCCTCAGGACAAATGGAATGCATTTTGTATCACAACCCGATTAATATTACGATACTCAATGTAAAGGGTATCATAGTAGTTATTTTTCTAATTTTATTGCAATGTAAAATGCTATTTATTGCAATGTAAAATGCTATTGACAAATTAAAACATTCGCATTTTATACTGATACTGATAAGCCTGTGATATTACTGTTTGCAATAAATAAATTCATAAATAAGCCGTCTTTATCTTCGCCATTTCTGTTAAATACTTGACAATAAACACAGTTACCAGTCAAGCTCCATAGGTTAAACTCATTTCTGTGAATCATTTAGCTAACACAAAACATCGTATATATATATGTTTTTTAAAAGGACACATGGCAATCTTGATTTTTAAAATTCACACGGCTATCTTGCGGCGTCCCGTTAGTTTTTCTACATAACTTGCATTTTTAAAATCATTAATTATCAGAATATTATAAAGCAAATTATTTTTGCACATTATTAACTATTGATAATATATTGCACCACCAATTAACAACCTACTTAAAAAAGATGGAAAGAATAAAACTGAAAATTTTGTTGAATTATATGCAAGTAGGTTTAAAGGCAAAAGGATATAGATAAATAAATCCAGACGCTAATTTCAATGTTTAATAAACACCACAAGATTGCCGCGTGTCCCTTTAACACTAAAGATAAATTGCATATACATTACTTTTTGTCAGAGATTAAACTCTAACCTCTGGAAAATAATGCATTTGTATAAATTTGCTCTTGTAACTCATAAAAGTTGTTTTATCCAGTACAATTGTTAGAAAAAAGAGTATGATAACGGACCTTCGGAAACGGCCGAGCACGACACATACGAAATATTGCAGTCTCGGTTTGATTGAGACTGTTCATGAGAGGTAGTGAAATATGCTAGCTACCGCTCACGCCCTCTAGACCCAGGTTGAGCAGAACTCAATATTAATAAAATCAATTTAACAGATGCATGATGCATGTTTCATGTGCAAGTGTAGCAGCCTAGATATTTCTCCTATTCGTTTATAGTAAATGAACTGTAGAAAACACAAACAATTAAACCTTGTTAGAATACTAAACAGTTGATTATCTCATGAAGATAAACATGTATGCTAATGAAATACTACCAGCTGGGTGCTGGTTGAATATCTTCTAAAAAAGATGTCTTCACTTATAACACACGATCAAATGTCAACATTGTTAAGACAAAATATAAAATTCGAACAGGAAAATTAGCATTCAAGGAAGATATTCAACCACAAACATACACAGAAACAAAGAACAACTTTAAAGATGAATAAAAGGCAAAATAAGACATCACAAACACAAAAGGGTTGAACATATGGCTACCACCTTGGAACGGTCAGTGACAAACTAAAAAGCTGCTGGTTCTAGGTGCACCAAACCTCACTCTCACCATATTGTCATCCCAATAAACTGGACAGTGTTAATAAAGATATACCCGGCAGTAAAACACTAACAAAGTCATACTCATCCTACTTTCATTTTCATTAATTGAATCAAAACTGTATAAAAGCATTCAATATACATGTCCAGAATACAGTTTCAGAAAATAAATAACAGGAAAAGGCACTCAAAAAAACCTTTGGAAACGGCTGAGCACGACACATACGAAATATTGAAGTCTCGGTTTGATTGAGAATGTTCATGAGCGGTAGTGAAATATGTTAGCTACCACACACGCCCTCTAGCCCCGGGTTGAGCAGAACTCAATATTCATAGAAACCAACATACAGAATTTTAACTATCCCGAAAATGGCAAGCATTGGCAAACATTTTCTAAAAAGCACAGACACTTATCACGCGTTAATATAGGACTACTTTCGAAGCTCCAGGCAAGAACATCTGGTATATTTAGTGTTCATTGAAAATAACAAATGCAATGGTACCTTAGATTCTCATTAGACCATATACTGCATATGTAATACGTGTATGGTACAAGCGTTTGGCAAGCGATTATTTACCATTTACATGTACGTGGTTACAAACAGCCCCACCAGATTGAAATTCGTCCCTGAATTATACAGTAAAACGCCCGCTGGTGTTTCTTATGATGATTCCAGATGGATGAGGGGCGTCCGTGCGGTTAGAGTATCTGACTTAAAATCACTTGCCTATCATCGCTGTGGGTTCCAGCCCTCGTGAGACCAGGACTCTATCCAGCTGGTTTGCGTAACGTCGGTGGTTTTACCCAGATGCCGGACAGTGAAGGAAATGCCCGGAACGGCACCTGGGATTTTCTTCAACAATGGAAGCTAAATAGTCGCCATATGACCTTAGCTGTTGGTGCGACTATAACACCAAAATTAACTTATTCCGAATGGATGAACCCCAAATGTTACAGGCGGTGAAAGAATCGTGCCTTTACCGGGATTCGAGACTGTGGACTCTTGATTACCGTCCCATCAACCTTACCTCTGAGCTATCAATGACAGCAACGTGGCAAGCTATTATTCAACATTTGTCTGTACATGGACATAAGTAAAACACTAAAAATCATGCAGCATGTTGCAGATTAATTTTGATATAACCTCTTTTGATACATTTATTAGCAGTGTTTAAAATCTCGTAAAAAGTGTTCGTGACCACTTATTTCACGTCTCCATGGTCTTTATAAGGTCGTAAGGTCATTGTCAAAAAAAAAAGATGAAAGTTATGATGATACAATTTGGCAAAGATCTTACGAAAACTTGTAATCATCTATTTTATCAAACAATTTGATTATTAATTACAATGTTTAATAACTGATGAAGAATAGAATCGACAGGACCTCAATTTGCAGCTGTTTTGAGTTGAAATGGTGTGCGAATCTTAGTCTCTGTAACGTTATTTCTCCAAAATATAAGTCACGCCGGGTTTTACCTTTAATTCACCTCCTATGCCTAGGTATCAGCATTCAACAGTATGTTCCTCTCATCGAACTGACATTGTTTTTTCATCGATGCGACCTAATTCCTTTTAAATATAGCCAACGATCGATTTTGGGTACACATCCTCTATCTTTCATCGATATGACATAATGCGCTAACTTTATCTACGCCAGTGGTTAAGGATTATGTCCCCTGGACCAAAACAACGATTCAAAGTTTGATATCTCAAACACTTCTGCATGTTTGTTTATGAAACTTGCAGTACCTCATCTTATTATCTTAGTTAAAAAACAAAATCTGATTTCAAAACTAAATTGTATGAATAAAGTTGTTTTAATAGAGCACTTCAACGTGAATCCAATTAGAACTCACCAGTATAAATATGATTTTACAATAAAGCTTGCAATATGTTACCTTGATATCTTTAGCTTGTTTGTGCTATCAATTAAAATCTCAAATAATTCTTTCAAAATAGTTATTTCTAAAGAAACAAAATCAATGTAAATGAAATGGATGCATATGTTATTTACATGGCTGGTCATGGTATTTGTTAACTACCTGTGCAAATTCTATTTATAGATTATGCCACTGACAATGACATGTGATTAGAAGTAGTTGCATAAAACAACTTTATACATAACTGTTTACTTTTTAATGGCTGGCACAACCTAAACAAAGATATCAAGGTAATATATAATAATAAATACTGATAAAGGTTATCCTTTGTGAGCAACAAACACAATTAAGAGAATAAAGCAGCAGACTGGGTTTTATTGAGTCTGTTCATGAGAAGTATTGAAAGAAGCAACTCCTCTCATGCCCCCTACCACCGGCTTAAGCGGTATTCTACTTCAAAGCCACCTTAATTGGGCTCGTTGGTCCCAAAGGACCGTTAAAAATAACACTACTGATTCCTAGCACGGGGAGACTTTTACAGCCGCCACACCGCACTAAACGAACGTTAGTGTTATTGTCAATAGATACTGATCAAGGTGATTCTTTGGGAGCAACAAACACAATTAAGAGAATAAAGCAGCAGACTCGGTTTTATTGAGTCTGTTCATGAGAAGTAATGAAAGAAGCAACACCTCTCACGCCCCCTAGCACCGGCTTAAGCGGTATTCTACTTCAAAGCCACCTATATTGGGCTCGTTGGTCCCACCAAAACAAGTCTGACATTGAAGAGTTCGAATTACTATATATTGCATTATTTAAAAAATCTTTATTCATATTTGTTTTAGTATTTTAGCATTTATGTGATTTTTATAATAATTCTGTGATGTACTGTCAGTTTTGTGTAAAAATATTCAGTCGTTTTTTTCCTGTTTTCCTACTTTTAACTTTGCTATTTTCACATGAGTACATTCACCTTGAAGGTTTTATATCTACTTTTATGTTTGATCTCTGGTACGACTCTGCACTCGACATGCTGACGAGGCCATTTAGTAATTATATAATTGCTTAATAAAAGAGAGAATAAGTGACAATGGGGTATAAACTGTATGTTGCACGTATAAAATATGTGTTATTCTACTCTTACCATTGATACATGTATGTGTTTGAAAATACTGTTACCTCGCACCATAAGGAGGTATTATATGTCGAATGTTAACTACACGGCTATAGTAATTCTGAGGTATTAAGTGCGATCACTGACGTTATCGTTGTTGAAATATGTTCAGTAAGTTGGATGATACATGAAACACATATCGGCGGACATTACATACACTTCACCGCTGTGGGTTCGAATCTCACTGGGAGCACAACTCGTAAGTGAGCAAGTGTAAATTTTTCGAAATTAAGGCAGGTATACTGGAAATATACGGTACTGGTTCTACCCAGGAATAAATGGGTGTTCCGCCTTAACCACTAAAATGTCGACCGTGTTATGTACTTGTCGACCGTGTTATGTACTGAAACAATGACGTTAAACACTTCATGCAATTTCAATATAGTTCAAAAACGCTATATTTCATTCAGACTACCACCTATATTGTTATTATTCATTATCAATCGTCTTGTCTCGTAAGGGTGACTAATCAATGAATGAGGTGATAAGATAATAATCTACATTTAATATATCGGCATACATAACGTTACTGTCCTTACACAATTAATCAATATGTGGTATACAAACAAGTTTTGAAATAAAGCCAATACGTTATATCGATCGGTGTATTAGCGACAACATGTGATTATATCTATAATCGTTTTAGTTGTTCTATTCAAGGAAAATTTGTTAAAAAAAACTGGCTAAACTAATCTAGTTTTATTTCTGTTTTCCGAAAATATACTTCCATGTTTGTGAGAAATCAGTATGCTGAGTTTTTCCTAATATCTGTACAAATCACCTAATACATACGTAAATCGGTATTGACATTGAAAGTTGGATACACATGCAAGTATATTATATTTCTTTAATTAAGCAAAGTGTTTTATATATGTTAAATGTATGTTGTAGATAAAACTGAAACGTTATACACACTAGCAGCTCAATCAGTGGACAAAAAGCACAAATACATTAATTGAATACCAAACAAAGCTAGAATGGAAACATAACGATTATTTTGGACCTGTTTGTTAAGTAAGTGTTACCAGTAATGGACAATGGCGTTTAAAAAGTTTTGCTATTAAATTGTATAGTTATATCGTTTCATATTGTTGACCAGTATTTGGAAGAAGATGCACGATGCCTGTATGTAACAGGTGGGTGATCTCGCTGTGGTCTCTTTGTTAAAGATTGTGACAATGGGGAATTGCTTAAAGCCAGTGAGAACGCCAGAGCGAGGCCAATTAAATTTAGAAGTTCAACAAAGAGAGGTTAGTATACCTTAAACAGATCTTAATTATTAAGAGTTCGGTTGTCTTAGGTTAAATGTTCAAATGTTATATATAATCATTTACATAAAGTTTGAGTCACTTCGTCCATTGTTTCGGAAATCTTTGAACCCAATAAAATAGTTTGATTTATCATTAAAAGAGTATGAAAGGAGGACTTTGAAAATCGCCGAACACGATAATTATAAAAATATTGCTGTCAGTTTGATTAAGACTGTTCATGAACGGTAGTGAAAAGTACCAGAAATTTATATTCAAAATGTCAATAGGCCGACAATTTCAGCCATCCCGGAGATGGTGTGCATATGATGGTGAACATAGAACACTTCCAGATGATTCTATGCCAGACAATGCTTTACCTCGTTTTTCACAAGATAAAACACGTCCAAATAGTAACGGTGTGCAATTGTTAGATTTTTGCAAGCAAACCGGTCTACGTATTATGAATGGTAGGTTCGGTATTGGTAAAGCTATTGGAAAATTCACTTATGTATGCAACCGTGGCAGTAGTCTTATTGATTATTTTCTTATATCTGAACAAGTATGTGATTATGTAGCAGAATATGTATTTGATTTCGCAGTTGACGAGCCAAACAAGGTATCTGATCATTGTATTGTCACGGGGTCGTTTTGTTTTAACAAAAAGAATACTATTAGTGATTATAATAACGAAACAGACTTAAAAATTCCATTTAAATATGCATGGAACTACGAACACGTTAGCGATTATAAGAATGCATTAGATTCGGATGAAACTATAATGCATTTGAACAATTTGCAAAATCAAATACATAATTGTTTTAGTGATAATGATATTGATAATTGTGTGCACGACCTATCTAATATTATTGCTGGTGTTTGTTCACCATTGTTTAAAAGGAATATAAACACTGATTGTTCCAAAAACGATGAAAACAACGATGTATTTGAAAATAAAAGATGGTATAACAATAACTGTGCAGAATGTAAATATGTATTTTATCAGAAACTAAATAATTTTAGAAATGACAAAAATGAAATACCAAGAAAACAAATGGTACAAGCTAGAACAAAATATAAAGAAGCTATACGTCAAACCAAATTTGAATATAGACAAAATGAAACACAGAAACTTATAAAACTCGGTATAAAAATGCAAAATCCTACTGGAATATGTTAAAAGGTTTTTGTGGTTTAAAAACGGGTAAAATAGAACTTAGAATATATGAGCAATATTTTAAGGCAATTAACAATCCTGATGACAGGTTTTTTACACCAGATGATGATGTCATTATGTTTAATGATAGATATGTTAATGACGAGTTTGCAGTTATGTTCTCAGAATTAGATAATGCAATATCTGATAATGAATTAGAAATGGCTGTTAAACAACTTAAAAATGGTAAAAGTGGAGGACCAGATGTTTATGTTAATGAATTTTTCAAGAATGGAATACGCCAATTAGGTCCCACTTTAAAATGTTTATTTAACAAGGTATTAAATTCAGGGTATTTTCCAAAAATATGGTCTTCAGGTTATGTGATCCCACTTCATAAAAAAGGTAGTGTAAATAATGTCGAGAATTATAGAGGCATTACACTATAAAGTGCGTTAGGAAAACTGTTTACTCGAATACTTAACAACAGGTTAAATAGTTGGGCAGAAAAGTATAATGTTTATGTTAAGGCCCAGGCAGGGTTTAGAAAAGGTATGTCCACAACTGATAATGTTTTTGTTTTGCATGCATTAATTAACAAGGTTTTAAGCTCGAGTGAAAAATTGTTTTGTGCTTTCGTAGACTTTAAGAAAGCGTTTGATTATGTTGTAAGAGATCATCTTTGGTTAAAACTTATAAAACTTGGTATACGTGGTAAAATATTGAATATTATAAAATCCATGTATAATGATATAAAATCACAAATCAAACTAAATAATACGATTGGCAATGAATTTACATGTATATTAGGCGTACGCCAAGGTGAATGTTTATCTCCGTTTTTATTTTAAATGTTATTGAATGATATTGAAGTAGAATTTGTTGTAAAAGGTTTAGATGGTATTGATATTTCCTTTTTGAAACTATTTTTGCTACTTTATGCCGATGATATTGTGATTTTCTCAAAAGATGCTGCAGATTTTCAGAAAGAAATTGATTTGTTATATGAATACTGTCAAAAATGGAAATTAGTTGTAAATACTGCCAAAACTAAAGTAATGGTTTTTAGAAAAGGTGGCATTCTTCCAAGAAATACACAATTTATTTTCAGTGGTGAAATACTTGAAATCGTTAGTAGTTTTACGTATTTAGGTTTTGTCTTTACTACAGGTGGTTCATTTTCTGAAACACAGGCTTTGTTATCTGGCCAAGCGTTAAAAGCCATTTTTAAGCTTGAAAAATGTTTATACAAATTCATTGACTTATCGCCAAAACATGTATTAGACCTATTCGATAAACTTATATATCCTATTCTGTCATACGGCTGTGAAGTATGGGGATTTGCCCAAGGCAATAGTATTGATCGTGTTCACACACAGTTTTGTAAAAAGTTGATGGGTGTTAAGAAATCGACACAAAACGATTTTATTTATGGTGAGCTAGGTAGAAGTACATTAAAATGTAGACGTTTGTTCTCAATTATTAAATATTGGTTTAAAATTCTACAATCAGAGGATGTGAAATATATACGATTAATGTATGAAGATATGTTAAGTGATATTGGTGTAAATGCAGGCACCCAAAACTGGGCCAGCAAAGTCAGAGATCTTTTAAGTAATTATGGATTCTACCATGTCTGTTTTCATCAAAGCGTGGGTAACGTCAATGCATTCTTAACAATTTTTAAACAACGTTTGAAAGATGTTTTTATACAAGAATGGAATACAAGATTAATTGATTCATCCAGAGCGTTGTTTTACCGAAATATTCCAAATTTTGAGCTACAACCTTACTTAAATATTGTTAAGAGTAAATGCACACGTCAATCCATTTCAAAACTTCGTGTATCGTCGCATAGATTAGAAGTGGAAATGGGCAGATGGTCCAGAAATAGAGTTCATATAGATGAGAGACGATGTAGACATTGTAACATACTCGAAGACGAATATCATTTTGTTTTGTGTTGTCCATTGTATAATGATTTACCTAAGAAATACGTGTCAATTTTTTATTTCCAACGACCAAGTATGTTCAAATTTGTAATGCTGTTAAAAAGTGAAAACAAAAGGGAAGTCTTTAATTTTGGATTGTTTATATTCAAAGCATTTAAATTACGTAATGCATTATTATATAATAATTAAACTATATTTTCCTTCTCCCAAGTAAATAAGTTTTTCTTTATTTTTTCTTCTTAATTATGGATATGCACAAACACTGAAGCAGTCTCTTTGTATGGTGGTGATATTTGCTAAGATAAACTAATTTACTGTATGTATATTCTCCCAGGAATATTATCTAATAGTGTTCCGAATAATATGTTTTAATAGACACAAAACCCTGTGGGATTTCATTATTTGTATTCTGATGAATGTATGTATTGATCATCAGTCATATGACTTTATGTTTGTATAGTAAATATGTTGCCTCATGGGCCAATCTGGCCTAATGGCATTTAGAAATAAAAACTTCCGAACTTCCATAGAACCTTCAACGTGGTATTTTCTTACCATTCCATGGCCAACGGCGTATGGTCCTTGTTTCTAATTTAAAAAAAGTTGTCCTAAACGAGAAAAACAATAGATAAATAAACATAACAAACCTACGGATTCAACATGTTACATTGTCGATAATCCACTAGTTCGATGTTCATGTAAAGGCAAGTCATCTGATGTTACATATCGTCGTTATGATATGTTATAAGTTATATCATGAATATAATATCACATTAATGCTAATGATAATTTATCTAACTCAAATAATAATAATAAAAATAATAATAATAATATAGAATTTGATAACCAGTGTTTTTGAGATACGGGAAATATCTCCCGAGGTAGAGAAATGGTCCTAATATAAGAATGAGTGCGGAGCCGAGTTCTTATATCGGGGCCATTTCTCTACCGAGGGAGATATTTTCAGTATCTCAAAAACACTGGTTATTAAACTATATATTACATAATCTAAAATGATATCTTATTAATATTTCTATTGATTCACGCCTTTTTACACCAGTTTGCACGAAAATGCCAAGACGACGTTACGTCATACAAACAAAACAAGTGGAATCGAAACTTTTCGTTAATTTCGGTAATCGTTATTCCCTAGTGGCGGAATCTGACGACGACGTCCGTAAAACAATCGGAACGTCATTTGGCGTACCCGCCACTGACGGAAAAGTCCAAGCAATGTTCCGTACTGGGAAATATTTCCCAGTAGAGCAAACGAGTAGATATAGCTTTTCTATTCCCAGTATTTCCGATACGAATCACAGACAAATATGTAATATAATTCAATAATTCAACAATACATGAGCATTCTTTCAAGATATTCTATATATTACTTGTCATCATCATGATGTCGTCCGTAATACTACGTATTTAGTTGCTTTAACTTTACCAAGATATAACGACTATATATAATTTGTTTATATTACATGTACTTCAGAATAGGATACAAGAAGAATCAGATGGTTCCATTGTCGAAGCAAATGTACAAGTCGACGACCATGCCATAGGACAGGAAGTAACACCGCGTTTCGTTATAGTCAAAGGGAAGTAAGTTAATAGCTTTATGTATAAATGTATATTCAAGGTGGAATATGTGTTTAAGATAAACTCGTTTCGTACTTGACACGATTTAGGAGTTTAATTTGCTACACACCATCATATTTAAATTATTAATTATTGGATTACTAAATATTGCCAATCTGATGATAATGGCGCCATGTACATACTATTGATCATGTTGATAGAAATAATAATAATAATAATAATAATAATAATAATAATAATAAAAATAATAATAATAATAGTAATAATAATAATAAAATAATTATAATAATGATAATTCCGACTTTCATTTTATATCTCCGACCTCTATTGCTCAAACATCAAGTTCCTCAAACAATGACAATGTGCCCCCATTACATTTTAGAGTTGTTTATGGGACAACATGCGCTTGCTTATTCTACAGGTGTAAATTCATATTGTACTTTTAATTAGCTCAAATATATGGTGGATTAAAGCTTTATTGACCGGACGTGTGTATGAACTATGGTTAGTAATGCGCATTTCCTTTACTTTCAAAGAGCAGCCGCGCCAACAGAATCTGCGAGAAGTGATTTATTTGCTCGGTCATTTGATTCTTCTGGCACTGAGTCATTGTATGTATTTCTAACTGAATGTTCGAAGTATTTGGTTTGCTTATTGCATAATATCGTAAAATACGTATAAAATGCGTTTAATATAAATGTGATATAATGTATAACACGTACTTGTAGTATGTATCGATAACGTGAGGTTTCTACTTTTTACGAAAACCTTACTGAAGAATCTATTACAGAAAAGTAAGTGTAACAATTGTAACAATGAAAGATGGTCAGAACAGACGAGTGCAGCATTAACTCTCACGTTGATGGAACACAATCCCATTACTCTGTACTGTAATTTTGCTCTGTTTTGTCTTGTTGTAGACATGTACCTAACGAATCTGTCCAAATCGGCAAAACCAAAGGTCAGAAACAAAACGTACGAAGAAAGGAAGAAACACACGATTTACGAGTTGGTAATCAGCGGCTAATGTAAGTATGATTGTGTTGTATTTCTCCAAATAATAACACGCATAGCTAAACACTTCTCATTAGGCTGTTGTAAATATCGAAATACAATCAATACAGTACTCCAGAATGCCACTTTTTTTTCTTTTCTATTATATTTTTGTTTTTTCATGAGCTCATAATTTCTAATTTTGACAATGCAGTTCAAATCAATTCAAAATTCTTTCATCCAGAAGCAAAGAATCAACTTCGAAGTGAACATATTAATTGTTATCTATAAGGACTCTTGTGTTTGTAAACACATGTGTAATTAGTTCATTGATTTAACACAGAGAAGAAAACATAATGCATCGAAATGAGAATGACAGGATAAAGGATACAATCAAAACCCGGGAGCAAGAATTGACGTGGTATCAACATGAGATGAATAGAATCCAGCAACAATTGATAATATCTCAAAAGGAAAACGAAGATTTAAAAAACAGGTTAAGTTCGTTTAAATATTACTATAGAGTGTTTGCCTTTAAACGAAAGACATATTCATGAGCAAGTCTTCTTGTTCGCTTTTAAATATCTATATAGATAGTGACTTTCTTCGTTTACATTAGAATACAATAATTACAAAATATGAAACTATAAATCTTATACTTTACCTGAATATACTGTGTTACTGTAAGAATTATGCTCCTGCTGCTGGTGTTAGGAATGTACTGGTGGTATATCTATTTCACAAACTCATATACACAATGTAAATGAATAATCGTTATAAGTACTGAATGACGTTTTTGGGAATGACAGTATTTATTCTTCTTTCATTAAGGTTAAGCGCAAACGCAAGTGCACAGCTAAGAGATAACAATCCAGATATAGTCGATCTCAGTGATGTTAACCGACCAAACAAAATTGGAGAAAGGTTTTCTGAACTCTACGACAACGAATGGACAAATGCTTTTTCTGAATTAACAGAAACATTGGAGAAAACTGAGAAGCAAGCAATCTGCATTCTTTTGAAGCTATTGAAGGCAATACAATTTATAATATATATATATACATTTACTCAGTACATTTAAAAACGCAACATTTGGGATTTTCGATTATTTTTAGTCCGCTGTTTTGTTCAAATCAATATTGTGTTTTATGTTAGTACACAAGTTTCTTTGTCCCAAAGTTTGAAATATGGCGATAAATATTTGCATAAGATTTGCTCCAATTCTTTCAGTTAAAATACATTTTGCACAATGGCTCTTTAACATCTCTAGAAAAAGGTGCCAAGTCTTGCGTTTTCAAATGTACTAAGTGTACTATAGCAAGTGCATATTGAACCCTTGTTTAACCTTTAACCCGCTAATCACGACTATAATAGCCTTTGCGTACATTGTAAACCCAGATCAGCCTGCAAGTCTGATCAGGGTTTATAATGTCCGACTGCTAATCAGTCATTACCCCCACCCACCCCAAAGCACCCCTTTGTCACATAAATGGAATGGTTTTAATTCAAAGAAAGAACATTCCATTATATATATGTATCGGGTTACGGCTAATATTTTAGCTCAACACAAGCTTAATATCGTTATCTGAGCATTGACGTGTCAATATAACGGATCATTGGCATTGGCATTGTCAAACATAGATTTCGTTCGTACAATATTGATAATTTTGTCCGAACACTGATCGGGAATCTTTTGAATTTAAGTGTACATGTATTGTTCAATGGCTCGATTTGCAGGTTTTTTTTGTGACTTAATTTTCTATATGTGCTATTTGATAATATTAACTAACTCTGGTTCGTATTTGAGTTGTACTTGTATAATCTATAAACTGCTGTCATACATTTCAGATACTCAGAGTTTTAAACTTTAACGTTCATCACTTTTGACCACCTTCATCGCGTTATTATCTGCTCTTTATATTAACCTTTTTTTAATGCAGACAATATACGAAACGTGTACCGGTATTTCGACAAGGCAACTGGATGATTTGAAAACACAAATCATGCGTTTTACGGGCAGGGATCAGGTATGTTAATCGCATTAATACATGTGTGCGTGCTAATATTACAGTGTGGAGCTACGGCATTCATAGCAATCAGGTTTTAACTTTGTCAACGAGATTGATAAAATGACCATGATGCTCGAATTGACTGAATACGTATAGCTGCTGCTATTCTTTAAGCTGATCAGATAGATATAGCTTTTTTATTAAACTTATAAAATACAAAAAAGAGTTGATGAAGGTAAACGTAGTTTAGCAACTTGCGTTTCCCGAAGTCTGACCAATCTCCATTCTGTTAACATATTGTTACAGCCGGGACCCGACTTTCTGGCACTGCTGCTTATCCGAACACCTTATCTCGGGTCTCGACGCTATCGTAGTGGAAAATATCACTCCTTAAGTCAGGATTCGGCCTCAAATAAATAAATATGTGCCACATATATCTTTTACATATAAAGTTAATTGTTTCATGGGTAATTGTACGCACATGCATTTTTGCCTGACGTTACATGTTTGTTACAGAATATCATGTTACCGTAAAACCTCAAGAATCGTACTAAATTTTGCTGGAACATTTCTGCCCGAAATAAACTTACCTTACATTTGGTAGAGAAGGAGAATAGAATGAAAATAATGTCAGGGCTTTCTTTACTTACGCCCCTAATGATAATTATAAAAGGTGGACTTGCGTTGATGCTTGCAGAGTGTTATATTTTCTTTTGGTTTAAATCTTCATTAGATACGGTAAAACCAGTTTGTTGGTATTACTGGGCGCCAAATCGCATATTTGCTTTTGTACTGTTATGAAAGATGTTTCATTCTGAGTTTTGTCACCTGCTAGCTAGGAAGACAATAACGCTGCGTTTAATGGTACATCTCAGTATATGGATGACATACTCAATATTAATATTCCGTTCTTTGCTCAAGTGGTCACAAACATGTATCCAACAGAGTTCACGTTGAATAAAGCCAACAGTTCGGATATCATAGCAGCATTCCACGATCTTCATATCTCTATTTCAAATGATTACATATATAATACAATCTATGATATGATAAAAAATCAAATTAATACAAACACTATTTTACAAATTTCTTTGGAATAATTTGAGAGACAAAATAAAAAGAACTACCATTATTCAAGATAATAAATATGGAGGTCTTAGAATGGTAGAAGTGGAAAAGTTCATACTAGCTCTAAAAATAACATGGATCCGTCGAATATCTCAGACAGAAAATAAATATAGTCATCTCGTGAACATTTCTGTCCGATTATTAATAATATATTTAAATTTGAAACAGATTACATTAAACAAAATTTAAATAGAATACAAAATCCTTTTTGGAAGGATGATCGTATCAGTTACAAATGTTTTGCTGATCAAGTTAAACCAATATCTTGGCAACAACTTCACTCAGTTAGTATATGGTATAACCCAGGTATTAAGGTCGGAGCCTCTAGTGTGTTTTACAAAAGATTGTTTATAGGAGGAATAACTTTTATCAATTACATTCTAAACAAACAGGGACATCTTTATTCATACATAGAATTTAATGAATACTATAATTTACATTCAAATTTTCTTGAATATGAAGGTATTATAACTGCTTTCAGGAATTATTTGGCAAAACTGAATATTGTGCATCTAGCCTGTAACAGCCCAAACCCTATACGTCCACTAATCCTATCTTTAATTCTACAATATGACAAAGGCTGTCGAAATATATATGACATCATGATAAGAAATAATGTATATCCCAAAGCATTAATTAAATGGAAAAATGAAGTAGTTAGTGTTCCAAACTTTGAATTTGAAAGATTATATGCCTTACCATATAAAATAACAAAAGATCCTAAGTAACTTTGGTTCCAATTTAGAATCAACCATAGGATACTTGGAACAAATTACCTTTTATCTGAAATGAATATTATTAATAACGATACGTGCAGCTTTTGCAATAATGCACCTGAAACTATCCAACATCTGTTTTGGAACTGTGGAACAGTAAAAGAATTCAGGTCAAAACTTCAAACTTATATTACAGAAAAATGCAATACAGCATTCATAACTTTAACAGAAACAGATATTTTATTTGGAAATTGTAAATTTGATACAGTTTTGAGTAAAATCATCATGCAAGCAAAACTTTACATTTATTAAAACAAGATGCAACGTCAAATTCCACAGCTTAACCTTTTTAAAACATATATAATATCTTTGTACAAAGTTGAGAAACTAATCGCATATAAAAACTTAAAAATTAATAAGTTTGAAACCATGTGGAGTCAATACCTTGCTATCTGTGGAACTGTAGTACAGAGATAATTTATCTAGTTGATTTTTTAAACATCAAACTGTAGCAAATAAACTTTTATTCTTTTTTATTCTGGGACATGCAAAGCTTATCTTACTATCAGAAATAACATACCCTTGCTTATATCTTGGTCTTTCCAAATCAACCTTCTTGTTTGTTTTAGAAAAAAAAATAATTGGAAGTTAATCCTTTAAAACATTCCTGAAACATTGTTCCTTGATAATAGATTTATATACAGATTTATTAAACAGGATGGTTTATTGTTTCTTTTTCTTTCCAAAAACAAAATATGAGAAAAAACTCAGTGATCCTCAGAGTAGAGGCAACGCATAGATTTCCTTATATAAAATAATGTTTATTTTTGATACTATAACATTAAAATCATCTGTGTAAAATAAGTCCGTATGTATTGACAATGTGGGTTGTAAACTGGGTTTTGAAACAAATATTCTTTACATTTATTATTGTCTTTTTCTCCAGAGTTTATAGTGACTCGCTGCAATCTTATAGCTTCCATATATTAATCATACTATATTTTCCACCAACATTGTTTTGGAAATACCTCTGGATTGCAGTGGTTTTTTTTCTTTTACACTCTGTTAAAATTGTACATTGTATAATATACTTCTATAATTGTAAAGAATAAGAAAACCTTCCCATGTATTCTGTCTCTGATTACAATATATGCATTTATTCACTTGATTATATTTCCTATTACTTTATTTACAAACTAATAGATGCATATTACATGTTTTTTATGTAAGGTTTGTTGAGGGATGGCCCACACCGACCCTCACAAACCTTTACGGGGTGAATAAATGGATCACCAATAATCTGGTGATTGAAATTTTAAAAAAATTCTATGATATGATAGGTCACTAACTTAGACATCGTTCACTATCCGCATTTAATTTGGGTCGTACCTCGTATTAAATCATACGGAGTTTGTATTTCCCAGCTCATTCGTTTTTCAAGGGCCTAAAACGATGTTGGGGACTTCAAAGATCAAATTAAAATATCGCTTTAGCCAGTGCTAGGAGGCGTGAAAGGTGATGCACTGCTCATGACCAGATTCAATTCCATTTTCAGTGTTTATTATTACAAGTAAACAGCAAGGTTAACTACCTAGATCTTCTCTCGCCGTGACGAAAACCTGCTGGAGAAAGACAACACCAACCTAAATATAGATAAAAAATCGAACAGGAAAAGCTCTTTTCTATGACTAGGAGTATCACAACCTTTATTATATGGAGATGTGGTCTATAAACATCTGAGATTAAAGGGTTCTGCCAGATTTCCCGAATACTGACACAATTAATCAGGAAATACGCCAGAAAAGGATACGACCCTTTAGTATCACAAAGCACTTTATTCTTGGTGATTGACTCAACCAATACGCTTCATTTTTCTCTTGTGCGATATTTACGCTTGTGCATTCCGAAACCCTGAAAGGGGAGATTGGCGCAACAACGTTCGTCCATCAGGTTTTCTGTACTGTATACGGATTTGGGTGAATAATTATCATAGTGACGATGTGGTTATAGTGTGTTTAGTCACCGATTTTCCTTATACATTATTTTATTTCAGTTTGCAGATAACATGTCAGCTTCAACCAAGATATTTAAAGATGACAGAAAACATAATTACGCAGCATTGCTGCCAAATGTAGAAAAGGTATTATTATATTCGTTATTTGCTGTTCGATTTTCGATGTACAGCATAAAATTTAATATAGAAGATAAACCTATGTTTAAGGTTCGTATATTGTTTCTGTAAATCACATTGAATTATGTAAAACATTCATAGAAAAGTTATAAAACTATCACATGTCTAAGAATTTGCAATATAAAATCGCTACATACCAATCTAGGCAGAAGGAGAAATAAATAGTAAAATAAATCCATGAAGCACACACTGACCCTTTTTCATTGAATTATCAGTAAACATGTTGATAGGATTAGTGTGTATGGACTGTATAATTGGTAGGTTTAGTGTGTTGGCAAGGATGAATGGACTCTGTATAATTGGTAGGATTAGTGTGTTGGCAATGATGAATGGACTCTATATAATTAGTAGGTATGTTGGGAATGATGAATGGACTCTGTATAATTGATGGATAACTGTGTGTAAGAATTGAATAGTATGGAGAAAATAATGATTTTACAAACTTTACCGGTTTAAACGTCAAGTGGCCTATTTTGCCACTGACCGTTCCAAGGCGGTAGCCCTATTGTCAAACCGTTTGTGTCTGTGATGTCGTTTGCATTGAATATTACTTTTATCTTCTTGTTTGTCTGTTTGCGTGTTTGTTTCTGTGTTTTGTGGTTGACTGTCCTCCTTGAATGCTACTTGGATGTTCCCCCAGCAACTTCTTATGGGGTTTATCTGTCTCAACTTATTCGTTTTTCTAGAGCTTGTACTCGAGTTGAGGACTTTAATATTCGTAATCTTTGTATAACTAAAAAGTTACTCAGTCAGGGTTACCGTTACCATAAACTTCGTAAAACCTTTGCAAAATTTTATTATCGTAACCCTGACCTTCTTTCCAAATATAAATGTAATTTAAGGACTCTTCTGCGACAAGGACTATCACAACCTGACTTCTATGGTGCTGTGATTTATGAACTTCGTAAGATTCTTGGTCATGATCACTTTCATACTATCTTTGTTAAACTTGTTAAAAAGTTTATCAAAAGAGGTTATGACCCTATCATTTTGCAACGTACTGCATGCTTGGTGGTGGACCCATTTACAGTTCGCCACTATGCTTTCCTCTTTAATTGTACGATGACCGGACAGGCTGTGGACCCTATGATGACGCCTACCTAAAACCCATTGGGACGGTGGCGTTTGATGTTTGTCTATGATCTTTCTTAGAGTTTAGATCATGGCGGGGATTTCTTTATTTACACTGTCCTGTTTTAATGGGATGACAGTAGGGTAAGTGTGAGGTTTGGTGCACCCTAGAACCGGTTTAAACCACAAGTGGCCTACTTTGCCACTGACCGTTCCAAGGCGGTAGCCCTATTGTCAATCATTTTGCGTTTGTGATGTCGTTTGCATTTTTTATTACTTGTGCCTTTTCGTTTGTCTGTTTGCGCGTTTGTTTTTGTGTTTTGTGGTTGACTGTCGTCCTTGAATGCTGCTTTCCCTATTGATGCTGCCTTGTTGGTTAGAGATTAGATCATGGGGGGATTTCTTTATTTACACTGTCCTGTTATATGGGATGACAGTAGGGTAAGTGTGAGGTTTGGTGCACCCTAGAACCGGTTTAAACCCCCAGTGGCCTACTTTGCCACTGACCGTTCCAAGGCGGTAGCCCTATTGTCAACCCTTTTGTGTTTGTGATGTCGTTTGCATTTTTTATTACTTTTGTCTTTTCGTTTGTCTGTTTACGTGTTTGTTTTTGTGTTTTGTGGTTGACTGTCGTCCTTGAATGCTGCTTTCCCTGTCCAATATTTTTACCTTTCTTTTCTTGTCGTGCCCTTAATGGTGTATTCTCTTACTGCTCTGGCTTCTGCCAAGTCATTGAGTACCTTCACTGTGGCTTTCTAGGCTATTGTTTTTTTGTATTATATTTACACGAGCATATTTGTGTTTTACTTATATTGCCTATTGATGCTGCCTTGTTGGTTAGAGATTAGATCATGGCGGGGATTTCTTTATTTACACTGTCCTGTTTTAATGGGATGACAGTAGGGTAAGTGTGAGGTTTGGTGCACCCTAGAACCGGTTTAAACCCCCAGTGGCCTACTTTGCCACTGACCGTTCCAAGGCGGTAGCCCTATTGTCAACCCTTTTTGTGTTTGTGATGTCGTTTGCATTTATTATTACTTTTGCCTTCTTGTTTGTCTGTTTGCGTGTTTGTTTCTGTGTTTTGTGGTTTACTGTCCTCCTTGAATGCTACTTTCCCTGTCCGATCTTTTTATATTTCTTTCCCTGTCCGATCTTTTTATATTTCTTTATATGGAACCATGAACCTGGTTTAAACCCCCCCATCTGCCTTTTTTGCTACTGACCATTCTACGGCGGTAGCCTATTGTCAACCATTTTATGTTTGTGATGTCATATCTTGCCTTTTAATCATCTCTGTAATTGTTGTTTGTTTCTCTGTGTGTTTATGGTCGACTGTAGTCCTTGAATGCTACATTTCCTGTTCAATTTTTATATCTATTTATATGGACTTATTTTAATATGTATTGCTCCTTCTACCTAGATTGGTATGTAACGATTTTATATTGCAAATGCTGTGTAAACATATTTAGGCATGTGCTAGTTCTATAACGTTGCAGATTTTTCTATATAATTCAATGTGATTTACAAAGACAATAAATGAATCTTAAGCAGCACCTCATGGATCATACATGTTGAAACATAAGCAATCGTGTTAATTTAAAATGTCAAGATGTTGCTTTAGAAGCATATATGCGTGTGTGTGTATATTATATATGTATATGACAATTATGGAGTAGATATTACCAGTAACTTAAAGGAACGAACGCCTCGTCGCACATATATGTTTATTTATGTATGTTTACGTACGATTATGTACCCGCTATGCATGACTATAATAGCCTTTGCGTCCATTGTAAAACCAGATCAGCCTGCGAGTAACTCGCAGGTCACATTTTGTCACCTTAATTTAAAGAATAAACTGTCCATTATATATATGTAGCGGGTTAATGGTTAAGGAGGGTAAATCAGGCTTCTTTGGAGAGTATAGTGGTCCGACTAAAACTTTTGAAATAATGGTATTTTCTATTTTAAAGTGCATACACTTAATGGATGAACCTCCAATACGATCTGTACATGATATCTTTAATGTACAACATGTCCTTGATTTTAAATTGCAGGAAGTGTTAAAAGCGTGCGACGCTCAAATGACGACAGTGCATAGCGTGAAAAATTACGTCAGCGTTTCCACCGAAATATGTTGGCTGATGAGTATCCAGGATCCACCTGTTTTTATGCACGCCAATTGTAACAAAGGTGACACATTTGACGATTCATTATTTAAAAGTTATACGCAGCGGTCTAAACGGGTCGCATTTTTAGTATGGCCTGCATTGCTTTTGCATGCAAATGGACCTTTGTTGGCTAAGGGTGTCGCACAAGGAAAGGTTGTCAAGAAAAATGATACACCGACATCTACTGGTAATAGAGTACATCCTCAAAATGACACGTGGGCTACCACAGTACCTTCTGTTGCTTCATTAAATGTGCATGATCCAACATCGCATAAAGGGAATAATCTTTCTCAAATTTTACAAAACAGAGACAAACCTGCAGGAGTGCAGTCCTTGAATGTCCCACGACAATCCTCTCAAAATATGAATGGTTTACGAACTAGCCCAGACACACAGGGAAACAAATCTGGTAGCATGTCATTGCCATTGGAATATTCCAGATTGAATACATCGTCGTTTTTCAATGATCCATCAGTTAAGAAAAGGAACGCTAACAATACTCAAATACCAAATCAGATAAAACCTGGAGATTTGCAGAAGTCTCAAATATTGCAAGACCAGTTGCAACTAGGTAATACAACGGGAATTGATTCGTAAGACTGTATTTGAGTCGTTCCCTCCTCGATATTCATGCAGAGATATTAAATATGCTCATTCCAAACATAATAAAGAAGAGCACTAACAAATATGTACAAACAAGTATACAATTGTATGTTGCATAACAAACAGTTGTTTGATGTGTTGATGTAGTTTGCTGTAGTAACATAATTCAATATAATTTTATAATCAGGTGAATATGTAAAAACATAAACAATTATCCTATGTGTTTCGGATCATCCATGTGTTCACACAGAATACTGAAACATCGTAAATGTGGGTGCTGTCATTAGATTTTTGATTTTACACATCTGGTATCTGTCAGTATAAGTGATACATTCTGTATTTAAAGATATGAAATGACATATCAACAGGAACTATTACATCATTTTAAAGTAAGCTAAGAATCACAAAAGATGGCTAAATTGTTGAATTATAGGAACCAATCGGATCGTAACAAGTGTTATATACTAACTAATGCACAATGTGTGGTGTAATAAATCAAGAAAGATACAAATATCGGACAGAGAAAGCAGCATTCAAGAACGACAGTCAACCACAAAACACCAAAACAAACACGCAAACAGACAAAGGAGAAGGCAAAAGTAATAAAAAATGCAAACGACATCACAAACACAAAAGGGTTGACAATAGGGCTACCGCCTTGGAACGGTCAGTGGCAACAAAGGCCATTGGGGGTTTAACCTTTGAGCGGCGTCCATTACATGTATAAAAAGGTTCAGGGTTCTATCCCCATATAAGGCAACACATGTCCAACCATATTACGTGAACATATTTCGAAAATATTATACAAAAGAACTATGAAATAAATCTGATTGGTACGTATTTTTCTGCATGTGAGTACTCTGATAATGTAACTTAAAACAGATGCAGGTTTGTGCAATGATGTGAACGTGTTTGTTCTATATATTTCCTGAGGAGATTTGCTGAACAGTCATGCCTATACCCTTTTTTAAAAAAACCTGAACATAACAATGTATAGGTTAATTTTTAATAGTATGCTTCTGCCCTACTTGAAACGAATGCACTTAAATTGGTTCACATACAATGACAAAACCATATGTGTGCGTGGGACACGGATGTACCTCTCCGCATATTGGATAGTAAGATTGTAGAATTTTTGATGATCAGTTTGTTGAATGTGTTTTACCTCATTTTCAGCATATAATTTCTGCTTTATATGACGTTCGGTTTTAAATGTTGGAGGCAGACCACCTACTTTGTCCTAGATTGAACCAGTACTGTATACCATTAGTATTCGAAAAAATCGACAATTTCTCACAAGTTGAACTTCCAGTTGAATTCGAAGCCGGTAGCATCTTTCAATAAGATTTAGTATTTTTATAGAATAATAAGTATTATTATACTAACGTAATGTTCTGTAGACAATATGAAAACTGCAAATAAATATATACGTTTGTTCTTCATAGCCTGCTTTCGTCTACTTAAGTCTAATACACTGAGTAACATAAGCAACCAGCTTGTGTGCATTCATTGGACACGGATGCACCTCTCTGCATTTTGGAGAGAAAGATAGCAGCATCGTTGAAGCAGATATGTTTTTAATTTAGTAACATGCATTGTATGAAGTTTGATGATGCGTCAAAATGTGAAACGATATTGATGACTTAGACTAGGAGGCGTGAGAGGTGTTGCATCTTATAATTAACTCTCATGAACAGAATCAGTAAAACCGAGTCTGCTACTTTTCTCTCTTGTTTGTGTTTGTTGCTTCCAAGGGATCACCTTTTCAGTATTTAGAAACTTAGAAAATGAGGTAATGAAAAAACATGAAAAAGGAAATGTTAAAAGGTTAGTCCATGTCGGATATAATGGCTTACGTTTAGCTGAAATGTTTATTACTCATATAGAGAAAATTGAACTAAAGAGTTACATCGTAACAACTTGAATTATAATAACTGAAAGCAAAAGTAGGCTAGAGTCTGTCATGGTAAGCTATGTTTTTGTCGAATGGGATATCTTTATTTACACTGTTGAATATTGGATTTCTGTCGTCTTAAGATGTCAAAACATTTTCAGTTTGATGATCATGATACATTCGATTAGTATGTATCTACCAATATTTATTAATACTAAAAAGCACGGCAAACATATTCAACGCTTTACTTTGATATGTTAGCTGTTTAAACTTTTTAAAATCATTGACAAAAGCAAAGTTACAAATAAATATGTCAAAATGTGATCAACAAAGGATCCAATCATATGCAAACGTTCCATAGTGGTACATCTAAATGCAGTGTTATATGTGTTATATATGTTAACCTGCCATATATTATATAGTTTACATTTCAAATAGGGGAGGTATTGTAATGAAGTAAATATATATTGTTTTATTCTTTGAATTGAACACAGAAGAAAAGTAAATACTGCAGAAAACGTTAGTTACTTGTCTTTTATTTGACATGTATACCATTACCACACACTTAGCATAATAGTCATTTATAAACCGTAGGCTAAAGATCGTAAAGTTAAAAAAATGTACTTGGCATTACTATCGAAAATATAACCATACAAATCGCATTCAGAAATTAATATCAAAATTATAAATTCATACAAACATGTAAATCTTTCCTTTAAATCTTAAAATAACTGACAACTACAGGGTTAACCTCCAATAACATATCACGTTATATATAGTAGACAATTGTAAGGTTACAAGTGATTAGTTGACCTTTTAAACATTAAATTGTTTGTGTTTTAACATATGTGTAAAACTCCTGCAGGTTCACCCTCTGTAATATAATGAGAGTGTAGGAATAATCAATTAATAAAATGGTACTTACAAAAACAAGTTCATACCGGACATCGTAAAATATAATATATACATTTCCCAATCCAATATATATTATCTTTAATAATATAAACGGGAAAATGATAAATGTGCGCCTTTATGACTGGCCTACTTATATATTAAGTTCGGTTTTAAATGAATGCATAGAAGTTTAAGCAACAGATAACATATAACATTATAGACTATCAGAATATTTCATTGGTATCCGGTGAGATAGGGAATTCCAACCCGAGGTATACGTGTTTTAATCGGAACCGAGGCTCTGCCGAGGTTCCGATTAAAACACGTATACCTCGGGTTGGAACCGAATACCCATGATAGATTCTTTTTCTTGCATATCAGAGACATATTGTGCGTTGACGCCCCCAGCTACTAACGTTTTGCATGTTTTCCGACATACCGGATGTAGGCGCGCGTGAATTTTATCTCGATCCTAGGGTGAGATGGAAATATCTAGCCCCGGTAATATGACGGATATCCTTGGCCGGTATGCAAGAAATTGGTTTTCAAATCTAACTGCATTCTATTATTGTTTTGATTACCATTATATATTGTTAACACACCTTTCTAGTTCTTATTAAATTACACTAGTGTTCCTTTAGTGTTGTGTGTCGGCTGTAACAAGTTTTCCAGACTAAGAACCGGTGTTATAAAGTTATGGCCATTTTGGATCATTAGACCCTTAGATTAGAACACCGCTGGATTAAGCCGGCGCTTGGGGCGTGAGAGGTAAAGCACCTACTATTACATCTCATGAACAGACACTGAGTCTGTTACTTTTCTTCGTTGCTTCCAAGGGATTCCTATTTTCAGTATTAATAAGTATAAGGTTGAATACAGTAATAGACCCTATCATTTTGCAACGAACTGCATGCTTGGTGATTACAGTTCGCCACTATGCTTTCCTCTTTGATTGTGCAATTACCGGAGAGGCTGTGGACCCAATGATGACGTCTACCTAAAGCCCAAAAGGACGGTGACGTTTGATGTTTGTCTGCAGACTTGTCTTGTCGTGCCCTCAATGGTTTATTCTCTTGTTGCTCTGGCTTCTGCCAAGTCATTGAGTATCTTCTTTGTGGCTTTCTATTCTATTTTTTTGTGCATTTATATACACACGAGCATCTTTGTGTTTTACTTATATTGCCTTTTAATGTTGCCTTGTTGGTAAGATAATAGTTGTTCATGGCGGGGATTTTTTTATTTACACCGTCTCATTTTATTGGGTTGACAGTAGGGTAAGTGTGAAGTTTGGTGCACCCTAGAACCTGGTTTAAATCCCCAGCGGCCTTTTGTACCCATGACCGTTCCAAGGCGGTAGCCCTGTTATCAACCCTTTTGTGTTTTTGATGTCTTATTTGGCCTTTTATTCATCTTTAAGTTTGTTCTTTGTTTCTGCGTGTGTTTGTGGTTGACTGTCGTCCTTGAATACTGCTTTTCCTGTTCGATATTTATATCTATATTTGAGTTGTATATTTTAAACTTGTTATATAACTGTTATAAAACTATTGCAGATAGTGGATGCAAACACATAAACAAACAACAAAGAATGACTATATGTAATCAGATAGACACCCCAAAAATGTAGGATATACAAGTATTACTCTCTTTTAGTTGATATAGACAATGGTCAATTTCCACACAGATTCATCAACAAAGTCTTGAACAAATGTAGTTTGTCACATGACTGGAAAACACGTAGTATGCAAACGAATCTGCAATAGGCAAAGCATAGTGTTCATTTATTGGAATAGACAAAAGGCAATGTTAATTGACCCAAGAGTATCCATATTTACTCTTACTTTTCCGAGGGGAAATTTCCACACGAGTGGATGCCATTAATCCTTTAATACCACATTTCACAGTGGGTAGCGTTATATAAGGAATCATATGCATTATTTTGTGTTTAAAATTTAGTAATGCACTCGTCACCACGGGAAATTCCTGTTGGATTTGGGACTTTATTCATATCTAACGTTGTACTAGTTTGACTTGTACAAGGAGTATGGGCTATTGGTTCTGCAATCGACGCCTCTTCGTCGGAAATGTCTTTATGTACTTCTTTTTCATTTGCCGGAGCTATTTGTCCATTTAAAACAGCAAAGTCTTCAAATGAACCGCGTTGAATGCGATATGTTGTTTCAGATCTACCTGTCGCATCAGCTGCACCAGAAACATACTCATAATCTTCGCCAGTAGTTTGAGTATCATGTCCAATAGACTTTCCTTCAGTAGGATCGGTATTGCTTTCTACTTGACTATAGTTTGGGGAGTCAGTTATTGGCGATGGTGGGTCGCGGATGTCTTCTACGTAACTATTGTTTAGCGATGGTGGCTCTTTGTTGTTTCCTACGTAACTCGATTTTGGTGATGACGACCCGTTGTAGACAACTTTCTTGTCTTCTTCCAATTTCCGTCCCTTGATCTTTTTCACTTGTGCATACAACACATCATCCGCCTCTGTTTCCACGGTGATGTGATGGATTTCCGTCATACCTGTACTTGAAAGAGCCATGTTTCTGGAATGATATCATTAGACATATGAATTGTCATTTCATATATATTCTATGCTTTTTTTAACTTCATGCATACTTGTTCAATGATAATGTCCTGTATGTGATACAAGTTACATATCATATACACGTTAAAAGCATTGTTTCATTCGAATGAAGTGTGGACTGAACTAAGTGTGCATTGTACCGGCTGGCGAATGTGCATACATACTGTGGCATGCATGTCCACCATCAGTGATGATCCTATATCGTTCGGGCCGTATTTAGCATAATCTTAAGATGTGGTGAAGCTATAGGTTTCCTTAAATCTATTAATATCTCGTCAAACTGCAACATTTCAATATATGAATTATACATACTGTTGTGTATCTAATATTTGACTGTATAACACAACATTATTTGCCAATTATATAGTATGGAGACTGGTTATGAAAAGCAATGGATCATGAAATTACAAGTACATTCAATGGAGCGGAATGCCTATTGTTAACAGTACAGTTAAGTGTGCTCAGCAATCTCAGGATAATGTAATTATACCAATACAGTAAGATTGCGTCTGTATCATAAGCAAGTATAAACAAGTTCTTGTAAATCATTAAAACTATAGCATGATCATCTTTTTATTAATTGCTAATTTCAGTACCCGTTATGGTTAGAACAGCGTTGCCATCCGTTCTTGAGTAGCAATCTATAGACGAACGCTACTCACGTCAAGATTAAGAATACCAGATATTGCAATTACCTTGTCAGTAAGGTTTCCTTGTCTGCCTTTTCTTTTAGTAGCTGTGCTTTAAGTTTTGACATAATGGCGTCCTGTTCCTTCTTTTCTGACTCCAGTTTAGCAAGATATTCTCTGTTAATGAGACAAAAAATAAATCTACTGTATATCCGAAGTCAGATAAAAATGAAGGCGTAAAGGATTCATAAATCGATATGAAATGTAAAATAAATAATGACGTCATTAATCCGTTGCTTGAATAATGGTATATTATTTTTTGACAGTTATCTTTAGTCGGTCCATTGGAATCTTATTTAGAACACATTCAGAGTTCATTTATTCATGTGTTCATCGCATGTTTTGTTGCTATTTATTTTATAATAAGTTATCATAGTATGGTATTATTTAGATAAGTCGATACACTAAGAGTGCGTTTGATTTGGCAGTTCTAGTGTCGAATCAAACAAGCTTCACGCATGCGCATTTGATAAAATACTCGGTTATAAAACAAACGGGTAGAACGCAACACGTGTGTCAGACAAATGGCGGAGTTTAGTTTATATTAAGAAGCTAGCTTTCTAATTGCTATATATTTTAAAATGAGTTACCTGTGTCTGTTATAGAACGATTTTTGGTGTAGGTTCTTTTCAAAAAGTCCTTCCATTATGGTGGGTATAAACTTTTTCTAAATTAAAGTTAGCATTAGATACACACTGGCGAAACAATGTTGACAAAAGCATACATATTCCAAATTGAAACGTCATTTGAAACGATACTCTTGTCCATTGTTAACTCCGACGTATACTAATAATATATGTACTACTATTTAAAATAAATAAGACCAACGAATATCATAAAGTCGATATTTAATGTCAGAAAGGCGATAATTGTGTAATGCTCGTGAATGCACCATTCCCTCTATATTGATGACGTCATGTTCTAGACAACTCTCCGTAAAATGGGGAGTATGTTTTTGACCTACTTTCGTGACTCGCGTGTTCGGTTCTCGGTGTTCGATTCAAAAACTCCACTGTAGTATTGCGACACGAGTTCAAATCAAACGCACTCTAAGTATATATTTGCCTTTTTTTGTAGCTGGTAATTTGAATGTTAGCAATCAATACTATGGCGCGAATTGTATCTCAAAATATGTAAAATAAATAAATCGAATTATAAAACAGTTTCGCCGTGGTTTAAGCAGAAACATATGTTTAGCCTATGCATTACTCGACGCATACACAATTCGAGGTTTACCGAAATGAAATTAGTACTATGGTGCTATTGTGTTAAGAACGCCAACGTGCTAGTACACTAGCTAGAGCCTAGAAGCGTTCAACTCGGATAAAATGACGATCCATACACATAGTAAGTACCCTCATTAAGCAAATATAGTCTGTCGTCAGTGTATCATTCTCACATCCGGTACTTAATTGAATTGTTTGTGTTCTCATAGTATACTCGAATTTTTTTTCTATAGTTGCAAACGTAGAATTAACTGACCTTCCTCTTTGATTTCTCACAGTAAGCTCCTGTACTCTTTCGGCAAGCAGGTTTTTGTCTATCTGTAATTGAGATATCGCTTTCTTCCCCTTCTTGTCTTTAACTCCAACAGTTTGCAAACTTGGTAGACTGAATCAAAGTAATTATGCAAATATTGTTAATTAAATTATGCAAATCTCGTACTTATTGTCATGTCGATTTAGTGGATAGTTTAGCTCTAAATTTAAAAATGATTATGTGCAGAAAAACACGAGCGGTTAATAAACATGTTACTAAACATGTTGTCTATGTCACGATATATATACACAATTATTAAGATTACTTATCGCTTTGCTGTTCAATCTAGTTTAATGGGAACTATGTTTCAGAACTTTAACTTAACATAGTTTGCATGTAGAGATTCCATCAGGGTGCTGATAAGCAATGATATCTAGATTAACATTCATCTCAGAGGATCCATTTTTTCATTCAAAGTGAGTTATTCTGCCTCGCGTTGGTTCAAGCTCTTGCACTGACATCCTCCTTATATATCGCTTAATCCGATGCTAGGAGGCGTGCGAGGTGTTTGCCTTAACATTACCTCTCATGAACAGACTCATTAAACCGAGTCTGCTACTTTTATCTTTTGTTTGTGTTTGTTTGTCCCAAGGGATCTCCTTTTCAGTAGTTATTGACATTCACACTAGCGTTTGTTTAGTGCTGTGTGGCGGCCGTAAAATGACTACAAAGTAGTGTTATTACATACTGGTCCTTTGGGATCATCAAGCCCGATCTTTGGGTTTTAAAGTAGAATATCACTTAAGTTGTTTTTAGGAGGCGTGAAAGGTGTTGCACTTGACATTACCTCTCATGAACAGACTCAATAAAACCGAGTCTTTTACTTTATCTCTTGTTTGTGTTTGTTGCTTTCAGTCGATCCCTTTTTCAGTGCTTATCTGCTTCTGAGCTTTCTGTTTTAATATTACCTTACATGTGTTAACGGATACTCTTAGAAGTCTCATTGATGTTCATACCTGCTATGCATTATCTGTGCTTTCTCGAGTCTTTCTTGTTGCAGTTCCAGATTTAGTTGTTCTATTGTTTCATTTTGCTGCTTCATATAGTCTCTAAATAATGAGATGAAAGTGTTATACAAATACTGTCTTTATACGATAGTTATTATATTGTAATGCTAAGTGTGTTGTTGATTTGTGCATTCGTCATTGACAGTTTGACTGATATATGTATCAAGGTGTTGCTCAGTGCAACAATTAACCATTGTGTTACTGATTGGTACTTGCCAATTTCAGGAGAACCAATACAAAAGATACATTTATCTATTAATTCATTAGGCAGTTATTCAAAATAGACAATACAGGACAACGTAATGTTTTAACTACGGACGGTATAATTACTTTTAACATGATAAAGTGTCGTTCAAACTGTGCCGATGAATTTTCCAGCGAACTCCATAATTCTAATCAATGTTAACGAAAGGTGATAAATAAGCGTTGAATGCACTCACTTGTTTTACTTGCCATTCTACAGAAATCAACAACATTGACATCATTTGAAATATCAAGTCTAACTAATACTGATGTGAACTTTACCTTCCGTTTTTATTTCTGGCTGTCATCACTTCCATTTCTTCTTTCAGATCCCTGTACTTCTTGTCAAGGTCATTATATTTCTTCTTCCATTCGGAATTAGTCATATCTATTGAGTTAATTGCTTTCAGGCTGAAAATAATAATGAAAAGCTTTACTGAAAATAAAATACATATAACAATACAATACTGTTTTATTGGACATAAAGATACAATATTTGGGAATTGTCAAGATTTAAAGCCAAAGGTAGAAGACGATATGAATCCCACTTTTATATAGACGGGTAAGCTTCTGACCAGATTTCAACTATTAACATGGTTGAATTACGCACAGTGGTTTGGGAGGAGATATGGTAACGGACGGACGAACAGACGGACGGACGTAAAAGCGGATAACTTGTCCTTTATATCACGAATATTGATTCTCTTTATATTATATACATTTCAAGAAACACTGTTTGTTATAAAGTGGCATAAATGTAATATATACTGAACCAAAAAGCTAACAATACCTTTAATATCACAATACTACTAATACTAATCTGAACGAGAGAAATATCTTGTCAATAACGACTTTAAACAAATCATTCAAATCACCTGTCTCCAACGGTACCAGTCGGCATATAATAAGTTCATACATTAAAGGTTGTGTCTACTGGTGCGTTAGCTGTTTGGTACAGTATATAAATGGTAGGGGTTCAAACTCTTACTTAGCGGCCTTTCTGCCACTGACCGTCCCAAGGCGGTACCCCAATTGTCAACACGTTTATGCTTATGGCGTTGCATACTTTGCTTCTAATATTCATTGTTTTCGTTGTTTGTTTTGTACGCGTGTTTTGTATGCGTGTTTTGTACGCGTGTTTTGTATGCGTGTTTTTGGTTGACTCACCCTAACCTTGTGTTCTGTGAATGCTACACGTCTTTAGCCTCGGTCACACGGCCCGCTTCTGATTTTTTCCTTACGCTATGCTACACGCATCCAGAACCAGGGCCTTGGGGAAATAGGACGTTTGAAATCGCCCCTCACGTCATAACATAATTTCATGTTAATTTAGTATTTATTTTTTATTTTTAACTTATGAGAAGCAACAACGTTTATTTACAACATGACGTCACGCAAACGTCGACATTATGCCTGTGAAAAAAACGCGCGAATAAATTATGCTAATCGCCATTGGGCGCTTTAATTGGCCTAATCTGCCCAGACCGATATCTGCAAGTAAAACATATGCATGATACGGTCTAGCTGACCGAGACTAACAGGTCCTGTTCGCCTTTTCTACATAGCTTTATACCTAATGCTGTTCGATTTGAAGTCCATTTAACTGAAGAAGCTGTTAGTACGAAACCGCTTTTTTAAATATACTGCTAAACGGTTAAATCTTATCCTTGCATTATATCAAGATCACACATGTCCAAGATTGTGGTAATGCCAATCGACATCGACCGGGGTATAGACTTTTCATATAGTTTTAGAAAATATCAATGTAAACAATGTGTTTTATTCTACCTGTCTATTTCCTCCTTATATCTATTGCATTTTGCTCGTAGCTGTTGTCCCTGTCTTATTGACGACCTCAGCAATGCTTCACGTTCCTTTAGCATGTCCAACAATTTATCTTCTTCATTTCTGTAGCGTTTAATGTATCTAAAATGAAGATACCATTATGTCATGGGTATTATTTATATAAGAAAACGCTTCTTACTAAGATATAATACTAATCAATTGCAGTATGTCGCCGATTACATGGTTACATCATACTCTTATCATTTATATTTATTGTTCGTGTAAATATGATCCGGTTGTAATATAACAGTTATATAACAAACTTTCTTATTTTGACATGTAAACATATTTCAAATAACACTTTTTAAGTTTAGTTGAATAAAATACATTTGAACTAGTTTATAACGCCGTCAAAGGAAGATTAAACGAATTACTATTAGAAATTAGCTTTACAGTATTCATCGGATAAGAAGAATGTCAAAATAATCGTGCGTTGATCCATATGTATTCTGTAATTATCGGTGACTGTGGATAGCATATCGAAACGTGCTGGCACGATTTACTTCCCCTTAGCAGTTCATTAATCAACATTATTATATGATATACCCTGTACAATTCCATATACTGTTTTTACAACTTAAAATACAACAAGATATTCAATTTGTTCATTCTTTCTTTCTTCACGGTTTACTTTAACTCTTTTAAAATACTGTGTGGAATTATCAAGAATATTGTACCTGCGAGTTTGTTTTTAGGTTTATCATTCTATAAATATGTTCTTATAGGAAGTGGGAAATATTTTAAATAGGTAATCAAAAATAGCAAACGTTTATTCCAAGATTCGAGAAATGTTAGAATAGTGTGACAATCAATCAATCATACATCCTAGTAAACCAGAGATTGTTAAATAGTGTTTTATTCAGTCTTAGAACTCATTGTATCTGTTAAAATATACATACATTAAAATTACGATGGAACATGACAAAGCGGATTAAATTGCTTTGCATAATTTATATCTCAAACCTACTTTCATAAACTTTTCTTTCATACCGGAGAAGGCTAGCCACGTTATACATGGGGGATGGAAAGTCTTATCGTTATGGATAAAGATAAAATTCACGCGAGCACCAACATCCGGTATGCAGGAAAACATGCAAAACGTTAGTAGCTAGCGGCGTCATCCCAGGGAATTCCAATCCTCGGTATAAGTGTTTTAATCGGAACCTCACCAGAGCCTCGGTTCCGATAAAAACACTTTTTCCTCGGGTTTCTTCGCCGGATACCCATGAAAGATTCTTATAATCTTATTTACTATAAAACGTCATCAGAAACTCGTTTTATTGAAATATTTTTAAGCGTTTTTACTTTCCACGTTTGCTGGACGTTCTCGATGGGGTAGCCGATGTGTTTATCTTGGTTGTTTCTACCGTCAGTCTCGATGTGTCCAACCTGGATGAGTCGAGGGACGAATATACGGACTTAACATCGGTTTCCTAAAATGAATTGAATTGAATTAGAGCTGATAGTCGCACCCGTAGAAAAGGTCTATGACGACTTTCATGCACGGTCCACCGACCACCGAGCCACCGACGTTCCGCAAGCCAGCTGGATAGCTTCCTCCCATGCAAATTCCTGGTCCCATGAGGGCTCGAACCCACAGCGGTCAGGGACAAGTGCTTTCAGGAAACTCTAACCACACGGTCACAGATGCCCACTCCTTATTTAAAAAATGAGAAACAATGTATTACACATATGTTTTATAATAATCGAACTATACATGTTTTGTCGTTCAAGTCTTTGTTAAATTACTCCGATGTACCTGTTATTTTACTCCGATGTACCTGTTATTGACTGATTTGTTTCTACGCTTTTTGCATCTGTGCCAAAATGAGTTTCAAAATCTGAAATTCAATCAAGTTTGCCAATGTTTGCGGTGTTATTTACGTCACGAAATACAATGTAATTTGCATTTGTTTTATACGTTTCGTGAATATGCTTGTACCTGTTAGAAGCCCATGCGTATTAACAAAAAAGTAAAATTAATTCAGATTCAGAAAGAATACCGAAATTTATGAGGTTTATGTGAAAAATCAATTAAACTGATATGGAAGGGTGTAATGCATTTACGTAATAGAATAGTATGCCAGCAACACAACAACACAACGCAACAATACATTATCGGTCTTTCTTCTTGTCGTAATGCTAGACTAAAATAACGTATCTTTTGTATGTTTGAGTATGTATGCAATATAAAATCAATGGTCGAAGTTCAATAGGAAGTAAAGCACATTGTTGTTCTCATTATGTGTTGAGATATTTTGATTGTTTAGACACATCACAGTACTAATATAATAAGTATAACATATTTCATTGATTTATTGAGTTTCAACAATAATCGTATGGATACATAAATACATACATACCGTGAATTACATTTAAAGTGGGTACCTCGGGTATTTTAGGGAGGTCTTAGGGTCTAACTTACAACTGGTAAAACAAAATATAAAGGCCAGAACATAAATTATTCCTATAAAATTCATTTCGCAGCGTAATATGACTGTGCTATCATCGGTTACGCACCAGGGTTTGTTTAAAGGGACACACGGCAATCTTCATTTTTTTAAACTTACGGCGTTCCGCTAGATTTTCTGGATAACTTACATTTGTTCAATAATTAATATTAATTATAAGAAAAGTTATAAGCAAATTTTATTTGCATATTATTCAAATTTGATATTATTGCACCAATAATATATTAAAACGTATAATAGATTAAGACAAAAATGTGAATACTTAAAAAAAAAAAAAAATTTAACCAGGTTAAAAGTAAACATGGTTCTGGATATACAAGTCGAGACACGCATTTCAAACACTTGCAGATTACCGTGTGTCCCTTTAAAGCTTTTTACGCCTGACTCCATTATCAGTCTACTGCAAAGTACACTGTCTACAAAGCTTCTCTATTATTATATAAGAGCTATCATTAACTTCTTTACTTAAAATCGCTTTATTTCTATGTGAGTAGATTGCACGTCTTTTCATACTTAGTTTATATTTAAAACTCGTCTATAGAGAAGTATGCAAATAGTAGCAAATATGGTTCTTACCTCTATCCCATCTGGTCTAATGTTAAATCTGTCAAAAGGTAAGATCACCGGTCGTGTCCTCTGTAAGTTGTTTGCTGACCTCGGTGTATCTTGACCAGCGTTTCCGTTCGATGGATACTCAAGTGTATTCCCCATGTTGTTGTGTTTATTATTCGCATTTCATATTACCAATGCAAAATATCAAGTTGTAAACAGTTTTAAATATTATACATATCCCTTGTATCCAATATATTAACATATACTATAATAAATGTAACTGTTGTAGATCCAAGTCTTATTGTTCACTATAATAAACACTAATGTTATATTTTGCACAAATGATCTTTCTTTTTGTGTAAATAATCTAGTGAAGCAAAAGCGTAGCGGGCATGCGTTAAAACGTTTGTTAAGGTATATCTGTACACATAATTGTACTTTATAATGTTAATATGAAGACTTATTGTTTGATAGTTTGAATGAAAATTCCGATAACAGCTATTGTGAAAAACTATGCGCATTATTGTAAAGCACTTCATGGGCATCGGACAGGGTTATACTTGACTGAAGAATCAATTGTCAATACGTTTAATAAATAAAACCTATATATCGTCTTACTAATACATATTGATTGTTATTGTTCGATATTCAGACGTTTTCTATGACGAATATTTACAAAAACCAAATAACGCGTGGACATTTTTAAGTTCAAATGTTACCAGTTTTCCTTGATATGTGCATGTGATTGCTTTAAAGGCTAACGTTACTTGAGAAATTGCCAGCAGTTTACTTCATGTGTTTTATTTGCATTGATAATTTCATATTATTAAAATAAGGAAGTATGAATCTGAATGAATTTAATGACTTCATACAGTACAGTATAAATGGCTTAACTAAAAGAATGTTATTAAATAAATGTCTGTCCATGTTTATACATTATTTGAATATCAAGATGGCGTCTTAAAATTAAATACGTAACATATTAGATACGACCTTTATATATATGATTTGAAGTGTTTTAAGGCGATAAAAGCCGAAAGCGCTCGATACTTGTTTGTTTAAGCACTGTTTGGTTGATAATTTGTCTAACATTTATCTTTTTAAATACCTATCTTCCCGGAATCCTCGTGATACAGTGCTTCAGAAATTGTCTTGTAAGATGTATACTATTCTTTACCGTATATATATGTGTGTGTGTGTGTGTGTGTGTGCGTGCGTGCGTGCGTGCGTGTGTGTGTGTGTGTGTTTCGTGATCATATCCGCCTATGTTTAAACACTATTTGAATGTCAAGATGGCATCTATAAATTAATTCCATAAAATACTAGATGCGACCTTTCGACCCTTTTCAGTAGTGTTAATACTGACTGGTCCTTTGGGAACTTCACGCCCAGTCTTTGTGACCTTAAAGTAGAATAGAGCTTAAGCCGGTGACGTGAGATGTGTTGCACCACACATTACCCGTCATAAACAGACTAAACAAAACCGCGTCTGCTACTTTTTGTCGAGACCGTTTACAGATCTCGACTTAGCGTGTCGTGCAGGTGTATGTGTGTCAGTTCGTCTGTTCGTTCGAACGTCCGATAGTCCGTCTGTTCGTTCATCCGTGCGTCTGATTTTCATTTCTTAATATCTTGTTCGTTAATTTGAGGAATTTTCACCAAACTCCACCAGAATTTCATTATAATTATAGATCTAACATCATGTGCAAAATTTCTACTTCGACGAAATATAGGTCACGTGTGGTTTCCGCTACGACATGCGTGTATTGCTTCTTTCTTGGAGGATTTTCAACAAACTTCGCCAGAATGTTCCTTATATGCACCTAGCATCATGTGCACAATTTTGGATCACTGTGACCTACTTTCGACGAAATATAGATCACGTCCTGTCTCCGCTACGACATGCGTATCGACTTCTTTCTCGCATGATGTTCACCAAATTTCACCAGAATGTTCCCTATATGCATCTAACATCGTGTGCACAATTTCGGGTCACTGTGACCTATTTTTGACGACGAAATATATGTCATTTCCGGACTCCACAACCAAATGCATCCCACTGTTAATGACATTAATTTAATATCTCTTTGGATTGACATTGGTGTCGCGCAAATAAAAGATCTGGACTTTAACAATAGGGCTCGACATCTAGGCCGTGGCCTTTTGGCCTCTCTTGTTTGTATTTGTTGCCTCTAAGGGATTCGATTTTCAGTATTTATTATTTCGCCGGTTTGAAATTTATATAGTTCTGTATGTATAGCCAATAGCCACTTTTTAATTCCAATCTTGTTTTCCCTAAACGAATGTTGCATTATTTATTTGTTCTCGTTTGTCATCGCTCATATACGTTAATTTCATGTGAGCTAAAGGCCTGTGTAGTATAATCAATGCCTGTATCGCCTCGACACTGACAATTATTATTATTTATTTGTATGAATTAATGTATCTTGAACAGGAAGAAATAAACTTAAACCGTTCCCATGCAGTAGCCCTATTTTCAACAAGTTTATGTTTGTGATGTCATATACATTATTTTTTATTCATCCATGTAATGTTTCTATGCCTGTTTTTAAATAAAGATGGTCATTACATGCTACATGTCCTGTTCGACTTGTATATCTCATTTTTTTGGGTATATCTCTTAGCAGGGAAACAATAAACTAGGTTTTCGTTGAAGGGCTGTAATAAGATCTGTTGTCTTTGATTGACTGGGATCCTTGAAGTTACATTTCCTGTTTTTTCCAGAATTTAAATGTACTTGTATTAAAGTCTGTGTCATGTATTACTTGCCACGATATATTTCAAATTTGAATATAACTATGTTTAAACCAGGGTACTGAAGTCTTGAAAATTGCTGAATAAAAAGGAGACCTCCACAATGTTAGACTAAACTTTACGTGAGTGTTTATAATCGGTCCCAGTGTAATTAAAACAAATAGGAAACGTGATATAAAACCTTGTTATCAAACTATTTCAAGCAAATATGCTTTGAATGCCAATCAGTTTGTACTATCATGTGTACTAACATACGACAAAAAAAGTGAACAGAAGTACCAAAACTTCGTCTACGGCAAAATATATTTCTAAAGAATACGACATTACAGTTCCTCAAAAATCTCAGTAAAATTCCTACAAAACCTGTTAGGATATCAGTCTCTTCTGAATCTTTATGTGTGTCGTGTCACAAAATTTGTTCTTTTTTTCATGCGACTTCCGTGAACGCTGCATTTCCTGTTCGACGATTGTATCTACCTATACCTGTAAGGCGAATATCTTATTTAAAATATTGCTGTTGATTTACCAGAGCAATTAAATAAATACTAGTATAATATTTAATGAGATAGTATTTCACTTTTTCCCCATTGGTATTATAAAAAATCCATGTTGTATCTACACCATCTAAGATAAAACACAACTAGTAATATGTTATTATTATCTGTATAATCAAAGGAAAAGTTAATTCAATATCAAATAAATAGTAACTCTTCTTCTAATTTTCGAACACTTGTTCTTTTTCAAGAAAAATCACAGAAATACAACTTTTAAGTAAATATTTGTGTTTAATACAGATTATGATATTCATACCGTCAGCCATTTAAACACAATTTGAAACACAAATATAGATTTTACTTAAAAGTTGTATTGTTGTGATTTTTATTGAAAAAAAACAAGTGTTCGAAAATTTGAAGAAGAGTTACTATTTATTTAATAGTAATATGTTAAATTGGAAAATGAAGATAAAATTAGAAACTATATTATGTGTGTCCAGCCTTTTATTTCGGAGTGCATAGTATATATATAGATATTTCATAATAAGCGGGTAAACATAAACTGCATACCGTCCTTATCTATGTATAATTGATACGACTTCCGTTTAGTTATAAACATCGGTGTATAACAGCATAACCAAATAAAAATATTTCATCGGAACAGTATACAAAATGTGCATACAATGAGATGTACCGTACACATACACACACTTGATATGTAACATAACTAAGTTATTATTAACCTTTCGCAATGAAATGTATATATAAAAGAGTATGAGAGTGGACCTTTGGAAACGGCCGAACACGATACATACGAAATATTGCAGTCTCGGTTTGATTGAGACTGTTCATGAACGGTAGTGCAATATGCTAGCTACCGTTCACGCCACCTAGCCTCACCTAGCCCCGGTGGAGCAGAACTCTGCAATGTGCTCAATATGCAATTTGATTTTTAAAATTTGGGCATTATCTGGGAATAAGTATTTGAACGATTTTTATATTTACACATATATATATTAGCTTCTGTTTGTCAGTATGAATGCCGATTACTGTAACGCATTCAGTAATATTACGACGGTGTCTACTTGTAGCAGTGAGCTCTATACTCAGCTTTATAGTACTGCCATACCGAAATACCACGCCATAGATACATGACATGATACCTTACCCATCTCATCTGACTGACACTGGGCGGACCAGTACTATCTCAACCCTTTATATGTGAGCGTCAATGAAAGGAGCCACTAGTACCGATTGTATAAAGTCTTCAGATTGAACCCACGACCTAACGCATGCCAAACGGATACTCCACAATTACCGTCACCATTATTACTGAGTTGTGTTGAGTTGAAGTGATATATGGACAAACAGGAACGTTCCGGGACCACCGTAAATTTATATCTAGAACCTTCTCACATGCAGAACTGCAGAATTGCTGCAAATTCTTTTGTTAACCCTACATTTTATGTTGGAGACAAGTTCATTGTTTTCAACCACCACTCACTCAAGTATCCCCACAAACCATACAAGGATGACCTTTAATGAAAATGCAAAAATTCAAAAAGAAAATCAACATGGAATCTGGGGGAATAGTGAATAGAAACCCTCTGTCTGAATCATCAGTGTCCCTATTCTTGTCCGCAAAAACACAGACGGGGTATTACTGTGTCAATGCCCATGATGTGTATACATATATATTGTATATTTTTACGACATATATTTACAATAAATTGACACAATTTCGATTACACTACAAGTATCTACAAATATAAGCAATGGTTACACATTTACAATATACACACTTGAATAACAATATATACAGTCGAATAACAATATACACAACTGAATAACATACATTTAATTAGGAACTCATGCTATTCTAGATATATCTTGAGTGTACATTTCTAAAGAAAGGTTACAATAAATCCGAGTGATGAAGACATGCGTTTATCACCGGTGAGTTATAGCACGATACAATATGTCTCATTCGGAACTGCCTAATAGAATTACGGAATTTTGACTGACGTCCTATACATCGAGCGGAGCATATTTTGTGTCCTTTGGCGTCATACTATAGGTAATTAAACCAATCGAATCGATGGCTTATGCATTGTTTTAAACTACTTATTAGGGAATGCTCTTTCACAAAGAGATTGCATGAAAGTCATAATATTTTGGACAGTTGAAATTGAAAAAAATAAAATGTTTATTTCTCTGAAACTCGTTTTGTTAACAAACAATCAGAGATGTATTTCATGGAATACATGGCTTTTAATTATATATACTGTTATATTAATGTGGCAAGTGAAGTATGAAAATATTAACGACATCTTACCAATGTATGTAAGTTGGGCAAACATCTTAGATGCGATATTAATTTCAATAAATCTCCGATTGCACATTGTATAGTAAGTTAACTTGTATTTACCAGAGGTGTTCAACTTGTAATGTAACACTATGAAAAACAAAACAAAAACAAAAAAAAGGTTAAGATATCATTCTGCGGGAGTGATTATCCTAAAATTGAGTGATTTGATTATATTAAAATGTCATTTAGAACGTAGGCATTGAAAAATAATCTCCAATTTCACACGGTTCGCTTTAAATTACATTTTGAATTTGGTGCATTTGTCAATAATTTTAAACCTATATGTTTCAATTGTCGTGGGTGGAGTTTTACCGTATACCATGAACTACGTTCGTACGGTCGAACATATTTGAATTAGCATTTGTTGCTTATATGTAGTACTTTCTATGATACGAGTATTATGTTTTGATTATAAGTTATTGAGACCAAAAATGTTTAGCACTACATTTTACATATCTATCTTAAAGAAATTGAATGTAAGTTTATATTGTAAAGTACTTGAAAACCGTCTTCTTGTTCACTAATTAGTTCTGTTCCAAGATCAGTTTCATGTTTTATCTCCCTTTAAAACAGAATAGTTCATATAAAAAGAGAATAATATTAAAAAAATATTCCAATTTTATTAAATAAATAGTTCTGGTTGAAAGAGTTAAAAATCGTATATTTTACATTTGTTAGTATAATGAAACAACAAACCAAAATGTTCAATGTTAAAATTACCTCCATTCACTTTGCAAATACGAAGGCACTAATGGTGTCTTTAATGGCGCCCCACCACCCTCAACACAACCCACTCCTCCACCTTCCACCTCCATACCGCAAATGTCGTTTGAAAACAATGTCTGGCATATACCTCACAATTATGATCATTACATTGTTCATGATCACTGTAGTACATAGCCTAGCATCTGTTTAATAGACTTTGCCATGATATTTATTTGCTACACTTATTTTTATCAGTATAGGAACTATATGAATAACTATATTATTACATCTGAATGGCAAATGTTCTGTTCAAACGTTTACTGGATAAAGTGTCTTTGAACACCTTACAGTCGTTGTGAATTTGGTTAACAATATAACACGTATTAAATACATCCACGATGAAATGAAAACGTGAACACGTCTTACGTAAAATGCAAAACATGAACACTATAACTATGCAGCCTATAAACATAACTAACTTGGGTCAGTTGTATTAATGCATTGAATTGGGGTTTTAAGGCGCACCAACACATGAATAGGTTATATGGCGCCTAAAAGGCATGAACATGCCAGGCTCATCTTCCATGTACATCGAGATAAAATATTGAAAATGGGCCTAGAACCTTCTCACCCTGATCTGCAGAGTTGCTGCAAATTCTATCGTAGAAACTCAATTTACGCTGGAGCCACGTTATTGTTTTTCTGCCACTGCTCTTTGATGCGAGCGAGATGGCACCTGAAACAATGCAGTGGTCATGATGAAGACCTTTAATGAGCATGAACAAAAAATGACAAATGAATATGAATGGGGGGGTCCTACCCCTCTGCATGTGACGGTGTGTTTGCAGTGGTTGTATTCTACCCCGGCAACCACACGGGGATGTATTAATGCAAGCTAATGCAAGCTAACGCCAGTCAACTGCTTCCAAATAATATATAACGCTAACGTTGTATTTTAGAAGTCCATCTTTGCCATTTATTCAGATATTCTGGTATTGTTCACCAGAGAGTGCGTCCGTGGCCAGGATAGTAAAGACACAGCGTCTAAAACGTCCTCACTTCTCACCATTGCAGGTTCGAATACCACTGGAAGCTCGACTTCTCAAATGAGAAGGTGTGTTTTCTTACGGATGGCTTGAGGTATACAGTACTGGTTCTAACCAGAAAGGATGGGGTGGTCTGCCTCTACCACAAAACAAATTGACAATCATATATGGCCCCTAACATTGTGCGCAAAGGACGTGAAACACCATTCATACAAACAAATATTATTCACCATTAATCTTCATGTTTACACATGTGTTATTTCGCTCGGTATTGGTTGTTCAGTAGATGAGCTTGCAACATTCACTGACTGGGTTTTGTTAATCGTGTCTCGTGCAACGTTTAATTGAGGTGCATTAAATTTAGTGTTCGCATCGGATGTAGTAACCGTAGAAGTAGCATGATTTTGTTTAGCACCAGTCTGTTTGGGTTTTGTCGAACTTTGCGTCGTTGTTGATGAAACTGAAGTTTTATAGGACGAACTATGTCTTTCATCGAATGACCTTGATAACTCGTCCTGCTGGTTTACATTTTCTCCGAGTACCTTGATAATAGTAGCTCCCGCAAACGTAGTTGCATAATTTCTTTTGCTATCGTATTCCTTCATGCCTTGAGCAACACCTTTGCATAGAACATCCCCTCCTTCTTGTAGATAAAGTATTGGCCAAACGACGAAATAAATGTTCTGGCCCGACACGGTGTACTCCCTAAACAAATTCTTGTTAAAGGTTTCTCCTTTTATATTGAGTTTACAGTCGACGAAGATCGGTGGGTCCTGGATAACCATTAGCCAACACAACTCAAGACTCTTCGCTAAGTAATCCTTTACAGGCGTTTGGTTTCCATCTTCTTTGAATGAAATATTCTGCAGTATATCATCGACAATCTGAAAAGACAGTAAGTAGGCATGAAACCATTTTGTTATGTTAATTCGTTGATATTAAAGAGTACAAGAACATGATAGAGACACCACCTTGCTCCGCTCGATGCATAAAACGGTATTGTCCGTTATCAGGTATTGGAAATCGATGATGAAGTTCAGATTGATAATTACATATAAGAATTTAGTGTAATTATAACGAGAGTGCAACGCTGTTCGACATGACGTTAACGTTATCTATTCCGAACAATCGTATTGATGTACATCTCACCCTAAGAAACGGACACGCACTTGACATTTTATTGATTTTTACGACACCAGTTCTTCATCATGTTAACCCCAATAATTGACATCAAATATGTGTGTAAGTGTTTTGGGCGAAATATTATTTTTGTGTTGTTGTTTTATGAAAATTACAGAAACAATACTGGTCGGTAAAATTAATTATTAACACAACAATGTTGTATATGATGTATATTTGAATTTATCTGATTTTATCTGAAACGTACCGCAAAACAAGTCCTTTTACAAGTTGTGGGGCATTTTGGACAAAATATGAAATAATCTATATAGCAAGTATCTAAAAATGGATTTAGTGCATTCCACATTGTTTTTATGAAATGCACGTACATATCCGAGTTTCTTCAGTCAATTGCACAAAGAACTCATTTAAAAACTGTTATTGCATAATAATGTCAAACGAATGTTAAATCACAAGGTAAATAACTGCGTAACTGCTTGTCATAAAAGCCTACCAATAAACATGTGGGACAAGTAAGGTATCAAGATTCAATACTTAAAACATAGAAAATATGGGTTCAGCGGTTTTATTCCAATTGGTTTGCGAATAATACTACAGTATAAATATATGGAGCTAATGATGCGTTTTCATTGACCGTCAGTATATATATATATATTTTTTTTTTTTTTTTTTTTTTTTTTTTTTGAGAGAAATAACGTACGATCTATAAGATACAAGTACAAACATTAAATATTATATGTGGATAAATATATTTATCATTGTAATAATGAATAAGTGATATCCTTTGAAATGGAATAGGTAGATATATTCTTATACTGCAAACTTAACACCATAGCATATACAGTTTATAGCACATATGATAATGCCTACCTGTTCTAATTCCTTGATTTCGCTTCTGATAATTCTTTTCCGTCTATCTTTCAAAGGCTTTATCACTTCTGACAGGTCCTCACCATCCTGAATTCATAGTATTGATGAAGAACGTGTTCATGAATGTATACACTTTATTATATCGGAAAGCACAAATCTTGAAACTATCGTACTTCTAATCTCTGAAACAGTATTGGTGTTGAATTAAAGTCATAACAAATTTTAACATGAAAAAACAAACAAAATATGTTCAACGAAGATTCATGCAAAATAGATTTTGACTCACCCTTCGAAATGGTACAACAGCAGTAAGTAGTGCGTGTAGTTGATCATCAGCCCTTTTTTTGCACTCAGTGAATAGTTTCTGAATACGAAAGCATAGAAACATACAATCAATAAAACTTATTGTTTTCTTAATCTGCAAGGTGTCACAATAAATATATTACTAGTGTATTTAACAGTATGTATAATACATAGAGGATCTTAAACGAGTTCCAATTTCATATAAGATTTATGAAACGTGTTACGAATTATTTTAATTTTAATGAGCCTTTTGGCGAGTTAAAATTAAAAATAATTCATAACGAGTTTCATAAATCTTATATGGAATGGGAACTCGTTTAAGATCCTTTTTATCACATAACATTGCAATCAAATAAGTAAAAATTAATTCAGATGTACATAGAACCGCCACGACGTCAGACACACTTTAGCGCCTAATGTGACGTCGTAACGTCGCGTTTCACACATAACGTTGCGTATAAAAGAGTTCGTGTTTTACCTCTTTACAAAATAGCAGTTTACGCCAACTTTTTAACAAACCAACAACAATGTTTTGTATAACGTGCATTATTTTTATAAGCTGTCACAAATAATAAGTTTATGGCTCAGATCTGGGTGAATTTGTAATAAATAAAATAGTTTCAGTTAATAAACTTGCGTAGTGTTACAGGTTTAACTCAACCAATCAAAATCGTTCCAGGTTGTATTACACGTGTGTCATACAATAGAATATTAAATGGGTGTTCGACACTGCTAACAAGGCACGTTATGTGATAAAATATGTGTACATGAAACATCGTATTTCGATCGAAAACAGCATTGCTCATGATTTAAACGGTATTTGTTTATACCAATATTTTTAAAATAGCTGTTCACATTTCTGCTACACAATGCATTGGCAATCAAACCATCCTACCACAAATGCTCCTAGCATAAGTTGAATTGCGTCTTCTTCCGATTTCTTTTCTTTTTCATGCAGCGCGGCGAAGGCATCTGTCCACGCATTGTCATACAGTTCAGTATATTTCTCTGCAAGTTTAGTTGGTCTGTTAATATCGCTCAAGTCGGTTATATTGGGGTTGTTGTCAGTCATCTTAGCACCTGCCATGGCACTTAACCTAAACACAATTATAAACATATTAAAAAGGCATGCCTGCATACTTTGCTTTACTCAGAATATGTTTATATTATTAATATAAATGCTCGTTCATAATTGTCGTTATAAACCTAAAGAACGCTGGGTACGTCGGTTAAAACTCTCCTGCAAAACTGTGCTCTGTACTGTAAGAAAACTTATTTTCTACAAGCGAGAGCAAACTTATGTCTGGTTTATAACGATTTAAATGTTGCAAGCAAAATATATAACACAATTCGCAAATATGTGTTTACCCTCAGAAGGCTGAGCTGCTAGTATCGTGTTGATAGCTGCTAATATGTCTCACTATTGAAACACAGTAACATCATACATAAGGAGGTTGGATGGGAAAGGACGTAGTGTTGATATTGTTTTAATTGATATTTAAAGCTTCTTTGTTATCATTTAGATACAAAATTATCAAAAAAGGGTAGGTCATCACGCCTTATGCTTCACTAGACGTCTTTGAAGAAGACACATTTTACTAACTTCAAAATATCACTATGAGGAGCAAAAATAGAGACATTGAACATATTCACAATTTGTTTTCATGACATTACATTTATTAAAAAACAACGATTATTTCCCGATTAATTAATTATATACATAACTTTCAAAATATACATGCACAATAGTAGTACCCTACCCATTTTTTTACATTACATTTATTGAAAAACAACGATTACTTTTCGATTACATATATACATAACTTTCAAAACATTCGCAAACAATAGTAACCTTCATTCGTCTTTTTACTTTAAAAAGCAAACATATATGGACCCGTACCCTACTCACTATATTTTTTTTTACTAAAATGATAATTCAAGATATAAAAAAGTATGTTCTAATACTCAACTTTTTTTAAAACTTCTATATGACAAGGTCCTATGATATTTCTTTCAAAACAAGTAAAAACAAATATATAAGTCATCTGGCTTTTAATAACTTTTTGTTAAAAATTCTTTGAATTACACATATTTTGTAGTTATTTTCACTGTACTGTACACACAATTTTGACATAGAGGTCAAATATAAAATTAGCTCAGTATTAACTTTTATATGTGTATATATATGTATTCTACAAATGAAAAACGCTTGTTGTTTTTTCTATAGCAAAAGAATAAATTCTACTTAGAGGTACCCATACTCCCAATTTTGTTGATAAAAGCATTATCACAAATGACGGAAAAACTATGAAAAAAACAACTTTTTACATAAAATTTGATATATTACCATCTTAAATCCTACAATATATCCATATCTACTAGAATATAAAACATGAAACAATTCTGTTGTCAAATAAAACTATGATTTAAAAAATAAAACTCTTAGACATGAAAATGTCGAAACGTGCCCAGCCAATATCCTTAAACTATGATTTCATTTTTACAAACCTTGATAAAAGCTGCTCCTTGTCTTTTCGAAGTCGCTCACATTCATCGGTAAGTTTCCAGATTTGATCATCTTTCAGGCGACAGTCTTGTACACGACTTAATGAAAAAGATTAATAAGATTGACATGTTTATTTTACAAATGTTTGTTTTTAATAAATAATCCTGTTTAAAACTATATTACATTTTGGTTTTTCAGCCAAAGTGACATGTTTATTTTACAATTGTATGTATTTAATAAATGATCCCGTTTAAAACGAGATACTATAATTTTGATTTTTCAGTCAAAGAAATCCTCCTTTGCAAATTCGCTTACAGTCTACTTAAGCCGATAAACACAATTGCATTTTAAGTATGGTAGGTCAGTTATGATGTTATGGTTACATATCTTAAGTTTCATGAAATATGTATTATATTATGCTTATACAATCAAAATGTTATATCTTCAATTATGTAACCAAACTACTTTTACATTCGCTTAAAATTTCTTAAAACTTATGAAGGTATTTATTGAAAGGTTACACATGAAGGTATCTAAATATTATAACAGATCCTAAACAGATCCTAAACTATAAAACATATAATTCAAGTTTGTGCTTTTAAAATGTTATAAAACTAGCTTACGCGTGAATTCCATGACTATACCTTAAAGGTTTAAATGACAATGACAAATGTTTATTCAGTAATAGAGGCCTCCGTTCCACAATACAACTAATACAATTATATATGTCAGCGAAAATATTGTGCAACCGTACGCAGTAGAGTTGAAAGTAAGATACAACTGGACAATGTAATAGGTACATCATGATATTTAACACAATTAAACTGGTTTACTGTATGGCACTAATAGTTTGACTAATATACAACACTATCATACATATCAACCTATACGTGTTTTAGGGATAGGGTAAAACAAAGTGAGATAATCTGGCAAAGAGTTTTACAATGCTTTCATAACTGCTCCAAACCTGAGAGGTTATACCTTACTAAAAGCACTGTGTATATTATTGAAAAGCAGCCTCCCTGTAGTACTCCATGGTACTCCAGTTAAGCTACTATGCCACTACTAGGCGTCTGGCTACCGCATTCTCCAGATGCGCCAGAATTCAACTTCTAAATATGTACGGCGTTCCTTATTTCAGTGAACGTCGGTCTTCATCGTCACAAGAAAGTTAGGTACTATTGTTTGGGGCGCTTGTCTCAGCCAAAAAAAATTCTACAGAAGCTTGAGCAATTAAAATATTACGATATAAAATAATTTTATATCAGTAGAACAGGTATTTTTATTGGTAAATAAAAACCCTTAGTTTTGAAAATCGGTTGAGAAATAATTATTTTACAGCCCAAATATTTTTTTTTGATGAGGCTTTTTCCGTGTAAATTCTTTGACGGTGGGACAGCAGAAAATTAAGAAATGTCATATAACTTCAGTTAGCCTTCATATTTTGCTATACAACTGTCAGGTTGTCTTAATTTATGAATCTCCAACAATTTAAAACCGTTTTCGAATAAAAAAATTATAAAAACATATTTTTCAAATTGTTCATGCAGCAGAATTTTGCATTGTAAATGCCCCAAAAAAACAGCTTTCGGACATTAAATTATTATTTCAAAACCGATTTTGAAAAGTAACGTATTTTTATTTACCACTAAAGATGTCTGTTTCGCTGGTATACAGTTTATTTATGTACGAGATGTATTTTGTCTGAAAAGTCCAAAATATCGTTGTCTGAAACAAGCGCCCCAAAAAAGGGGATGAAAGAGTAGCAATGAATTAATGAAACATAATATGGAGAGAGAATCCGAAGGGATTTAAACAAACCACCTTCCGCTTGTGGACCCAGTGCTCTTACCACTGTGCTAAAGAGGCCTCACTATGTGGAGTCTTAGCTCATAGCATACTAGCATTATTTGATGTTTTGAATCGTGCCTTCCGTTGTTGAGTAGCAATCAATTGAAGAACGCTACTCACGTCAGGATTCAGAATACCAGGCCTGGAGTTCACCAACCATTCTTCAAAATATTCTCTGGCTAGAGCTCAAATTATGTTAACAAATATTCCCATGCTATTCAAAGATAAACAGTCGTATGAAGTTGCTATTTATTAGTAGTTAAATTATTTTAACGTAGAGCTTCATATGAACGTTTATACTTTCAATTTAAAGAAATATTTTTTGAAAACTGCATACTTGGCATTAAGTCTTAGAATATTCTCAAAAATAGTTGGTGAAATGAATGCCAGATATTGCAATTACTTTGTCAGTTCTGCCTTTTCTTTCAGTAGCTTTGCATTCAGTGTTGGTATAACTTTGTCCTGTTCCTTCTTTTCTGACTCCAGTTTATCAAGATATTCTCTGTAAATAGATTAAAATATATATATATCCGAAGTAAGATACAAATGAAGACGTAATGTATCCTTCAATTAATATAAATTGATATAATTTCTGACGTCATTAATCCAGTGCTCGTTCGTGACATTCAACAATGTTAAATAATTCATTGATTATAAATATACCTATTGCTCCTTCACTGACTTTTAAATTATGTTTAAAAGATTCTCATATATGTTGTCTTGATAATGGTGTATTATTTTTGATATTCACATTTAGTCAATCCATTGGAATCTTATTTGAAATGCATACAGAGTTCATTTATATATCTATTTACCGCATGTTATGTTAGTGCGCATGAATCAAACTCATAATAGTATGGCCTTACTTAGGTGTATATATATACAATAAGTATGTTTACCTCTTTTTGTTATGTTAATAAATGTAGCTATACAAATCGAACAGGAAAAGGAGATTTCAAGGACGACAGTCAACCACATAACACACAGAAACAAAGAACAAATTTAAAGATGAATAAAAGGCAAAATAAGACATCAAAAAATAGAATATTGGTATCAGTCGAATAATAATTAAATCCTATGCATATTTCGATACTTACATAAAATTTGATTTATACCTAAATTCTATAAGTACTATTGTTTATAACGTTAAAGAGACACATGGCAATTTTGATGTTTTAAAAACTCGCGGCGTTAGTTTTAGTTTTTACAAACAATTGCAAATGTTCACGCATTAATACTCATTATAAGAATTGAATAAAGTAAATTGCTTTTGCATATTACTAACTGTTGATTACATTTCACCAATAATATATTCAAATTTATATTCACATTTAAAGTCAAAATAATACAGGATCAATAAATAGAGAGGCAAATGTTAACCATTGACAAATACTTCAAGATTGCCACGTGTTCCTTTAAGAACAACAACAGCTCGCAGCGCTAAACTCGAATTAAATGGCAAATTAGATGATTCTATGCACCCGCATCAAGCAAATATGTGTCTGTCTTTACTGTATCATTCTCGCGCTTACCGGAGTATCAAACCTTAATCTTGTTAAGGTGAGGGTCAATTTTAAGATGTGAGAATGTATTTATGTAGAATATGTTAATGCATATCCATTAATTGAAATGTGTGTTTTCTCGTAGTATACTCGAATCGTTAACAATAACTAACTCACCTTCCCCTTTGGTTTCTCGCAGTAAGTTCCTTTACTTCTCCTTCAAGCTTGTTTTTCTCTGTCTGTAATTGAGATATCGCTTTCATCCCCTTCTTGTCTTTCACTCGAACATTTTGCGAACTTGGTACACTGAATAAAAATAATTATGCAATATCCAAATTGAAATTCCCATACTTTCTGTAATGTCAAATTAATGGAATTTCTAGCTTTAATTTTGAAAATTAACAAAAACATGAGACGTTACTATACATAACATCTATGTCACGGTGTATACACAATCACATACTTACATTACCGAATTGCTGCGCAGTTTAGTGTTAATGTGTTTGCTTTGCATGTGGTGATCCCACCAAGGTCCTGATAAGTAATGATATCTAGATTAATACAGATCTATGTAGAGGACCCATCAATGTAAGTACCTCTGGCTCGCACTGGCTCACGCCCTGGCGTAGGAATATCAAATTGGATTATTCATCCTTAATCTTATTTCCCTTTGAGGTCGCTGCTCTAATATTACTTTCCATGTGTTAACGGATACATGTACACGTTTCATAGCTGTGTAGTATGTGTACCGTTGTATAGTGGTGTAATACATGTACCAATGTATAGCTATGTAATACGCCTATCATTACATGCATGTATCATTGTATATCTGTGTAATACGTGCATCATTGTATATCTGTGTAATACGTGTATCATTATCTAGCTGTGTAATACATGTAATATTGTATGACTGCGCAATACGTGTATCATTGTACACAGGTGTAATAGGTGTATCTTTGTATATCTGTGTAATACGTGTATCGCTGTATATCTGTGTAATAAGTGTATCGCTGTATATCTGTGTAATAAGTGTATCATTGTATATCTATGTAATACATGTATCATTGTACAGCTGTGTAATACGTGTTCCATTGTTTAGATGTGTAATACGTGTATCTTTGTACAGCTGTGTAAAACGTGTATAGCTGTGTACTACGTGTATCATTTCATAGCTGTCTTATACGTGTATCATTATATAACTGTGTAATACATGTACCATTGTATAGCTGTGTAATACATGCACCATTTAAAACAAGAATCATTGTATATTTGTGTAATAAGTGTATCATTGTATAGCTGTGTAATATGTTTATAGTTATGTAATACGTGTATCCTTTTATTGCTGTATAATACATGTGCCATTGCGGTGCTGTGTAATACGTGTATCATTTTATAGCTATGCAAAACGTGTATACCCGTGTAATACTCGGATCATTGTATAGCTTTGCAAAAGTTGTACCATTGTATAGCTGTGTAATGCAAGCACCACTGTATAGTGTGTAGTACGTGTGCCATTGTATATCTGTGTTATACGTGTACCATTGTATAGCTGTGTAAAACGTGTATATCTATGTATCACGTGTATTTTATAGCTGTGTAATACGTATACCACTGTATAGCTGTGTAATACCTGTTCCATTGTATAGCTGTGTAAAACGTGTATATCTGTATTATGCGTGTATCATTTGATAGCTGTGTTATACACGTGCCACTGTATATTCGTGTAATACTTGTACCATTGTGTATCTGTGTTATACTTGTACCATTGAGTAGATGTGTAATACTTGTACCATTGTATAACTGTGTAATACATGTATCATTGTGTAGCTGTGTCATACACGTATCATTGTGTAGCTGTGTCATACGTGTATCATTGTGTAGCTGTGTTATACGTGTATCATTGTGTAGCTGTGTAATACATGTATTATTGTATGACTGCGCAATACGTGTATCATTGTACACAGGTGTAATAGGTGTATCTTTGTATATCTGTGTAATACGTGTATCGCTGTATATCTGTGTAATAAGTGTATCGCTGTATATCTGTGTAAAACGTGTATCATTGTACATCTGTGTAATACGTGTATCATTATATAGCTGTGTAATACATATATTATTGTATGACTGCGCAATACGTGTATCATTGTACACAGGTGTACTAGGTGTATCTTTGTATATCTGTGTAATACGTGTATCACTGTATATCTGTGTAATAAGTGTATCATTGTATATCTATGTAATACATGTATCATTGTACAGCTGTGTAATACGTGTTCCATTGTTTAGGTGTGTAATACTTGTATCATTGTACAGCTGTGTAAAACGTGTATAGATGTGTACTAGTGTATCATTTCATAGCTGTCTTATACGTGTATCATTATATAACTGTGTAATACATGTACCGTTGTATAGCTGTATAATACATGTACCATTTAAAACAAGAATCATTGTATATTTGTGTAATAAGTATATCATTGTATAGCTGTGTAATACGTTTATAGTTATGTAATACGTGTAACCTTTTATAGCTGTAAAATACATGTGCCATTGCGGTGCTGTGTAATACGTGTATCATTTTATAGCTGTGCAAAACGTGTAAACCTGTGTAATACTCGGATCATTGTATAGCTTTGCAAAATGTGTACCATTGTATAGCTGTGTAATGCAAGCACCACTGTATAGTGTGTAGTACGTGTGCCATTGTATATCTGTGTAAAACGTGTATATCTATGTATCACGTGTATTTTATAGCTGTGTAATACGTATACCACTATAGCTGTGTAATACCTGTTCCATTGTAAAGCTGTGTAAAACGTGTATATCTGTATAATGCGTGTATCATTTGATAGCTGTGTTATACATGTGCCACTGTATATTCGTGTAATACTTGTACCATTGTGTATCTGTGTTATACTTGTAGCATTGAGTAGCTGTGTAATACTTGTACCATTGTATAACTGTGTAATACATGTATCATTGTGTAGCTGTGTCATACATGTATCATTGTGTAGCTGTGTCATACGTGTATCATTGTGTAGCTGTGTTATACGTGTATCATTGTGTAGCTGTGTTATACATGTATCAGTGTATGAATAGCTGTGTTATACATGTACCCTTGTGTAGCTGTGTCATACATGTACACTTTTGTAGCTGTGTCATATGCGTAGCATTGTGTAGCTGTGTTATACGTGTATCAGTGTGTAGCTGTGTTTTACGTGTATCATTGTGTAGCTGTGTTATACGTGTACCAGTGTATGAATAGCTGTATTATACAAGTACCCTTGTGTAGCTGTGTCATACATGTACTCTTGTGTAGCTGTATCATATGTGCACCATTGTGTAGCTGTGTTAAACGTGTACCGTTGTGTAGCTGTGTCATACGTGTACCAGTGTGTATCTGTGTTATACGTGTACCATTGTGTAGCTGTGTCATACGTGTACCAGTGTGTAGCTGTGTCATACGTGTACCATTGTGTAGCTGTGTTATACTTGTACCAATTTGTAGCTGTGTTATACGTGTACCATTGTGTAGCTGTGTCATACGTGTATCAGTGTGTAGCTGTGTTATACATGTACCAGTGTGTAGCTGTGTCATACGTGTACCAGAATGTAGCTGTGTCATACGTGTACCATAGTGTAGCTGTGTTATACATGTACCAGTGTGTATGTAGCTGTGTCATACGTGTACCATTGTGTAGCTGTGTTATACGTGTACCCTTGTGTAGCTGTGTCATACGTGTACCATTGTGTAACTGTGTTATACGTGTACCAGTGTATGAATAGCTGTGTTATACATGTACCATTGTGTAGCTGTGTTATACATGTACCAGTGCGTAGCTGTGTTATACATGTACCCTTGTGTAGCTGTGTCATACGTGTACCATTGTGTAGCTGTGTTATACATGTACCCTTGTGTAGATGTGTCATACGTGTATCATTGTGTAGCTGTGTTATACGTGTACCAGTGTGTAGCTGTGTTATACAGGAACCAGTGTATGAATAGCTGTGTTATACATGTACCAGTGTGTGTGTTATACATGTACCAGTGTGTAGCTGTGTTATACATGTACCAGTGTATGAATATCTGTGTTATACATGTACCAGTGTGTAGCTGTGTAATACATGTACCCTTGTTGTGTATCGTTGTTATACATGTACCATTATGTAGCTTTATTATACATGTACTCTAGTGTAGCTGTGTAAGGTGTGTACCATTGTAATGGCTGTGTGATAATTTTACCATTGTATAGCTGTGCAATACATGTACCATTGTATTATAGTTGTGAATTATTTTTTTGCGTCCATTCTTGTTTTTGTATCACCTTGTTTGTTAGTTCGGGATATGACAACATAGATGTGTGACAGTTGATTGCATCATACAATTTACGTTGAAATCCAAAATATTAATGACTGTAAAATTTGAAATTAAACTTAATTTCCACAATATTATTCTATTATCATAGATTTGAATTACGTAGTGCTTTGTTTTTATGCTATTTTTATAGATAGATATTTAATTCAAACATAAGGCATTACGACCAACATTTCACATGCAAATAGTACATACATATAAACATGTATATGAAATACACACAACATTTTCCAGTTAATGACAATTTGTATAATTTGTAGGTGAATTTCAAGATCATCTGTATATTTTACTAGTTAAAAGGTATTTGATAACCATTCAGTATATAATTGCTTAATTTGTGTTTAAATTAATAAAGCAAGGTATTGATAAATACACATTTATGTTTGTGGAAAAAATGGAGAAAAGTGATACTTTTTTATAAAAACATGTCGTATCTTATTTTAAAACTGTTACTAATGCAAACAGATAGTATATTTAATGATTTTGTTTTCTGTTGTCATAAGTTCAAAACATGTTGGCCGTTTTCAGTTGTTAACATATCCTTTTCTAATATAATGATAAAGTGGACACTCAACTCCAAAGTAAAGAAAAATTCTTCTTCTAGTGTAGTACAAGCTGGCTTTTTCCTTCGAATCTTTGCGTCTTATTTGGTATATGCCATCGACCAGTTTCAATTTCTAGCCTGTGAGTAGACACTAAAGTTGTAAATTTCTTAAAATGTATACGTACATCATAGTCGCCTCTCCTTTTACCATTTTGCCAGAGCTATCCGGTTTGCCCTGCTTCTGATGTTGATCTCCGGTAGGTGTATTATGTGTGATAGGGGTATCTCCATGTCCCCTTGGTACTTGACATTGTGCACCTCTGTTGTCTTGATACTGTGTACCTCTGTTGTCTTGATATTGTACCCCTCTGTCTTCTTGATACTGTGCACCTCTGTTGTCTTGACATTGTGCAACGCTGTTGTATGGATGTTGAGGCACGGGTTTGCCGCTTCTGAATATGGCAAGGTTATATAAGTGTTAAGTATTACACCTAAAATGTACATCATCATAACATATAGACTATTTTAAGCAGATCTTAGATTCCGTTAACCAGAATCATCGGTGCAGGTTGATTTGAGTTGAATTGGCGTTTCACGGCGCATCAAAACATTTCAGGTCCACTCTCCATTTACATCTAGACAAAAAAAATGCAGAATGGTATTAGAACCTTCTCACGTGCAGAACTGCAGAGTTACTGCAAATTATATCGTACACTCGATTTTTCACCGGATCCTCGACTACTGTTTTCTGCCACCACTCAAGTAGCACTTGAAACAATACAGAGATGGTGATGAAAACCTTTAATGAACATGGCAAGAAATGACAAAATGAACATGAATCCGAGGAGATTCTAACCCTCTGCAAATACCCATGATTAATTCAGTACCAATAATTTAAACAAAACAGAAGTCGGCGTATACTAGGTATACCGAAAACTATATAGTTTTGGTATTTTCTTAAATTCACTTATTTGTATAAATATAACGTCAGAAATGTAAACTGCAAGTCTATGGACGCAGTTTACGGCATCTATGACAAGCGGTGTGGCAACATTGTTTACGTCGGAGAGACAGGTGATAGACTATACACAGACTACTACACCTGTCACGAATACGCACTAAATACAACGACTCGGTGGCGATGCATTTCTATACTAACAGCTTGAGGACTTTGTAGTTACAGGCCTCGGAAAACTTCACGGCGATGATATCTATCAAAACATATACAATCTCTGGAGGTAAAAGCTAAGAACATACCGACCATTTGTAGTCAACAGCAAGGAATAGCTCGCCAAATTTACGTTATGACGACACAATTAACCTTAGGTTTAATTAAATATATATATATCATACTGTATTGGCTGCTGCCCTTGTCCTGACGTGCCATCCTTTTTCTTCTTGTGTTTGCCTTCAGTTTTTTTCTCAGCTCTCCATATGAAAGATATACATGTGTATTAACACTCAACTTAATTAAAAGTGGAATATATAGAGGATATTTGTTTACTTTGAGTGAATATAAAATATTTGAGTTTTAACTTCACGACAAATCAACAAATATTCTATATATAGGATTTATTTTCATCGAGAAGTGAGAAAGCTTAAATTTTCACGTGTGCTTTAGTACGAGCGAAAATATTTGAGTTTTTTTACTTCACGACAAACCAATACATTTTCTATTTATTATATACTCACAACTTGGAAATTTATGCAGAAAAAATATAATGCGCCAAAACAATGACGTCAATAACGTCAACAACGTAAACATACATGTGGCATATAAACAATGAAAATATTTAAGCTTTTATTTTAATCATAATATCTACTATTTCGCTAGAAAGCATATACAAAATCATGCAATTTACTAAGAAACACCAAAACTAGTGACTGTAAAATTTAAATTTGAACTGAAATGTAATGTTTATACTAATAGCATTATTTACCTTCCTCATCTTTAAAATTTAATAAATATGAATCAGTAATCAACCAAATTATGTTTGCTATGTTATATGTGTATCAGTGTATCGCTGTGTTATATATATGCACAATTGTATTGCTGTGTTATATGTGTACCATTGAATTGCTGTGTTATATATGTACCATTGTATTGCTGTGTTTATATATGTACCATTGTATTGCTGTGTTATATGTGTACCATTGAATAACTGTGTTATATGTGTACCATTGTATTGCTGTGTTATGTGTTTACCATTGTACTGATGTGTTATATGTATAACACTGTATTGCTGTGTTATATGTATTCCAATGTATTTATTTGTTATATATATACCATAGTATTGCTATCACATTGTATTGCTGTATTATATGTGTACCCTTGTATTTCTGTGTTATATGTATACCATTGTAAAGATGTGTTATACATGTACCACTTATAGTAGTGTTATATGTGTACAATTGTGCAGCTGTGTAATACATACAAGTTATGGTTGTGTAATGCATGTACACGTGTTTTGCTGTGTAATACATGTACTCACTGTATAGCTTCATAATACATGTATCATTGTATTTCTCTGTTATAATTGTATGATAGCTGTGTTATACTTTAACCATTGTATATAACTGTGCAATATATGTACAATCGTATAGCTTTTTTGATATAATTATGTACAAAAGTATAGATGTGTTATTATACGCGTATCATAGTATACGTATACCATTATTGTATATATATACTATTTTATAGATTTATATTACATGTACCATTGTTTAGCTGTGTAATAAGTGCATCCTCGTGTAGATGTGTAATACGTGTAATTTGTGTAGCTGTGTAACAAATGTACCATTGTGTACCTGTGTAATACATGTACCATGTATATCTGTGTTACACGTGTACCAGTGTGTAGCTGTGTTACACGTGTACCATTGTATAGCTGTGCTACACGTGTACCATTATATAGCTGTGCTACACGTGTACCACTGTATAGCTGTGCTACTCGTGTACCATTGTATAGATGTGCTACACGTGTACCGTTGTATAGCTGTGCTACACGTGTACCATTGTATAGCTGTGCTACACGTGTACCATTATATAGCTGTCACGTGTACCATTGTATAGCTGTGCTACACGTGTACCGTTGTATAGCTGTGCTACACGTGTACCATTGTATAGCTGTCACGTGTACCATTGTATAGCTGTGCTACACGTGTACCACTGTATAGCTGTGCTACACGTGTACCACTGGATAAGCTGTACGTGTTACACGTGTACCATTGTATACTGTGCTACACGTGTACCATTGTATAGCTGTGCTACACGTGTACCACTGTATAAGCTGTACGTGTTACACGTGTACCATTGTATAGCTGTATTACACGTGTACCACTGTATAAGCTGTACGTGTTTCACGTTTACGATTGTAGTGCTGTGTTAAGCATGTACCATTGTACGGCAGTGTAATACAGTTCTCCATGCTAAATATATACATGTGTATTAACAGTCAACTTAATTAACATTTGAATATATCTTGCAATTTACTAACAAATCCCAAAACTAGTGTCTGTAAAATTTTAACTGAAAATTAATTTATACTATGTTATCTTAATAGCATTATTTACCTTCCTCAACTTTAAAATTTACAAATAAGTAAACAACTAAGCATACGTCGCACAGTTGGTTTCACACATTGAGTATTCCTACTATGTGTAGATACGTTTAAAATTCAATTTTATCTTTATCTTGCGGCTAATATATTAAGTAAATAATATTATGATGATAGGCTTACAGAGTTTAAGTTGTATGAAATATATGTTATATTGTGCAAATACAATCAAAATGCCATAATTTCAATTCTGTAACCAAACTACTTTTACATTCGCTTATAATTTCTTAAAACGTATGAAAGTATCGGTTGAAAGACTACACTCACAGGTATCTAAATATCCTGACACGAAACTTATGAAATATTACCAAAATCTCACATGTATTTATAGCTTCAAATTATTTAAACGAGTTTAAGTAGATATATTATGTTCAACTGGGCGTATTTACAAATTGTGTTTTATCATTGTACGTTTTGCAGATTTTACACAAAACAGACAAAATGGTTGGCTGTGTTTACTCATCCAGTATACAATTTGATTTTACAAATAATATGGAGAATAATGACCAATATGAACAAAGGACAGTCGTACGCGAATAGTTAGATACACGTACATTAGTTGTAAACTGTGACACTGAAACAGCTACCTGTAAAAAAATAAAATAAAAACGTTTTTCCTAAATATAACGCTAATAGTTGGAAGACTATAAGCATCTTTCATGGGTATCTGGTGAAGATTGGGAATTTCAACAAGAGGTATAATTGTTTTTATCGAAACAGGGGCTCTTCCGATGTTCCGATTAAAAGAATTATACCGAGGGTTGGAGTTCTCTATCTGAACCGGAGACATATGATTGATTTTTTTTCTTGCATATCATTTACATACTGCGCGTTCACGTCGCCAACTACTAACGTGTTGCACGTTTATTTGCATAATGACGTCATGCAACTGTCATTGTTTATATTAGCGCGCGAATTTTATCTTCCCCACACCCCCTACTTTTATAATACAAAAACACATCGACGTCTAGTGTATGGCATGGTCGACTCTAAAGCTGAGACTAACTGGCGCCATTGACTTTCCGCGTTTTTGTCCACGGATAAGATGCGTTTCTTAGACATGTGCACATACAATAATATATACAATGGGGTTCGACAATGCTAACGAAAAAATCCACAAGTATACCGTAACTAAGGACAAAAAAACTAAAACTAGTTCAACCTTTTCTCATTGCATTACCGGAAAAGAGTAAATGACGTAAGGTAAACAAGGGAAGTAACTATATATAACTATCTAGATTCATTGTATCCTTTCCATGTTTGTCTTTACTGTATACAGTGACGTGATCGTTATATAGCGAACTTGAGCCATTTGTCATTATACTCAATCATAATTATATGTATGTGTGTCCTTGTATTATAAAAGTTATATAAGTTATAGAACAAAACGTGAACAAGGATCTGACTTACCCCACGTGTTAGAAAAATCATAAAATAAATAGGAAATGTGTCTGCGTCATTCTGGTGTCATACATAGAGGATATTTGTTATTTTGTTGTGAATAACAGATTTTGTAACATCTCGAAGTGCGAAAACTTTTCTCACTTCTCGATAAAATGAAATATGATATTCACTCCAAAACAACAAATATCCTTTATGTATGACACCAGAATGACGCAGAATTATGGTCGGCACATCGAAAAATCAATAAAAAAAACACCAATTTTTGGGAGGGCCAAACATACTTTGCACCCGCCAGTCAGTATGGGGTAGGCATGTAACATTCTATCCCCTGTCCGAGGACCTGCCTTGTATTACCACGTGTTTGTGATTATTTAAAATGAAGATTTTGTTAAACACCCGATATGATAGTAAATCCAAAATGAAGTTTAAATAGAAAATATGATTTAAAAATAAAAGTTAGGGTAGTTCCGAGATTTACTGTTTATTAAATGAACGCGTTTATTAAAAGGTGAAATGACATCTATCCTTTCGTTTTAAAACAGTAGAAACTACAGACGTATGAAATAATCAAAATGAATACACCTTGAAGTAAGAATGTATTGCGAAAACCGAAACTCTCTGTTTCATGTGTGTACCTTAGCATAAGAAATACTGGTGTGTTCCATAGCATTACGCCAATTGACTATTTTCTTGAAAAATAAACATCAGTTTGCAAGGAAAACAATTTTGAAAGTCATTTGAGTTGATAAGGTATGTATTCGTGATCTTGAAACTATATGAAATGTAGAAAATCGTATATTTGGTCATTTCTGTTTATAATTCGAAGTATAGCGTGTTCCATAACCCCCGGAAAAAATGATTAAATCGATATAATCTAAAGGTTGGCTAGAAATAATCCCGAGATAACACATGCCGAGGATTGTTGACCCTCAGTAGGAGAATGTGCAAGTTACCGAAATAAATTCGGTTCATTATAACCCGAGATATCATTCAAATAGCAAATCCAGTCGACATATCTATATTACTTACATTTTTCCGTGTTACACAGCGTACATACCACGTGACTATGACGTACGTTGTCCACCGTGGTTATAGACCCATTGGGGTATGTTCGATAGTATTCTATTCGATAGTAAAAGCAGGACATGTTCCTCGAATTTCTATGTATCATACCCTTCTGGGATGTAATCTATAATCATTATGTTGATTATCCGTTAAACAACAGTGAAATAATCACAAGCATTGAAACTCGAAATCCTCCTGTATTATATATATATATTTTATTCTATATCATTTTTACATGTGTTTATCTGACTATACCTGTTTTCTCCTTGATCTGGTTGATATTTGTTTCCTTTTCCCTTCGCTTTGTCTTGTTTTCCTTTTCCCTTCGCTTTGCCTTGTGACGTGGTGCTTGGTTGCTGGTCACTAGCATAATTCATAGCACCAACAGGTGCTGTATCTGGTTTGCTATTGATACAGCCCATTTTCTACAAATGTGCAATCCAAGATTGTATACCAATACGAAGTACAGTGAATATAAATAGTGATAATTGATGACACATACATTCCCCTAAAAATAAAACCTTTATGCATGTTTATCCAGGTTAACAGTTCAAAAATAAACCAGATTCGTTTTATTTGCTCTATATTTCTTTCTCTTAAGGCGATAATACAATTTTCTTTTTTCTTAATAATGCAATGAAAAGAACCAAGCTAAAACTTACACATTTTAAGCAGCCGGAAAAATGTCAACTACCACCATATTCCAGGAAGTAAATTACACATTTCCTTTAACTGGATCTACGTGTTTCAACTAGGCTGACATTTGTCTATCCATACAGGTATGTTAAATTGAAGATACGTGTTAAGCACGTATGTATATATTCTATATCGAAAGTAGCGGGCTCAACACGGGTTCTCCAGTATTATATTAAATTAAATAAAATAGTTATAGCGCGTAAGCACAAAAGTGTCGTCTGCTCGCGTGTTGATTTTTTTCCTTCTATATTTGTATTTGCAAATAGACATACTTTGAACTACTCGGGATGAACTGCTATATGACCTTTTATCTTAATTAGCTATATATCTCTCGGTGATTTAAGAAGGTAGTAGTGTATATACTCCTCACAATAATTTATTGATTTGAGTCATTTTTTAAAGTGTTGTTATTGAACGAGTTACGGTCTTTTTTTTCAATTTTTAAGTATAGTTGTATTCTTTTACAATTGTTAGGTGACACAAATGTATTATTTTTTTCTACTTATGAAATCTAGAATAATAAAGATTTATTAACTTACTGTTATTGTTTGTGGTCCTTTAATTATTTTGAGGAGTATACATGTAAATGACGATGTATTACATGGGCTTTAATCGGGTCCATACACTGCATGGCTTTAATCGGGTCCATACACTGCATGGCTTTAATCGGGTCCATACGCTGCCTGGCTTTAATCGGGTGCATACACTGCATGGCTTTAATCGGGTCCATACACTGCATGGCTTTAATCGGGTGCATACACTGCACGGCTTTAATCGGGTCCATACACTGCATGGCTTTAATCGGGTGCATACACTGCATGGCTTTAATCGGGTCCATACACTACCTGAGACAACTAGTACTACGCACATGCACTCATATCGGTTCGACACTGTCGACATAAATAGGAATGAATTAAATGGTGAGTTATGTCCCGGTAATACGTCATATGTTAGGTTATAGCAGGACAGTAACCTCAGAGGGTATATGTGTTGAGTTAAGTCCCGTTAACACATCATATGTTAGGTTATAGCGGGACAGTAACCTCAGAGGGTATATGTAGTGAGTTATGTCCCGTTAACACATCATATGTTAGGTTATAGCGGGACAGTAACCTCAGAGTGTATATGTGGTGAGTTATGTCCCGTTAACACGTCATATGTTAGCTTATAGCGGGACAGTAACCTCAGAGTGTATGTGTGGTGAGTTATGTCCCGTTAACACGTCATATGTTAGCTTATAGCGGGACAGTAACCTCACAGTGTATGTGTGGTGAGTTATGTCCCGTTAACACGTCATATGTTAGCTTATAGCGGGACAGTATCCTCAGAGTGTATGTGTGGTGAGTTATGTCCCGTTAACACATCAAATGTTAGGTTATAGCGGGACAGCAACCTCAGAGGGTATGTGTGGTGAGTTATGTTCCGTTAACACATCATATGTTAGGTTATAACGGGACAGTAACCTCAGAGGGTATAAACCAATATTTCATTCATATCAGGACGGGAGCAAGGGAGCTACCAGTATCAGTTTAAGACGTATTTGGTATGACCCGGCCGGGGATTGAACCCACCCGCATGCGAAGCGGACGCTCTACCACTACAACACTGTCGTGGTTGAAACCTCAATGAGAAATGACAAATAAAGTTTCCCATCACACATGCCTCCGCCATGGAGCGAACCCATGCGAGATGTATGTATGTATGTAGCGCTAAAGAGCTACGCCTGATCCATTGAGCTTCAGAGACCTACGTCCGACCAAGATAGCCAAGAACGTATATGACCACTAACTCCTCATCCAACAACTTCAACAACTATTGAGCTTTTTTAAAGAAACAAAATACGTATAATTTCTATGTACTGTCTCTTTGTGGTACCTCTCACTTCATCTTAATGAAGATATTTAAAATTGACGTTTGTAAATCACCTTTTCTTTTCGTCGTATTAACAGATTCGTTTGTATATGGAACCTAATGCAATTATTATTTTATGCCACCACCCAAATTTGCCTTATCTATTAGTAGTTAAAGGAAATGTAGCGACACAGCCAAACAACTCTATTATTGAGAGGTCTGAAAAACTTAGAAAAAGATGAAAGAATTATCAAAATCGGATGATAGACAAAAAAGATATGACCATTTAAAGGTTGTTCTAAAACGAATATGGGAGCCGCCATTTTTAGAATTATGACGTCATCGTTCCATATTACCATATATGGAATATTGATAAATATCATTTAAAACGAAGAAAATCACTGCAAATGAATGATTTTTTTTTACTAGTGATATAAATCATTATTGCCATTAAGTATTACATATTTTTCATACAGCTGATGTCATTTTTTCCATAAAAATCATTACATTTTCATACAATGATAAAGGGCAATTATATTTATAAACATTCCATATATGGTCATTTAGAACCTTGATGTCATAGCTCCGAAAATGGCCGCTTCCAATAACCGTTTCAACAGAAACTTCAAATGATCATATCTTCTTTGTTTATCATCCGATTTTGATAATTATTTCACCTTTATTCAAGTATATCAAAACTCGCAATACTACAGATGGTTTGGCTGTGTCGCTACATACTCTATAAAAAGAAATCTGGTATAAAAGATTATATTAACAAACCATTAAATATCCTTTAAAAAAGACACGCGCTGATCTTGACAATATATCTAGTTGATGTTTTTCCATTTAAGTTGTCCCTGCAGTTAGTAAAAAAGTATTGATTCTGTAATATTTCTTTTTAAAATAAATGATTTCCGACAAAACAATGAAATAAACACAATATAACTAATTAAAACAATATTGTATTTAATTCAATGCCAATGACCTGAGCTAGAGACACTGAAAACACCGTTCCTTAATCAGTTCCATTCTTCGATTTTTTGGGGGCGCAATATATAACAAGAGTAATATAGTGGCCAATGCAAAGCACCAGACAAGTATTTGCTCCAACTAAATGTCTTGCCTCTAGCTTCTCTGTGTGGATTCCATCACGTGGTCAGGCCTTAATTCCATTAAGCGATGGGAAAGCTTACATTAGTAGGATTGTATAACGGATATTTCGACAATACAATATGTTTAAAAACATTTTTTATTGAAGAAATGCGATAACCTGTTTAAAATTACCTATTAATTGTTTAATTTAACAATATGCATACTTTTTTAAGCCGAACTTAGTTTTTTTATTTCATACCCCAGCCAACCCCGTTTTCGCTTCTTGGAGAAGGGGTTGGATGGGGTATAAAAGTTAATACTCGGACATCGTGATATGATTAATGATGGCAATAAGCTATTTTGTGCAACATGTAGTAATAGTAGATGCTAAACATATTCTGAATGAAGACGGTATTTAGGATTAACGAGTAGCTCTGTATTTATTAACAAACATGCGACCCCCTCGACCGGGCTATATGTTTTCCCTGAAAACGTTATTTGGACACACTTAATAGTTTATGGTACAATGATCGTTCATTCGAAGACGATGGTTCTATGTTTAATGGTTTAATAGTTAATGCATTCTCATGTTTACTTATATTTCCAAGAATATATGGTTGATACGAGGAAATAAAAAAGTAACATTCGTTGGAAATTAAATTCACGGAATTGTGGAAGTCGATATCAGGTTTAAGTGTACACACCCTGTCAACAATATCAGTTATTTCACCTATTCAAAAGCAAATAAGAGCTACGTATGTGTTTTCATAGAAGAAAAATATATATATCTGAACTGCGCTATATTTTAAACACTTAATTTGGTTTATATAACCAATATAACTGATGTCACTTATTGTTGAACCAAAAGTAGGGTGTGATATATGAGGTGTTCAATTTATTTAAATTATACATGTTTACAATTTATCAATTTGACCAACACATCAATCTAAAGGCTTGTTTGTGTAACCCTCTGCGGAGCCCGAGGTCGCTGTGGCTTAGTTGAAAACACATTCGATTCTGCATCCAGGGATGACGGGCTCAAGCAACACTTAGTTACTGCAGCGGTGTGTCCTTATTCAATACACGTCTTTAAGACTCACTGCTGTGGGTTCGATTCCAACTGGGAGATCGAATTGTTACGGATACGGGAGATTCTGACCAGAAATAAGTGAATGGTATGCCTCCACTAAACATCGACCGTCATGTATAGTTTAAACAACCAACCATCGTCCGTCAGAAACGGGACGTAAATCGGACGGTCCCATGTTTCGGAGTTTTTTCAACCGTTCAGACACCATAGAAATATATTGAATAGTAAGAGTAGGGCACGGTTCTCGCATTCATATAACTCGCTCAGCGTCGGCTTAAATTAATAATGTTTTCAAGAGCAGTTAAACAACAATACATTTCAATTGTAAGCCTTCGCAAACACGTGAACTACTACTACTAGATTATTAGAAATATGACTATACATCTGGACATAGTCCTCAATCTTTAGAAAATGTAAATTTTATTTAAGTTGTTAATAAAACGTTTGGAATAAAACGAAAGTAGAGGTCACACAATAGGTTTTTTAAACTTCATTTTCTGAAAATGTATAAGTGCAATTCTAATTCAAAATTTTCGTGTTTTCTTTCAATTTTACAGATACAATCTTAAAACGAAAACCGAAGGTAAGTCAGTCAATAGGTAGGTCACGATGACCTTTATTCATTACAGAACTTGAAACGGGGGTTATACCTGTCTAATGGGGGTCTCAAGTTGATCGGATGTTCAAATGAGCTTAAATTTTATTTCAATTTTCTCTTCACCTGCACTACTTATAGGCAGTGCAGTGTATAGCAACAAACTAGACATTTTCTCTTGATTCGTCTTTTATGTTGTGTGTGTTTTATTTTATTTTTTTTTATTTTTCTTTTATTGATCTTAAAGAAATGTGTATTTATAAAGCTTCAAACCTGGCTTTTCACAGAATGGTATTACTCTCCAAAAAGTGGACTGTCCTCCTTGAATGCTACTTTCCCTGTCCGATCTTTTTATATTTCCTTAAACTGTGCCAGTACTTTCAGTTTCTGTTAACTCGTACAGCGTGTAACCATTTGTGAAGGTTGACGAGTTAAGAAACCTATGTCAAACGCGGTGTTTTCTATCGACTATTTAAAGAAGCGGAGTCGAAGCGCCCGAAATAGTTTTCCCGTTAGTTTTCATTGCAAATCTTTGATAATAATTATCTGAATATCCAAGCATTTTTCTTTTCATATAACTAATGACTGAGTATATTGCGCACCAATAATATATTTTAACCTATGGTATAATAACGAAGAACAACAAACTCTTCACATGTTAATTCTATTGTTTTAATTAAATGCAGGCAGATGTTAAGACAAACATGATACTGGGTAATGTTTTTGCCTTAAAGTTTTGGTACTTTTGAAACCAGTCTATGACACTCAAAGCGACATTTGATCTTTCATATTGTAGATTGGTATAATGAGCATATACACAACACATGATCATCAAATGTGAAGGGATATAGATAATTTGAAGTTTTCGGTAAGTTTGATATTGGTATGCTAAGTTGGCTCTTGTCAATGACGATATATATGCCTATGCAATATTTAATGACGAAATATGAACAGATGTTTGTAAAATAGTAAATCAGATGCAACCGTTGGTTCCCGTTTCAACAAAATATCGATATTTCGGAATTCAGAACTGGTAAAATGGCACTGTACCACAGACATGCATTGCACCATTCATATGTTTACCTATTTTGAAAGTATCAAACGTATTTTGCGAACCATAATGTATTGTTCGGAGCCCATGTTTCATTCAAAGGTTTTTCAGTATTACCATGAGAAATTGTAATGAAACGTACATAACTTATAATTAATTGAAATTGCTAGTAGTAAATTACCATAGTTTGGAAAATCAGTTGAGAAATAACTACTTTATGCTTTTTGTTAGGGCTGCCACGTAAATTCCTTGTTTCTAGGACAGCATTAAAAAGCAGCAAATTGAAAATCTCAAGCAACTTCAGTTAGTTTTGCTATACAACTTTTAAAGTGCCTTAATTTACGTTTAGCCAACATGTAAACATTTTTTGATAAACATTCTAAAACAAAGTATTTTTCTAATTTGACGTAGCAGAATTTTAAATTGAAAATTCCCTATCAAAAACAACTTTCGCACGTGAAATTTTTGTTTCCCAACCGATCATGAAAAAGTCGAATAAGCCGATGCTTAGGGACGTAAGAGGGGTTGCACCTTATATTACCTGCTATAAGGGGCGTAAGCGGTGTTGTACATTATGTCACCTCTCATGAAAAGACTCAGTGAAACCGAGTCTGCTACTTGTCTATCTTGTTTCTGTTTGTAGATTCTAAGGGATCCCATCTTTAGTATTTATTTAGGTACTCGTTGAATTTGAGAACTCCAAAAAACCTTTGTCTGAAACAAGCTCCCCGAATAATTGATGCTAGCAGGTCATTGTCTTATATTATTGCAGAACAAAATTGAAACATATATATCACGTATTGTATTTCTTTCTTCCGGTGTATATTACAAAACATAAACACAAATAGATTCGCCTGCCTAAATGTCGACATTTAACAATGTTGGTAGACCAAAAAGCCTGTCCATCTAACCCACTAGCTGGTGTTGTTGTTATTTATTATAAAACATATATCACGTTTGTTTTCGTTTTTTAAAACATCAATAAAGAGAAAATCAGCGGACATTGCCATATTTTACAATCAATATAAAGTAAGGTACACTGAAAACTGCACCGTTAACCTATACGATTTATTCTAACTGTTATCATATACTATACTGAAATAAAATGACACGCTCTTGCAACTCTTCAAAAATACCAAACACATTTTAGCGTCCATCCTTTTTGAACATGATGTATTCATTTTGAAGTTAAGCCGGTGTTCTAGTGATAGGTGGCGTGAAATGTGTTGCATTACAATTACTTCTCAGGAACAGAATCAATAAAACTGAGTCTCTTGTTTGTTTTTGTGTTTTGTTTGCTTCCAAATGATCACGTTTATAGTATTGCTTAAACAAATTATCTTACCTATCTAATTTGTTATTTTATGAGGATGTTAAACAAACAAAAGTATGTAGTATTTTCTTGTAGAAATATTAGAAGTGTAGATTAAGGCTTTTCCATATTGATGTCTTCGCATATTTACATAAATACATTTTATGTCTTGTCATGTTTTGTTGAGCTTCTTGTTATCCTTTCTGGTTTAGCTGAAACATCGGCGTGTTCACTATCTGTTCCTTGTTCGGACATATCGGATATAACAGTATTTGAATCTTCTGCTTTCGAATAAGCATCTAATTGCCTTTTATTTTCCTGACTTTCCTGATACGGATTTGTCATGCTACCATCTTGAGAAGCATTTATACGCGATTGGCTTGTAGGTGACTCACTAGTCGCGGATTTATCAGTTTTGGGTCGTTTCGCTTTCTTGGGCTCGACTTCATTTTCAACAGTAACAACAGCAACATCTCGTTTTCTATTCTTGCCTTGAGCTATTCCCTTGGTTAGCATTGGACCACCCTCATGCAGGTAGAGTATTGGCCAAACAACAAACATTATTTTACTGCCGGATTTTGTATATTCCTTATATAAGTTCTTGTCAAATGCTTGTTCTTCTTTTTCTACTTCGCAATCTACAACGACTGGCGGATCCTGGATTGCCATCAGCCAAGCAATCTGGCGACTCTTTGTCAGAAATGTATTAAAGGTTTTTCTTTGCTCCTTAGTTGTTCCGTACTTTTTAAGATTTGCTCTTGAAACAATCTCTTTTAATGCATCTGTATTCATCTGAAAAATGGCATATTTCTTAAATGCTGAATTACAGGTTTCATTATTTTCAATTTTAAGTAGTAGTGAGATGATGAAGTATAAAAATTAGTGTTATGAATTTATAAAAAAGAAATCACATCAAAATGGCATGCCAGATAAGTGCTTGTTCATAGGAATACTTGAATCGCCGATCTTTAGTATTATACTTTTAAATGATAAAAGTTGTGTACATGTACAAATGGTGTTTTCCTCCAACACGCAGAAATGGTTATAAAAATAATAAGAATAGTTATTAATAAAAACATATTGTTATTATTACTACTGATTTATTTTGATATGGAAAAACAGGACTCTTTCTTTAATTTTGATACTGTGACTATTCCCAAGGGTAATACAAATAATAGTTACACTGGTAGTTATAATAGTAATAATAATAATAATAGCAATCAAGGCCCATGCAACAGTACAGTGATATTTCGTTTCTTCAATAAGAATAAACAAAACGTGTATGAAAAGTCCTAACAAAACATGTATATGAACTCTTTGAGTTTCACACTAAATTGTACCTTTTTCAGCTCCTTCAAATGCTTCTTATAATTATTTTTTCTGTTTTCCTTCAGCTTTTTCATTATTTCTTGATAAGGTTCTTTGACCTGTGAGAATAATATAAATATGAGAAACAACAATCAAAACAAAAATGTAGCCGTGTAGCCAAGTAAAGTCATGGTATATTGCTATATTAAATAAGACAATTGAATCGAAACAATTGAAGCATAACTGATAACACAATTGTATTCATTTCAATCACATTTAGACATACATCTAACCCAATTCTCAAACACAATACATGTTGGGCTGTTGCTTATCAAAGTTTAGAGATTTTGACTTTACATTTTTGATCGATTAACATTCTACTTTCATTCAACACCATTTCCATCTTTGGTTACATAGTAATACATACCCCTTCAAATTCAGTCAGAGCCACTCGCACGTTATCCAACTTCTCTGTAGCCCATCTCGTACATATTTTGTACGTTTCCTAAAAATGAAATAATAGCAATCAAGCAGCATTACATTATACCTGAACGACATACATGACAGTGTTCTAGTATTGCAAGGGACTGGAGGCATTATGGAAGTATATTGTGGTAATTCAAATACAAATACAACCATCATAATGTGCTTCAGTTTCTTAGTCAATGTGCATAATGACATACGCTTAAATAGGTAGGCCCTATTATCCGTACGATGTTATTATTGTCAATGAAATAGTTTGACCTGGAAAACAAGACGACTAGTCATAATTCATGTGATGCTTAAAGGTTTGTTTTGTGATAAAAGTAGACTTACCATGATTATTTTTTCTGTTTTCCTTTAGCTTTTTAGTTGGTTCCTAAATTACATAAAAATCCGTATAAGGCCCGCTTTATTTCTAATTCTAGTGCCTGCACCACAACAAACATCTCCAAACTTTTAACTTCTTGTCTTACTGCCGTTAAAGATCACGTTGAACTATATTGTGATAAAACTTATGAAAACTCTGGGATTAATTTATTTTGGTCTATAAAAAATTCAGGAGACGTTCTTGATACAATTTTCAATAAAGGTCAAGTTTCATCAATAAGTACTTATACCACATCATCTTATTAAAGACAAGCTAATTTCTCTTATTCAAAAAACATTCGCTAGAGAAAATACTACATGTTTGGCATGTAATAATATTAAAGCGTTTTTCACTAACGGCAGTTTAGACAATTATACTATGTGGACTTGCTATGAAGTTTGTGAAGCACTCATCTTCCTATTAGATAATATTTTCGTCAGGTATGGTACCACCGTTTATAGACAAATTGTTGGTATTCCTATGGGTACGAACTGTGCACCACTTGTCGCAGATTTGTTTTTATATTGCTATGAAAGAGATTTCATGTTGAGTCTTTCACCAGATACCCAGGCAGATGTTATTGAAGCTTTTAATGACACCTCTCGGTATCTGGATGATATACTGAACATTGACAACCCTTTCTTTCCAACTATGGTTCATAATATTTATCCTAAAGAACTTCAGCTTAATAAAGCTAATGTATCTGATAATAACGCTTCTTTTCTTGATTTAGATCTCTCGATTGAAAATGGTGAAATAATTAGCAAAATCTATGACAAGAGAGATGATTTTAATTTTGACATTGTTAATTACCCTCACTTGAATGGTGATGTTCCCCGAGCAACATCTTATGGGGTGTATGTGTCTCAACTTATTCGATTTCAAGAGCTAGTACTCGAGTTGAGGACTTTAATATTCGTAATCTTTGTATAACTAAAAAGCTACTCAATCAGGGTTACCGTTACCATAAACTTCGTAAAACCTTTGCAAAATTGTATTATCGTAACTCTGATCTTCTTTCCAAATATAAAAGTAATTTAAGGACTCTTCTGCGACAAGGACTATCCCAACCTGACTTCTATGGTGATGTGATTTATAAACTTCGTAAGATTCTTGGTCATGATCACTTTCATACTATCTTTGTTAAACTTGTTAAAAAGTTTATCAAAAGAGGTTATGACCCTATCATTTTGCAACGTACTGCATGCTTGGTGGTGGACCCTTTTATAGTTCGCCACTATGCTTTCCTCTTTAATTGTACGATGACCGGACAGTCTGTAGACCCTATGATGACGCCTACCTAAAGCCCATTGGGACGGTGGCGTTTGATGTTTGTCTATAATCTTTCCTGTCGTGCCCTTAATGGTTTATTTTCTTGTTGCTCTGGCTTCTGCCAAGTCACTGAGTATCTTCATTGTGGCTTTCTAGGCTATTGTTGTTTTTTTTGTATTATATTTACACGAGCATATGTGTGTTTTACTTATATTGCCTACTGATGCTGCCTTGTTGGTTAGAGATTAAATCATGGCGGGGATTTCTTTATTTACACTGTCCTGTTTTAATGGGTTGACAGTAGGGTAAGTGTGAGGTTTGGTGCACCCTGGAACCGGTTTAAACCCCCAGTGGCCTACTTTGCCACTGACCGTTCCAAGGCGGTAGCCCTATTGTCAACCCTTTTGTGTTTGTGATGTCGTTTGCATTTTTTATTACTATTGCCTTTCTGTTTGTCTGTTTGCGTGTTTGTTTTTGTGTTTTGTGGTTGACTGTCGTCCTTGAATGCTGCTTTCCCTGTCCGATATTTTTATCCTTCTTTACTTTGAATTAGAACTGTTAGCAAGATACTCACCATTTAAATTAATATTTATGATGTAGCAACAAAACTGGGCCGAGTCGTGGACCTTTCTATCCAAAATCATATTTCATACGAAAACAAAGCACATTATGACGGTTTTCATTTGTATCTTGATTGACACAAATCACTATTCTAGATCGCAACCAGTCCTTTAAAAAGATTCATGTTAGACTCATAACCAACATACATTTACCATATTGACAAATCACTATCTACTGTATCGTGATCTGATGTGTTCGTCAATTATATTAGACTACTTCGAAAATCGGACATATATCAGAGCTTCGGCTCTATAATAATCCATGATCATGATAATGGAACAGAATGTTTTCTTTAAGCCAAATTGGTCGTATAAGCCATACACGCCATATCAGTCCATTGTATATGTATCTTACAGGGCCATTACGACCTTTTAAGTGGGCGCAGGTACGTGACATCATGTCTGACCCGGCCTATACCAGAATGGCCATACACGTGTCTTGTAAAGATGGAAGCTGTTGTAAAATAAATGGGTGATTGTCGTGTTGTAGCAATTATGAAGTAGTCATTTAAAAAGTTTATCTAAATGGCAAATCGCACACGTACTAAAAATGAATCCCGTAATATACATATGGCATCCTGATCTGATATCTTGCAGATTTCTGTAAGAACTACGAATGCATCTGTCCACTCATTATCATACAGTTGAGTGTATTGTTCTGCAAGTTTTGTTGGTCGGTTTTCGTCGCTCAAGTCTGTAATATTTGGATTATTGTCCGTCAGTTTAGCACCAGCCATGGAACTTAACCTAAATAAAAGAGAGCAGACAAACGATACATAATTCCTTATTTGTATTATTAAATTTTAATACTACATGTAGTATACGCTTACATACTGTATTTAAACACATACTTGCCTTATATGAACATAAATACTAACTAGTTCCGTAGGTTTTCATAATTTTCTACTAACCTTAAAAGGAGTTCCTCTTTTTCAGCTTGTATACGTATTATGTCCTGCTTCAGTTCAGCTATCTGTCCATCTCTCATTCCAATATCAGCTTTGCTTCTGTGAAATGTAGACATCAGTTAATTCCTTTATTCGATGATGTAAATGTACCGATATACTAATTTACATATTAAAGTAACACGTATATTGTATAATTGAGAGATAACCTTGCATATGGGACTATATGTCAATGGTTTTACTATCTGAGAACTTCTTTGTTTACGGCAATGCGATAGCGTAGCCGTATTTAACGTTGCTTTAGACCATAAAACCAACCACATTTTGTTCAAAATTAAACATCTCGATTCTAATAATTTTCCATTTAAATGCCAGAAATATACATACACACTTGCTTTTCTGTAATATTTGTATTATTATCAGTTTAGCCTGTGCAAATGGCAGCAGCAACTCGATACAGAGATGTGAGTCGTATATTGTCCATATTCTCGTACATTTATTTTTGCTAAAATTTCTCAAAAAGTTAAACTCACTTTTGGATTATTAAAAGTAATAATCTGCAAGCATAATATGTTTAAACACACACTTGCCTCATAATATTAATGTGTCACTATTTATTTATAGGTTGTGCTGAGTTTATCCTTACCTTGCTTTTATTCGTTCTAGTTTCTGGGACAATTCCGCAATTTTGACATCCTTCATACCTTCGTGTCTATGAAATGTAGACAATAATTCCTTTACACGAAGATGTAAATGAACACAATTATACGAAACTAGTCTAAACAATGTCAAATTAATTGAAAATGGCTGTGACGTTTTTACTTGTTAGGAGGAATGTTGTGGTTAAGTGCTAGTGTATTTGCAGTTTTGCCTAAAGGTTTTGATTACAAGACTCAGTCACTCGCTACGTTGGAAATCGTTTTATATACTGATGTGTATATCCTCAATATAAAGATGATTCCGTATTTGCACGGTGCCATCGTTCTCTGTGAGTGGATCAATATTATGAATACAGCAACGGGATAAGTTGTGCTTGTAGACTACCGAATTTAACAATAACTTTGTAGCATGAGGAATGCAGTAAAATCTAATGACAGTTACATAAAACGTTTAAAGTAAAGTTCTGGGACTGGTCGGCCCGGTGTCAGTATAATGTGACTAGATGGGATATCATGTCATGTGTCTACGGCGTGTTCTTCCAGTGTGCCAGCACTATAAAGATGAGCATAGAGCTCACTGATACAAGCAGAAACCATCGTAAATTAATTGGGAGATTGTTACAAGCACGTAAAACCACAAGCACGCATACACGCCAGCACGGACAGACAGACAATCACACACACGTACGAACGAGGGTATGCACGCACGCACACACACACAGACAGACATTCAGAAAGACAGACACTTACTCCTCATGCACATCCGTAGCTTTAGGTACTGCGTGTTTATGATTATGTGCTGCATGCCTTCCTTCCTCCATAACTTCTGGGTGTACACTCGACGCTGACGTTGACCTGCTATCGGCGTTCCCAATTTCCATATTATCAACTAATGTCTCTTTTACCCGTGATAGGCAGGATCCCATACTCTATCAATGTAAATCGTTTTATTTTTTCTTAAATGGTTGGAGTGTGAGGTGAATAGGCAAGCTGTAATATACAGTTAAAGGTTAAAACGTTAAAGAATGTTAACACCATGCGCGACAAAAATAGTTTTTCCTGAACAAAAATGTCAGTGCGTGAAATTTCTACCCCTTTTGCCGCCCCGGTCCATACTTATTAAATGTATTCATTCTTTGTTTTTGTTATAAACGCTTTCGTGGCCGGGATAGTAAAGATGCTGCGTCTTAAATTTTCCTCGCCTTTCACCGCCGCGTGTTCGAATCCCACAGGGAGCTGGACTTGTCAAGTGAGAAAGTGTCGATTCTTACGAATGGCGTAAGGTATATAGTACTGTTTCAACCCAGGAAAAATATGGTTGTCTGCCTCTACCACAAACAGATCGACCGTCATATATGGTCTAACATGTTCGTGTTAAAATGACATAAAACACAATTCAAATCAAAACAACGGTTTCTGTTCTTAAGCGATGTTAAAGCGTGTACTTACACGATGCACCTTATCCAAAATTAAACAACTTCCTGTCTGTCAATTCGGTGAAATGTTGATTATTCAACTTCCAATAATAAAGTAATTATGTCAATAGATCCCTTACCAGGTATTACCTGTAGAAAGGCCAAACGAACAGTTTACATTACATACTGAATGTAAACACCTTTTAAACCGAAAGTAGGGGGCATCTTACGGGGTTAAAAAAGGCACACGTCAATCGTGATTTCGTGTACACAACATGTATAGGATAGAGCATGAGTTTTGCCCGAGTACGGGGAGATAATGCACGAGCGTTAGCGATATCTAGGCTATTGTGGTATAATCTGTGTATATCCTCGGGCATTACACTATGCATAGTGTGTATTTAGGCTAGTGTGGTATAATTTATACCACAATAGCCTAAATACACACTATGCATCGTGTTCTACCCGAGGATATACACAGCATATGTTAGTTATTGTGGTATAAAAACAATAGAGCATGAGTTTTGCACGTGTACGGACGATAATGCACTCGATAACGCTCGTGCATTATCTCCCCGTACACGTGCAAAACTCATGCTCTATTCTATACTTGTATACTTTTAAACTGGAAGGGGTTAACAGAGGTCAACACTTACGGGGTTAACAGAGACACACGTTAATCTTGATTTTGTTTATATTACACACTGATTGTAAATATCTTTTAAAACGAAAGTAGGGGGCATCTTACGGGGTTGGCAGAGACACGCGTCAACCTTGATTTTGTGTATACACATTTTAAACCGAAAGTAGGGGGCAATTTACGGGATTAACAGAGTTATACAATCTTGATTTTTTAAAGAGTCACACGGCAATCATTAATATGTTTTCAAGATTGGTGTAACCATAGTTATTTTCTATTTTTTTACAGCATGATATGCGTACACAATAGAAGAAAGGGGATTAGTACAAAGAAAAATACTAGGATGTGATTCTCCTAAGTTTGACATAATTTTCCATATTTGATAACGAAAAAAAAGCACTTCGTCGATACGCGTGGTGAAAGTATTAAAATTAATAGTTCTAAGCTTGATTTATGTAGACCAGTAACATTTATTTTATACGTTACTAATGCCAGACTAACTCTTAAATGAAATGAAGAAGCATTTATACATACTATAACGGAAAACCATAAAACAATTAATTAGCAAAAAAACAAACAAAAAAACAAAACTATGTAAACATGTGTTTGTTCATGCGAATTTGAAATGCAAATGTCATTGTTGATGGTGATGATGGTGTCCCAAAATGCATATTTAACTATTAATTGAAATGTTTATTAAAACTATTATTTAAATACGTTTACATGTGCATACATTTGTTTGTATAGCTTCAGAACTGTTCCTTGTCCTTTAAGTATATGTGTAACATTATTTCTGTTCAGCTATTGTCATATCAATGTTCTATTATTGCCATTTATTACATTTCCATAGTTGAAAGATTGGTGGTTTTCAATGAAAAAAACACATTACATTTTTGAGGGTGAAATGTTAGGATTTCTCAATGAAAGGGAATATATAGAATATATAGAGGTGCATGTGAGATCAAACTGTGGGAGATCGGCATACGCATAGGAGCGTTTTGGATATTTTAGAAGGAATGGGGGTCAGGGGCGTAGCTAGGGACTTTAGAATATGTACGCAAACAGTCTACGGAGATCCGGGATACTCCCTCGGAATCTTCTTTTCTTAGACCGTCTGTGGTGCAATCTTGTTTTATTGCATTTTTGGGGGGCTTTTTAATTTTTTCAATATTTGGGACAAGGTGTACGCAACAGCCTACTTTGCGTACAGGTAGCTACGCGCATGGGGTTGTAAACTTCGTAAACCGTTTTTGCCATTCAAAAGAAAAGCATAGTTTACGCTCTATTAAACAAACAATTTTCAATATACGCACACTAGATTTTACCGTATACAAATTATCTAAGGGAAAGCAATGTCACTTGAATACTGTATCACTATAATAACAGTTGTCTTCCCTTTAAAGTATTACAACTTGTCTAACAATGGTATGGAAGTAATCACGTTTTCGGTCTTTCTTTCATAAAATATTGATGTTGATACGTCGTAAGCAAATGACTGTGGTGCAGAACTGAAATTTTATTATATATATACATATGTGTTACATGTTAACCCCTATAAAAGATATTGTAAATTAAATATATAATCTACTATTTTTTTCAACTTAATACTGAAAAAAGAGATCCATTGGAAGCAACGCGTACAAACAAGAGATAACAGTAGAATGCTTCGTTTAATTAAATATGTTCGTTAAATATGATATAATATGATTACTAGAGTAACGTGTTCTGGAAGTTTGTATCACCTCGAGTAGGTAAATGCTAGATCAAGGATCACACTCGAGGCTCCTCCTCTCGTGTGATCCTGATCTGGCATTTACCTACGAGAGGTGATACAAACTTCCAGAACACGTTACTCTAGTAATGATCCTTTTATTATATACATTTACACATCATTAACATAGAAATATTTGCATTGCTATTGCATACACATTCAATACTATTTCATATTATTTCTCGATAAAGTGCAGCGGGAAAATGTATACATATAGTTTTAAGGTGTTGGTGTTCATTGGTCTGACCTACTTGTTTTGTTTGTATGACGTAACGTCGTCTTCACGTTATCGCGTATAGTGGCGTAAAACTTGCTCGAATCATTGGAAATACCGTTGTTCTATTTTTAGTAAGATAGTGATACTAATTTTTAGTAGCATAGTGATAACCTGTAGTGTGATACATGTTGTTGTATTCCATTGTAAGAAAATGAAGGTACTAAGTATATATTATTGATAGGTATATAATAAAATGTACAACAACACACAATTAAACCTACTCTTAAACGTCGAGTCTTTGATTTATGGTTAATACGTCTCACACCACAATTAATTTTCCATAGGGTCCCATTGTAAGGTTTGTGTTCATGGCATAGAGATAAAAAAGATGTTGAAGCACAATTTTCGGTTTAAATTCTTCCTTGATCCAATATCTTCTATTAAAAATGCAATTAACAAAAAATTACCAGATTGAACATTTTTTAATTTCTTGCTTGTCTATCAAAATTCAGCGTAATAATATGACAAAAATACAACATGTGTTGATTTGACCCATGATGTCTAAAATGAGACAGAATTGGCTAGAAAGCTGATATCAACATGAAATTTTCTGTGATCTCTTCCTAAAATGCTGTAGATTAAGCATCCGGTAAAGATAAATCCATGTGTGCAATGTAAAGTCCTGTAAAAAACAGAAAAAGGGAACTATGTTTTTAGACTACCTCCATCATCTGTAGGGCAGGAGAACTCAAGGGAGATAATAGTGTCGTGAGTCCAATACCCCGTAGTGCAGATTATTACGTTACGCAATTTAACTAGGTATCCAATTGCGCCGTTAATGACTATTACTTATTGAATTCTCATATTGCTCAAATTATATTTGGCCTTTTCTAGGTTGTAAAGAAAATACGTTTTTATCCATATTACATTGCTATTTATATACATCTGCTGAACATGGATTTGGATAGAAAGAAAAAAACGTATTTGATTCGTCAAAGGTATATGGACGTTGTAGGCTATCTTCCATCAACTGAACACATGTCCGTCGGATGGGGACGTCAACTGGCCGCTATCGTGTATCGGAGTAGAGTCCTCCGAACACGTTAAAGAACCATACGAATCTATTCGATAATAAGATTAGGTCAGGTTCCTGGACTCCTTTGTACCATTCTCTTATCTCTGTGGCGGCTCCATATAATTAAAATGTGTCGTTAAACCGTATTCAATTCAGTTAGTTTCTTTATTTAGTCATTATTTCACCACTTAGTAAGTTATAATAGCACCTTATCCTTTCTCTAGGACGGCCCTAAATAATCTATAATGTGTTGATGAGCCGTTAAACAAGATTCAAATCAACTGAATTTTTCACCACTCAATAATACCATCTTCAACTTTCTAAGTAACCTATAATGTATTGATGAGCCGTCAGGTCAATTCAATTTCCTTATTTATTCATTATTTCACCACTCAGTAAGTTATAATACCACTTTCCACTCTCTCTGGGCGGCTCTAAATAACCTATAATATGTGTTAATGAGCTGTTAAACAAGATTCAATCCAATTTCCTGATTAAGTCATTATTTCACCACTCAATAAGCTATATTACCACCTTTCCCAACCTCTGTGGCGACTCTAAATAACCAATAATGTGTTGATGAGCTGTTAAACAAGATTCACTCCAATTTCCTTATTGAGTCATTATTTCACCACTCAATAAGCTTTATTACCAACTGTCCCTCCATCTTTGGCGGCTCTAAATAACTTATAATGTGTTGATGAGCAGTTAAACAAGATTCACTCCAATTTCCTTATTAAGTCATTATTTCACCACTCACTAAGCTTTAGTACCACCTTTCTCTCCCTCTGTGGCGGCTCTAAATAACTTATAATGTGTTGATGAGCTGTTCAACAAAATTCACTCCAATTTCCTTATTAAGTCATTATTTCACCACTCACTAAGCTTTATTACCACCTTTCTCTCTGTGGCGGCTCTAAATAACCTATAATGTGTTGATGATCTGTTAAACAAGATTCACTCCAATTTCCTTATTCAGTCATTATTTCACCACTCACTAAGCTTTATTACCACCTTTCCCTCCCTCTGTGGCGGCTCTAAATAACCTATAGTGTGTTGATGAGCTGTTTAACAAGATTCCCTCCAATTTCCTTATTAAGTAATTATTTCACCACTCACTAAGCTTTATTACCACCTTTCCTTCCCTCTGTGGCGGCTCTAAATAACTTATAATGTGTTGATGAGCTGTTAAACGAGATTCACTAAAATGTCCTTATTAAGTCATTATTTCACTACTCACTAAGCTTTATTACCACCTGTCCCTCCCTCTGTGGCGGCTCTAAATAACATATAATGTGTTGATGAGCTGTTAAACAAGATTCACAAAACTTTCCTGATTATGTCATTATTTCACCACTCACTAAGCTTTATTACCACCTGTCCCTCCCTCCGTGGCGGCTCTAAATAACTTATAATGTGTTGATGAGCTGTTAAACAAGATTCACTAAATTTCCTGATTAAGTCATTATTTCACCACTCACTAAGCTTTATTACCACCTGTCCCTCCCTCTGTGGCGGCTCTAAATAACTTATAATGTGTTGATGAGCTGTTAAACAAGATTCACTCCAATTTCCTTATTGAGTCATTATTTCACTACTCACTAAGCTTTATTACCACCTTTCCCTCCCTCTGTGGCGGCACTAAATAACCGATAATGTGTTGATGAGCTGTTAAACAAAATTCACTCCAATGTCCTTATTTGGTCATTATTTCACCACTCACAAAGCTTTATTACGACCTTTCCCTCCTTCTGTGGCGGCTCTAAATAACTTATAATGTGTTTATGAGCTGTTAAACAAGATTCACTCCAATGTTCTTATTTAGTCATTATTTCACCACTCACTAACCTGTATTACCACCTTTCCCTCCCTCTGTGGCGGCTCTAAATAACTTATAATGTGTTGATGAGCTGTTAAACAAGATTCACTCCAATGTCCTTATTTAATCACTATTTCACCACTCACTTAGCTTTATGACCACCTTTCCCTCCCTCTGTGGCGGCTCTAAATAACTAAAAATGTGTTGATGAGCTGTTAAACAAGATTCACTCCAATGTCCTTATTTAGTCATTATTTCACCACTCACAAAGCTTTATTACAACCTTTCCTTCCCTCTGTGGCGGCTCTAAATAACTTATAATGTGTTGATGAGCTGTTAAACAAGATTCACTCCAATGTCCTTATTTAGTCACTATTTCACCACTCACTAAGCTTTATTACAACCTTTCCCTCCCTCTGTGGCGGCTCTAAATAACTTATAATGTGTTGATGAGCTGTTAAACAAGATTCACTCCAATATCCTTATTTAATCACTATTTCACCACTCACTAAGCTTTATTACCACCTTTCCCTCCCTCTGTGGCGGCTCTAAATAACTTATAATGTGTTGATGAGCTGTTAAACAAGATTCACTCCAATGTCCTTATTTAGTCACTATTTCACCACTCACTAAGCTTTATTACCACCTTTCCCTCCCTCTGTGGCGGCTCTAAATAACTTATAATGTGTTGATGAGCTGTTAAACAAGATTCACTCCAATGTCCTTATTTAGTCATTATTTCACCACTCAATAAGCTTTATTACCACCTTTCCCTCCCTCTGTGGCGGCTCTAAATAACTTATAACGTGTTGACGAGCTGTTAAACAAGATTAACTCTAATGTCCTTATTTAATCACTATTTCTCAATTCACTAAGCTTCTTTACCACCTTTCCCTCCCTCTGTGGCGGCTGTAAATAACCTATAATATGTGTTAATGAGCTGTTAAACAAGATTCAATCCAATTTCCTGATTAAGTCATTATTTCACCACTCAATAAGCTATATTACCACCTTTCCCAACCTCTGTGGCGGCTCTAAATAACCGATAATGTGTTGATGAGCTGTTAAACAAAATTCACTCCAATTTCCTTATTGAGTCATTATTTCACCACTCAATAAGCTTTATTACCAACTGTCCCTCCCTCTTTGGCGGCTCTAAATAACTTATAATGTGTTGATGAGCAGTTAACCAAGATTCACTCCAATTTCCTTATTAAGTCATTATTTCACCACTCACAAAGCTTTAGTACCACCTTTCTCTCCCTCTGTGGCGGCTCTAAATAACCTATAATGTGTTGATGAGCTTTTAAACAAGATTCACTCCAATTTCCTTATTAAGTCATTATTTCACCACTCACTAAGCTTTATTACCACCTTTCCCTCTGTGGCGGCTCTAAATAACCTATAATGTGTTGATGATCTGTTAAACAAGATTCACTCCAATTTCCTTATTAAGTCATTATTTCACCACTCACTAAGCTTTATTACCACCTTTCCCTCCCTTTGTGGCGGCTCTAAATAACTTATAGTGTGTTGATGAGCTGTTAAACAAGATTCACTCCAGTTTCCTTATTAAGTAATTATTTCACCACTCACTAAGCTTTATTACCACCTTTCCTTCCCTCTGTGGCTGCTCTAAATAACTTATAATGTGTTGATGAGCTGTTAAAGGAGATTCACTAAAACTTCCTTATTAAGTCAATATTTCACTACTCACTAAGCTTTATTACCACCTGTCCCTCCCTCTGTGGCGGCTCTAAATAACTTATAATGTTTTGATGAGCTGTTAAACAAGATTCACTCCAATTTCCTTATTTAATCACTATTTCACCACTCACTAAGCTTTATTACCACCATTCCCTCCCTCTGTGGCGGCTCTAAATAACTTATAATGTGTTGATGAGCTGTTAAACAAGATTCACTCCAATGTCCTTATTTAGTCACTATTTCACCACACACTAAGCTTTATTACCACCTTTCCCTCCCTCCGTGGCGGCTCTAAATAACTTATAATGTGTTGATGAGCTGTTAAACAAGATTCACTAAATTTCCTGATTAAGTCATTATTTCACCACTCACTAAGCTTTATTACCACCTGTCCCTCCCTCTGTGGCGGCTCTAAATAACTTATAATGTGTTGATGAGCTGTTAAACAAGATTCACTCCAATTTCCTTATTGAGTCATTATTTCACTACTCACTAAGCTTTATTACCACCTTTCCCTCCCTCTGTGGCGGCTCTAAATAACCGATAATGTGTTGATGAGCTGTTAAACAAAATTCACTCCAATGTCCTTATTTGGTCATTATTTCACCACTCACTAAGCTTTATTATCACCTGTCCCTCCTTCTGTGGCGGCTCTAAATAACTTATAATGTGTTGATGAGCTGTTAAACAAGATTCACTCCAATGTTCTTATTTAGTCATTATTTCACCACTCACTAAGCTTTATTACAACCTTTCCCTCCCTCTGCGGCGGCTCTAAATAACTTATAATGTGTTAATGAGCTGTAAAACAAGATTCACTCCAATTTCCTTATTTAGTCATTATTTCACCACTCACTAAGCTGTATTACCACCTTTCCCTCCATCTGTGGCGGCTCTAAATAACTTATAATGTGTTAATGAGCTGTAAAACAAGATTCACTCCAATTTCCTTATTTAGTCATTATTTCACCACTCATTAAGCTTTATTACCACCTTTCCCTCCCTCTGTGGCGGCTTCAATAACTTATAATGTGTTGATGAGCTGTTAAACAAGATTCACTCCAATGTCCTTATTTAATCACTATTTCACCACTCACTAAGCTTTATTACCACCTTTCCCTCCCTCTGTGGCGGCTCTAAATAACTTATAATGTGTTGATGAGCTGTTAAACAAGATTCACTCCAATGTCCTTATTTAGTCACTATTTCACCACTCACTAAGCTTTATTACGACCTTTCCCTCCCTCTGTGGCGGCTCTAAATAACTTATAATGTGTTGATGAGCTGTTAAACAAGATTCACTCCAATATCCTTATTTAATCACTATTTCAACACTCACTAAGCTTTATTAACACCTTTCCCTCCCTCTGTGGCGGCTCTAAATGACCTATAATATCTGTCAATGAGCTGTTAAACAAGATTCAATCCAATTTCCTGATTAAGTCATTATTTCACCACTCAATAAGCTATATTACCATCTTTCCCAACCTCTGTGGCGGCTCTAAATAACCGATAATATGTTGATGAGCTGTTAAACAAGATTCACTCCAATTTCCTTATTGAGTCATTATTTCACCACTCAATAAGCTTTATTACCACCTGTCCCTCCCTCTTTGGCGGCTCTAAATAACTTATAATGTGTTGATGAGCAGTTAAACAAGATTCACTCCAATTTCCTTATTAAGTCATTATTTCACCACTCACTAAGCTTTAGTACCACCTTTCTCTCCCTCTGTGGCGGCTTTAAATAACCTATAATGTGTTGATAAGCTGTTAAACAAGATTCACTCCAATTTCCTTATTAAGTCATTATTTCACCACTCACTAAGCTTTATTACCACCTTTCCCTCTGAGGCGGCTCTAAATAACCTATAATGTGTTGATGATCTGTTAAACAAGATTCACTCCAATTTCCTTATTAAGTCATTATTTCACCACTCACTTAGCTTTATTACCACCTTTCCCTCCCTCTGTGGCGGCTCTAAATAACCTATAGTGTGTTGATGAGCTGTTAAACAAGATTCACTCCAATTTCCTTATTAAGTAATTATTTCACCACTCACTAAGCTTTATTACCGCCTTTCCTTCCCTCTGTGGCGGCTCTAAATAACTTATAATGTGTTGATGAGCTGTTAAACGAGATTCACTAAAATTTCCTTATTAAGTCATTATTTCACTACTCACTAAGCTTTATTACCACCTGTCCCTCCCTCTGTGGCGGCTCTCAATAACTTATAATGTGTTGATGAGCTGTTAAACAAGATTCACAAAAATTTCCTGATTAAGTCATTATTTCACCACTCACTAAGCTTTATTACCACCTGTCCCTCCCTCCGTGGCGGCTCTAAATAACTTATTATGTGTTGATGAGCTGTTAAACAAGATTCACTAAATTTCCTGATTAAGTCATTATTTCACCACTCACTAAGCTTTATTACCACCTGTCCCTCCCTCTGTGGCGGCTCTAAATAACTTATAATGTGTTGATGAACTGTTAAACAAGATTCATACCAATTTCCTTATTTAATCACTATTTCACCACTCACTAAGCTTTATTACCACCTTTCCTCCCTCTGTGGCGGCTCTAAATAACTTATAATGTGTTGATGAGCTGTTAAACAAGATTCACTCCAATGTCCTTATTTAGTCACTATTTCACCACTCACTAAGCTTTATTACCACCTTTCCCTCCCTCCGTGGCGGCTCTAAATAACTTATAATGTGTTGATGAGCTGTTAAACAAGATTCACTAAATTTCCTGATTAAGTCATTATTTCACCACTCACTAAGCTTTATTACCACCTATCCCTCCCTCTGTGGCTGCTCTAAATAACTTTTAATGTGTTGATGAGCTGTTAAACAAGATTCACTCCAATTTCCTTATTGAGTCATTATTTCACTACTCACTAAGCTTTATTACCACCTTTCCCTCATTCTGTGGCGGCTCAAAATAACCGATAATGTGTTGATGAGCTGTTAAACAAAATTCACTCCAATGTCCTTATTTGGTCATTATTTCACCACTCACTAAGTTTTATAACCACCTTTCCCTCCTTCTGTGGCGGCTCTAAATAACTTATAATGTGTTGATGAGCTGTTAAACAAGATTCACTCCAATGTTCTTATTTAGTCATTATTTCACCACTCACTAAGCTTTATTACCACCTTTCCCTCCCTCTGCGGCGGCTCTAAATAACTTATAATGTGTTAATGAGCTGTAAAACAAGATTCACTCCAATTTCCTTATTTAGTCATTATTTCACCACTTACTAAGCTTTATTACCACCTTTCCCTACCTCTGTGGCGGCTCTTAATAACTTATAATGTGTTGATGAGCTGTTAAACAAGATTCACTCCAATGTCCTTATTTAATCACTATTTCACCACTCACTAAGCTTTATTACCACCTTTCCCTCCCTCTGTGGCGGCTCTAAATAACTTATAATGTGTTGATGAGCTGTTAAACAAGATTCACTCCAATGTCCTTATTTAGTCACTATTTCACCACTCACTAAGCTTTATTACCACCTTTCCTTCCCTCTGTGGCGGCTCTAAATAACTTATAATGTGTTGATGAGCTGTTAAACAAGATTCAATTCAATATCCTTATTTAATCACTATTTCACCACTCACTTACCTTTATTACCACCTTTCCCTCCCTCTGTGGCGGCTCTAAATAACTTATAATGTGTTGATGAGCTGTTAAACAAGATTCACTCCAATGTCCTTATTTAGTCATTATTTCACCACTCAATAAGCTTTATTACCACCTTTCCCTCCCTCTGTGGCGGCTCTAAATAACTTATAATGTGTTGATGAGCTGTTAAACAAGATTCACTCCAATGTCCTTATTTAGTCATTATTTCACCACTCAATAAGCTTTATTACCACCTTTCCCTCCCTCTGTGGCAGCTCTAAATAACTTATAATGTGTTGATGAGCTGTTGAACAAGATTCACTCCAATGTCCTTATTTAGTCACTATTTCACCACTCACTAAGCATTATTACCACCTTTCCCTCCCTCTGTGGCGGCTCTAAATAATTTATAATGTGTTGATGAGCTGTCAAACAAGATTCACTCCAATGTCCTTATTTAGTCATTATTTCACCACTCAATAAGCTTTATTTCCACCTTTCCCTCCCTCTGTGGCGGTTCTAAATATCTTATAATGTGTTGATAAGCTGTTAAACAAGATTCACTCCAATTTCCTTTTTAAGCCATTATTTCACCACTCACTAAACTTTATTACCACCTTTCCCTCCCTCTGTGGCGGCTCCAAATAACTTATAATGTGTTGATGAGCTGTTAAACAAGATTCACTCCAATTTCCTTATTAAGCCATTATTTCACCACTCTCTAAGCTTTATTACCACATGTCCCTCCCTCTGTGGCGGCTCTAAATAACCTATAATGTGCTGATGAGCTGTTAAATGTTAAACAAGATTCACTCCAATGTCCTTATTTAGTCACTATTTCACCATTCACTAAGCTGTATTACCACCTTTCCCTCCCTCTGTGGCGGCTCTAAATAACCTATAATGTGTTGATGAGCTGTTAAACAAGAATCACTCCAATGTCCTTATTTGGTCATTATTGCACCACTCACTAAGCTTTATTACCACCTGTCCCTCCCTCTGTGGCGGCTCTAAATAACCTATAATGAGTTGATGAGCTGTTAAATGTTAAACAAGATTCAATCCAATTTCATTATTAGGTCATTATTTCACCACTCACTAAGCTTTATTACCACCTTTCCCCCCTATGTGGCGGCTCTAAATAACCTATAATGTGTTGATTTACATATATACATAGTTTATATTGCTACCATATCATCCCTTATTTGTAGATAGATTTATCTTTATACGTTTATATTATTTTTAATTAATACTTCATTCTTTCATTTGCGCACAATATGACCTATTTATGTGTCTCGACGTGCCATAAAACACCATTCATTCATTCGTTCGTTCGTTCGTTCGTTCGTTCGTTCGTCCGTCCGTCCGTCCGTCCGTTCGTTCGTTCGTTCGTTCATTCATTCATTCATTCATTCATTCATTCATTCATTTGTCTTCTTCATCTTTTCGGCTTCCATGGAATCAAAACTGTGATGGCCCATAAAATGTGCAATAAACGAAGATCCATGTTTGAGTGTAAGCTGTTGTATATATATATATATATCGTCTTAGCTCAACCAAATTGTGTGCTGGGATTCCTTATAGCATTAAATGGGTGCACAAATTTATTTGCATAGTTCTGTGTTGTTTTGTTGCTTTATTCATATATGTATTACCCCACCACCATCACCATCACCACCACCATCACCACCCACCTCACTACCATTCCACCCCGACCAACACCCCACCCAAAAACCGATTTTTACATATTTCTGTATAGATATTAACGCCGCACACACATTATCACAACACCCCCTCACCACGCAACCCAAAACCCGACCCTTTCCTTCTATATCAGACTCTGTTGTTTTTTAGTTTATTTATTATTACACCTATAACTCCCCCACCCACACACACACCAACTTTATTTTACATATTTCTGTATTGTTTTGTTTACTTATTCTTACACCTATACCGAACCCGCCACTCCGAAACCCGACTTTTATATTTTTTAACATATTTTGTGTTGTTTTGTTTATTTATTCTTACATCTATAACTGTATCGTGCATGCTGCTCTCCTAAATCCAAACTCCGCACCCATGTATCATCAAGAGGTGTTGGGTTGGGGGTGGTCAGGTTTATTTTTTTTATTTTTTTTTTTCATATATAATATCATTTTTTATCCCTTTGTTTTTTGGTTGGTTGAGGGGAGGAGTCAGAGGGCGGGGGCATGCCAGGATGGGGCCAACATATAAACTATATTAGTAAAGAACATGTCATATGAAATGTGCAATAATGTTGGTAAATGGAAACAGGAAAAGGGAAGATCCAATCTGTTGTTACTGGGCATATGTGTTTACACCTCTTATTCATTCATAGCGCACAAATATTGGGGTATGGGCTCCCCTCACAAGGGGGATGGGGAAGGGGCGGGTATTGCACTAATCAAAGCGGATATTTCTTTTGACAATTATTACACCATAAATATGATGCATGAGGGGTTTGGTTTGGATGAGTGGGTCGATAGAGGAAGGGGGCGATGGTGGCATTCCCTATCAAATGAACATGTTTTATATTTGTTTCTTAAATTATTGAAACATAATATCATTCCTCATTCTGTTATTTAAAAAAAAAAAAAAAATCTGTGATGTTTGTCTATATCCACTCGGCCTTAATAACACTATTTATCAGCAAGGAAATATTTCAAACGAATCTAATATTGACATTTTTCTATATTTTCCATTCGAAAGCGTAACTCTAGGTCTCATGTTCGTAGGCGTAATGGTAAAATCAAACGTAATTATTTTAGTCCATGATTTACATACTATTTTTAAACAGTCTGGACAGCACTCTATGCTTTCACGACTTACCACTTTGTCTATTTGATCGACGAGGAACCACACAAAAGTTCCATTCGTACAGATCCCTTATATAACACTGCTTCTATAATTCAAATCTGCATACAACATGTTGTCCGACCACATATTGACAAGGAGACTGATCACGTCAGGCATTTTCTAAAAATACTATGTCTTAATAAGGGTATTGATTGCATTGACATGCCTAGTATGTTTTCGAAGTAATCATGAAGTTGCTTCTATCCCTAAATATTTATAAAAATTCCGAAAGTCCTGTAATTTGTTAAAAGTATAAAAAGCCTATTATAAATGTTATTTTCAACTACAATATTCACTTTCATACTATCTTTGTTAAACTTGTTAAAATGTTTATCATAAGTGGTTATGCCCCTATCATTTTGCAACGCACTGCATGCTTGGCGGTGTACCCATTTACACTATGCTTTCCTCTTTAATTGTGCGATGTCCGGACAGGCTGTGGATCCTATGATGACGACGTTTGATGTTTGTCCGCAATATTATCTTGTCGTGATCCAATGGTTTGTTCTCTTGTTTCTCTGGCTTTTGGAAGCCTTTGAGACTTTTTTTGCGGCTTTCTAGGCTTTTTGTTTTTGTATTTATATATACACGAGCATCTTTGTGTTTTATTTACATTGCCTATTAATTCTGCCTTGTTGGTTAGAGAAGAGTCCATGACGGGGATTTCTTTATTTACACTGTCCCGTTTTATTGGGATGACAGTAGAGTACATGTGAAGTTTGGTGCACCCTAGAACCTCGTTTTAACCCTCAGCGGCATTTTTTGTCACTGACCGGTCCAAGGCGGTAGCCCTATTGTCAACCCTTTTGTGTTTGTGATGTCTTATTTGGCCTTTTATTCATCTTTAACGTTGTTCTTTGTTACTGTGTGTGTTTGTGGTTGACTGTCTTCCTTGAATGCTATTTTTCCTGCGATTTGTATATCGATTTTCACACAGTTCCCAACTTCGTCACCATCCAACCACCATCAACCATCATCTGAGTTCTAAAAAACAATGGTTTACGTGGTTTCTTCAAAATTATATAAATTCGCACTTCCCCAGCGTGTTGGTGTGAGTAGGGGTAAAGCAGCGAAATGTCTAAAAAGTCATAAATCATGTGGTACAGTTGAGATATATAATGCAATGTTAATTGTATATATTCCATCATTCATTGATTTGTATGAAACTATTGTAATAAAATTTTGAAAAAAAGCCGTTTATCCGGACTCCTGGAGAGAGAATATTATTAAACCTATACATAAAGGAGAAGATCAACAAATTACAGGGGTATTGCTATCTCTAGCTGTTTCAGTAAATTGTTTTGTTGGGTTCTGTTCAACCGCCTCGACAAATCTGTCGAAGATAATGTCATTTGTCACTAACACATTGGGTTTCGTAAGGGGTGTTGAACAAGTGACCATATTCTCACTCTAAAGGCACAGTATAGATAAATCATTTAAACAGTCGAAGTACTTATTCACATGTTTTGTTGATTTTAAAAAGCATTTGATACTGTTAATCGATCAGTATTATTACATAAACTGAGCATGTATAACATCAAAGGTCCCTTTCTTAATATTATAAAAAGTATGTACGATAATGTATTATTTTCAGTTAAAACAGACAGTGGCTTGTCTTCACCTTTTTCCACCACAATTGATGTAAAGCCGGTGTGTAATCTTAGTCCGACTTTATTTTCTCTAGATATCAATGATTTCGTTGATGAGTTTGATTCTGCATCGGATCCTGTCCTATTAGATGACATTATGTATTTCATGCTTAAAATATGCGGATGAATTAGTCCTTATCTCAAGGTCTGAAACAGGGCAACAATCCTCCTTTTTGAAACTTGAATCCTTTTGTACAAAAATGGAACCTTGAAGTAAATCTTGAAACGAAAAAAAATATTGGCTTTAATACATCGGGTAAAATCCTAAAAAGGTACACTTTCAGATGTGCACAGACTATTGCTGAAATAGTTTCTGAATACAAGTATTTAAGGATAATCTTTAAACCTTCTGGTTCATTCAGTGATGAAATAAAGCACCTTTGCAATAAGGCTAGAAAAGCTATTATCTCTATTTGAAAGGATTTGTTCTCTGATAAGCCTAATGGTCACCTGCATATAGAACTTTTTGATTCCTGTGTTAGACCCATTTTGCTGTATTGTAGTGAAGTGTGGGAGCTAGATATTTTAGTAAAGCCTAACACTGATATAAAAATGAGATTTGATTTGTTTACTCCTGAAATTTTTTAACTTAGATACTTAAAATATGTGCTTGGAATTCATAAATTCGCACCTAATGATAGGGTCAGAGCTGAGTTAAGAAGATATCCATTAGCTTTCATTAGCGCCGAAGTTCTGTAAAACTTTTGGTTACACTTGAATAAATTAAATTAACATAAGGCATTTAAAGATAGTGTATCATTAAGTAAAGGTTTTGGTTCGTGTATGCAATATTTTTTGATAGGTCAAATTGGATTCTCTGACTCATGGGATCATCAAGCGACTTTTTCGCCAGTCAGATTGGTAAATGCTATAGTCCATACATTGTATGTCATATATAACTCCTTTTGGCATTATAGGATTTTCAATGATGAAAATAAGCCAAACGGCAATACATTTCGTACTTACAGAACAGTAAAACCTTGTTTTGAACTTGAAAAGTATATTATTGCTAATGATTTATCAAAAATAGAAGTAAGTAATTTGACTAAACTTAGATTAAGTTGTCACAAGTTAGCTGTAGAGGTAGGGCGACATAAGAAAAAAGTTCTGAGTAATAGAATATGCCCATTACTCAGAACAGGAATACTGTGCCTATTTTTAAGACAATGGATGATAATAACAAATTTATTTTCAGAGTAATGACTATTATGTTAATAATATGTGCATTGCCTACGTTTGTAAAAGTTTTAAATTCAGAGACGCTGCATTAGCATTACAAAAAGTGAATGTTTAAGAAAAGTCTTACATGTAGCAGTATTATTACGATTAGTGTTCTCTTCATACATTAATTATTATTAATACAAATATGTGTATCATATATTCTGTAAATTGTACAGTAAATTCTTTTTTAGTTTAAACATATTTTATTGCATTTTTTTTAAAAAGTGTGCAAATGGGTCGGGCCATACGTTCTTACAACATTAGTTACGGCGCTTCCCAATACAATTTAAATTACAAAGAACAATTGTAATGTTATGGCTATAGTAACTATATTAAGTAACAATGAATACAGAGAATAGATGACTAAAGACGTAAACAGTTGTCACGATAGTTGGGTGAAAGACAAAAAAGAAATAAAGAAGGAGAAAAAGACATAACATGTTTTAATAAGGGTGCATAGGGTCAGTCCGAACACACTGCTGAGTAGTTGTTTTTATACTAGTTAAAACGCCTGGTGTCTTTTATATATGTTTGCACAGCTAGAAAAACAATTTCATTTTCTTTATCTCTAAAATCTGTATTGCCAACACACAATTTGTCAACGTTCAACGGATGATACGGTCTGGTTGATATAAACAGGTTACGCCACTGTTCAATAAATCGACGACATTTAAAAAGAAAATGTTCAGCATCTTCTTTGTCTTGTCCACAGTCGTATGTTGATGATAAGCGTAAATGGTTCAAATGCAAATTAATTTATTTCAATTTTCCCTTCACCTGCACTACTTATAGACAGTGCAGTGTATAGCAACAAACTAGACATTTTCTCTTGATTCTCCTTTTATGTTGTGTGTGTTTTATTTTAAAAATATATTTTTCTTTTATTGATCTTAAAGAAATATGTATTTATAAAGCTTCAAACGTGGCTTAAACTGTGCCAGTACTTTTAGTTTCTGTTAACTCGTACAGCGTGTAACCATTTGTGAATTTTGACGAGTTAAGAATGTCAAACGCGATGTTTTCTATCTATTTAAAGAGGCGGAGTCGAAGCGCCCGAAACAGTTTTCCCGTTAGTTTTCATTGCAAGTCTTTGCTAATAGCTATCTGAATATCCAAGCATTTTTTTTCCATATAACTAATGACTGAGTATATCGCACCAATAATATATTTTAACCTGTGGTATATGGTATAATAACGAAGAACAACAAACTCTTCACATTTTAATTCTATTGTTTTAATTAAATACAGGCAGATGTTAAGACAAACACGATACTGGGTAATGTTTTTGCATTAAAGTTTTGGTACTTTGAAAACCAGTCTATGACACTCAAAGCGACATTTGATCTTTCGGATTGTAGATTGGTATAATGAGCACATACGCAACACGTGATCATCAAATGTGAAAGGATATAGACAATTTGAAGTTTTCGGTAAGTTTGATATTGGTATGCTAAGTCAATGACGATATATATGCATATGCAATATTTAATGACGAAATATGAACAGATGTTCCTAAAATAATAAATCAGATGATTCCCGTTTGAACAAAATATCAATATTTCGGAATTCAGAATATGACTGGTGAAAAGGCACTGTACCACAGACATGCATTTCACTATTACGAGGGTCATTCAGTAAGTTCTGTCACTAAGCGTTTTAACAAGTATGTGCTTGTTGTGAGTGTTGATGTTTGATACCAAATGAAAAAGTGTTTCAATATCATTCCATTGACGGTAAAATGAATGCTGTATATTTTGTGTGCCGAAAGTTATGGAACATTTAATACACATCAATTATGCACACTGAGGCATTTTCGTCCTGAGTTTTTTCCGGTATGTTAATTGTTACTTTTTTAAATGCATGTTTCTCTTTAAGTACTTGTCGAAGACCTTTGAAATGTCTCATACATTACCAGTTATATCTGTGCATTACAAGAATCAGAATTTAAGCATGGTAGATGAAAAGGCATTGTCTTAGAAATTAACACTTTAAGCTAACGTGTAAAATTAATTTAATGATAAATGGACATTAAATGGAAGGGCAGTCTTCTGAAATAGCGTTTTGGGATGATCAATATTTTGCCTAAACATTGCACAAAATTCTACATAATGTGTTGAATATGAAATTTAAACACTGAAGGACTAGAATTTGTAAAAGAATATGAAAACATATTAATACTTTGAGAATAATTACGACATTTAAAAGATATTATAACATTTCCGTAAACAAAATGAAGAAAATCAGTGTTATTTCCGTAAAATTAAGGAATATGCATTCACTCATATCTGGTTTGCAGCAAGATCTTTCCGAATTCTCGACAATCATTTTCATGGATTATGGGCGAATAACAACAGATGGCGTACAAGAAAATTTAAAAGCATAGAATTATTCAAATAATTTTTACAACGTTTTGTAACAAGGATATTTTCAGAGATGCCAGTATCCAAAAGGTGTGGTAGGGGGAGGTAATTCAGGGGTATAAATAACCGGAATAAAATTGTTTTTGTTGTTGTGGAATTTAAGAGAGCGAACCCAGTAGTACTATAAATACACTACTTTATCTCAGTGTAATATCCAGTTCAAAGGATATATGCCTAGTGACAGAATTTTTTAAAGCACCATCGTATATCATATGTTCACCTATTTTGAAAGTATCAACATTATTTTGCAAACCATAATGTATTGTTCGGAGCCCATGTTTCATCCAAAGGTTTTTCAGTATTACCATGATCAATTGTAATGAAACCTACAGAACTTATAATTAATTGAAATTGCTAGTGGTAAATTACCCCAGTTTGGAAAATGAATTGAACAATAACTACTTTACGGCTAAAATGCTTTTTTATAGGGCTGCCACGTAAATTCCTTGTTTCTAGGACAGCAGTAAAAAGAAGCAAATTGAAAATCTCAAGCAACTTCAGTTAGTTTTGCTATACAACTTTTAAAGTGCCTTAATTTTCGTTTATCCAACACGTAAACATTTTTGATAATCATTCTAAAACCATAAACATTGTAAAACATAAAGTATCTTTTTCTAATTTGACGTAGCAGAATTTTAAATTGAAACTGCCTTATCAAAAACAACTTTCGCACGTGAAATTTTTGTTTCCCAACCGATCATGAAAAAGTCGAATACGACTTTAAGCCGTTTGTTCTCATGTTTTAAAACATTAATAAAGAGAAAAGCAGCGGACATTGCCATATTTTACAATCAATATTAAGTAAGGTACACTGAAAACTGCACTGTTAACCTACACGATTTATTCTAACTGTTATCATATACTGAAATAAAATGTCACGCTCTTGCAACTCTGCAAAAATACCAGTCAAATTTTAGCGTGCATCCTTTTTGAACATGATGTATTCATTTTGAAGTTAAGCCGGTGATAGGGGGCTTTAAATGTGTTGCATTTACGTCACTTCTCAGGAACAGAATCAATAAAACCGAGTCTGTTACTTTTCACTCTTGTTTGTGTTATTTTGCTTCCAAATAATCACGTTTATAGAATTGCTTCAATAAATTATCTTATCTATCTTATTTGTTATTTTATGAGGATGTTAAACAAACAAAAGAATGTAGTATTTTCTTATAGAATTATTAGAAGTATAGGTTAAGGCTTTTCCACATTGATGTCTTCGCATATTTACATAAATATATTTTATGTTTTGTTATGTTGTGTTGAGCTTCTTGTTATCCTTTCTGGTTTAGCTGTAACATCGGCGTGTTTACTGTCTGTTCCTTGTTCGGATATATCGGATATACCAGTATTTGAATCTTCTGATTTCGAATAAGCATCTAATTGCCCTTCATTTTCCTGACTTTCCTGATACGGATTTGTCATGCTACCATCTTGAGAAGCATTTATACGCGATTGGCTTGTAGGTGACTCACTAGTCGCGGATTTATCAGTTTTGGGTCGTTTTGCTTTCTTGGGCTCGACTTCATTTTCAACAGTAACAACAGCAACATCGCCGTCGTGGCTTTCTCGTTTTCTACTCGTATTTTTGCCTTTTCCTTGAGCTATTCCCTTGGTTAGCATTGGACCACCCTCATGCAGGTAGAGTATTGGCCAAACAACAAACCTTATTTTACTGCCTGATTCAGTATATTCCTTATACAAGTTCTTGTCAAATTCTTGTCCTTCTTTTTCTACGTCGCAATCTACAACGACTGGCGGATCCTGGATTGCCATCAGCAAAGCAATCTGGCGACTCATTGTAAGAAATGTATTAAAGGTTTTTCTTTGCTCCTTAGTTGTTTCGTACTCTTTAAGATTTGCTTTTGAAACAATCTTTTGAAATTCATCTGTATTCATCTGAAAAATGGCATATTTCTTAAATGCTGAATTACAGGTTTCATTATTTTCAATTTTAAGAAGTAGTGAGATGATGAAGTACAAAAATTAGTGTTATGAAATGATAAAAAAAATCACATATCAAACTGGCATGTAAGATAAGTGCCTATTCGTCAGAATACTTGAATCGCCGATCTTTATTATTATACCTTTAAATGATAAATGTTGTGTGCATGTACAAATTGTGTTTTCCTCCAACACGCAGAAATGGTTATAAAAATAATAAGAATAGTTATTAATAAAAACATATTGTTATTATTACTATTAATTTATTTTGATATGGAAAAACAGGACTCTTTCTTTAATTTTGATACTGTGACTATTCTCTAGGGTAATACAAATAATAGTTACACTTGTAGTTATAATAGTAATAATAATAATAGCAATCAAGGCGCATGCAACAGTACTGTGATATTTCGTTTCTTCAATAATATTAAACAAAAAGTGTATGAAGAGTCCTAAAAACATGTATATGAACTGTTTGAGTTTCACACTACATTGTACCTTATTCAGCTTCTTCAAATGCTACTTATAATTATTTTTTCTGTTTTCCTTCATCTTTTTCATTATTTCTTGAGAAGGTTCTTCGACCTGTGAGAATAATATAAATATGGGAAACAACAATCAGAACGAAAATGTAGCCGTGTAGCCAAGTAAAGTCATGGTATATTGCTATGTTAAATAAGACAATTGAATCGACACAATTAAAGCATAACTGATAACATAATTGTATTCATTTCAATCACATTTAGACATATTCTCTAACACAATAAATGCTGAGCTGTTGCTTATCAAAGTTTAGCGATTTTGACTTTACATTTTTGATCGATTAACATTTTACTTTCATTCATCACCATTTCCATCTTTGGTTAAATAATAATACATACCCCTTCAAATTGAGTAAGAGCCACTCTCACTTTATCCAACCTCTCTGTAGCCCATCTCGTACATATTTTGTACGTTTCCTAAAAATAAAATAATAGCAATCAAGCAGCATTACATTATACCTGAACGACATACATGACACTGTTCTAGTAATGCAAGGGACTGGAGGCATTATGGAAGTATATGGTGGTAATTCAAATACAAGTACAACCATCATAATGTGCTTCAGTGTCTTAGTCAATGTGCATAATGATATACGCTTAAATAGGTAGGCCCTATTATTGTTAATGAAATAGTTTGACATGGAAAACAAGACGACTCGTCATAATTTATATGATGCTTTAAGGTTTGTTTTGTGATAGAAGTAGACTTACTTTGAATTAGAAATGTTAGCAAGATACTCACCATTTAAATTAATATTTATGATTTAGCAACAAAACTGGGGCGAGTCGTGGACCTTTCCATACAAAATACAAAATCATATTTCATACGTAAACGATGTACATTATGACGGTTTTCATTTGTATCTGGATTGACACAAATCACTCTTCCTGGCCTTGAACTCACCAACCATTCTGGAGAATATTCTTAGACTTAAGCCCAAGTATGCAAATTTCAATCACACATATTTCTATAAGTTTAATGGATAAACGTTCATAAGAAGCTGCTATGTATACATATGATCAATTCTAATGAATATCAACTTCATACGAGTGTTTATCGATGAAGGTTATGGAAATATTTGTGAATGAAATTTTAATACTTGAGCTCAAGTCTAAGAATAGTCTTAAGAATGGTTGGTGAATTCCAAGCCAGATCGCAACCAGTCCTTTAGAAAGTCTCATAACCAACATGCATTTACTATATTGACAAATCACTATCTACTGTATCGTGATGTGATGTGTTCGTCAATACTATTAGACTACTTCGAAAATCGGACATTATGAAATATATCAGAGCTTCGGCCCTATAATCCATAATCATGATACTGGAACGGAATGTTTTCTTTAAGCCATATTGGTTGTATAAGCTATATACGCCATATCAGTCCTTTATATATGTATCTTGCAGCGCCATTACGACCTTTTAAGAGGGCGCAGTGTAGGCACGTGACATCATTCCGACCCGGCCTATACCAGAATGGCCATACACGTGTCTTGTAAAGATTGAAGCTGTTGCAAAATAAATGAGTGACTGTCGTGTTGTAGCAATTATGAAGTAGTCATTTAAAAAGTTTATCTAAATGGCAAATCGCACACGTACTAAAAATGAATCCCGTAATACACATATGGCTTCCTGATCTGACATCTTGCAGATTTCTGTAAGAACTACGAATGCCTCAGTCCACTCATTATCATACAGTTGAGTGTATTGTTCTGCAAGTTTTGTTGGTCGGTTTTCGTCGCTCAAGTCTGTAATATTTGGATTATTGTCCGTCAGTTTAGCACCAGCCATGGAACTTAACCTAAATAAAAGAGAGCAGACAAACGATACATAATTCCTTATTTGTATTATTAAATTTCAATACTACATGTAGTATACGCAAACATATTGTATTTAAACACATACTTGCATTATATGAACATCCATACTATCTAGTTCCGTAGGTTTTCATAATTTTCTACTAACCTTAAAAGGAGTGCCTCTTTTTCAGCTTGTACACGTACTATTTCCTGCTTCAGTTCAGCTATCTTGTCATCTCTCATTCCAATATCAGCTTTGCAACTGTGAAATGTAGAATATGTAAAATAAAAAAAAGTGTTTCGAGTGTTTGTTGGGGGTGGAGGGGGGGTTGAGAGACAGGGGGTGGTGGGTAGAGGGAGCAACATATATGTGTAAGACGCTATGTGTAAGAATTGACCAAAACAACACAGAAATATGTAAACAAAATAAAGATTAAATAAAAATATTATAGTTTCGAGTGTGTGGTGGGGGTGGGGTGGTGGGGGAGGGGGCAGGGGGAAGGGCAACATGTGTAAGAATTGACAAAAGCAACACAGAAATATGTAAAAAATAAAAATAAAAAAAAGGTTTCAAGTGGGGGATGATAGGGGTGGGGTTGATAGGCGGGAGTTGGGGGGTGGGGGGGAGGAGAGGGGGCAACATATATGTGTAAGAATTGACTAAAACAACACAGAAATATTTAAAAAAAAAAAAAAAAAAGTGTTTCAAGTGGGGGAGGGGAGAGCACACATGCACGCCAGCACGGACAGACAGACAAACACACACACGTACGAGAGTATACACGCACGCATGAACGCACACACACACACACAGACAGACATGCAGACAGACAGACAGACACTTACCCCTCATGCACATCCGTAGCTTTAGGTACTGCGTGTTTATGATTATGTGCTGCATGCCTTCCTTCCTCGAACATTTCTGGGGGTACACTGGACGATGACGGTGGCCTGCTACCGGGCTTATCATTATCATACTCTTCTTTATCAATTTCCATATTATTAACTAATGTCTCTTTTTCCCATGATAGCCAGGATCCCATACTCTATAAAAAAAAATATGTAAATCGTTTTGTTTTCTTAAATGCTTGGAGTGTGGGGAATAACTTAGGCAAGATAAAGGTTAAAACGTTAAAGAATGTTAACAGCAAATATCACTGTCATGCGCGACAAAATAGTTTTTCCTGAAACGAATATTTCAATGCGTGAAATTTTTAAAATGATGACCCCTTTTGCCGCCCCGGCCCATAGTTATTAAATGTATTCATTCTTTGTTTGAGTTACAAGCGCTTTCGCGGCCGGGATAGTAAAGACGCTGCTACTAAAACGTGTTTCGCCTTTCACCGCCGCGTGTTCGAATCCCACAGGGTGCAGGACTGGTCAAGTGAGAATGTGTCGATTCTTACGAATGGCGTGAGGTATATAGTACTGGTTCTACCCAGGAAATATGGTGGTCTGCCTCTACCACAAAAAGATCGACCGTCACATATGGTCTAACATGTTCGTGCTAAAATGACATAAAACACCATTCAAATCAAATAAACGTTTTATAACAAGCATATCTGTTTTTAAGCGATGTTAAAGCGTGTACTTACACGATACACTTTATCCAAAATTAAACAACTTCCTGTCTATCAATTCGCTGAAATGTTGATTATTCAACTTCCAATAAAATAGCAATTATGTCAATATATCCCTTACCAGGTATTACCTGTAGAAAGGTTGAACGAACAGTTTACACTACATACTGAATGTAAACACCTTTTAAACCGAAAGTAGGGGGCATCTTACGGGGTTAAAAAAGGCACACGTCAATCGCGATTTTGTGTACACAATATGTAATATTTATAGCATAATATTTCGAGTATATGCGATTTATACTGCTTCTCGATAGCCTGCAGTATAAATCGCATACGAGAAAAATATGCTATACATGTTTTGTACCATTGCCTTTCAATGCCGGTAATTAACATTTTGATTGACAGGTTGTGTGTAAACATTACAAGTACGCGCGTGTAAAATTTGGTAGACCATGGTATAACTGCCGGATCTGTCATTTATAGCACGGCTGAAATATACACGGCAGTTATAGCATGGTTTAGGCTCAGACCTTCAGGTTTGTGTATAGGATAGAGCATGAGATTTGCACGTGTACGGGTAGATAATGCACGAGCGTTAAACATTACTGGGAAGATAATGCACGAGCGTTAAACATTACGGGGAGATAATGCACGAGCGTTAAACATTACGGGGAGATAATGCACGAGCGTTAAACATTACGGGGAGATAATTCACGAGCGTAAGCGATTGTATTTATACCTCAATAACTAACATATGCTGTGTATATCCTCGGGTATTACACGATGCATAGTGTGTATTTAGGCTATTGTGGTATAAGTATAGAATATAGCATGAGTTTTGCACGTGTACGGGGAGATAATGCACGAGCGTTAGCGAGCAAGACTCATGCTCTATTGTAGTTGTACTACAATACCTAACATATGCTGTGTATATCCTCATATCCGAGTGTGTATTTAGGCTATTGTGGTACAAATATAAATTACATACTTAGGGGCAACACTTAAGGGGTTAACAGAGGCACACGTCAATCTTTTGTTTATTGTAAATACCTTTTAAAACGAAAGTAGGGGGCACGCGTCAACCTTGATTTTGTGTAATAAAAACTATACACATTTTAAACCGAAAGTAGGGGGCAATTTACGGGATTAACAAAGTTATACAATTATATGCAATCTTTATTTTTTAAAGAGACACACGGCAATCTTTACTATGTTTTCAAAATTGGTGTAACCATAGTTTTTTCTCATTATTTTTACAGCATGATATGTGCACACAATAGAAGAAAAGGGATTAGTACAAAGAAAAATACTAGGATGTCATTCTCCTAAGTTTGACATAATTTTCCATATTTGATAACAAAAAAAAAGCACTTAGTCGATATGCGTGGTGAAAGTATTAAAATTAATAGTTCTAAGCTTGATTTATGTAGACTAGTAACATTTATTTTAAACGTTACTGATGCCAGACTAACTCTTAAATGAATTGAAGAAGCATTTATACGTAATATAAAGGAAAACCATAAAACAATTAATTAGCAAAAAAAAAAAGTGTTTGTTGCTGACAGTTTGCACATGCGAACTTGAAACGCAAATGTCATTGTTGATGGTGAGCATGGTGTCCCAAAATGCATATTTAACTATTAATTGAAATGTTGATTCAAACTATTATTGAAATACGGTTACCTGTGCATACATTTGTTTGTATAGCTTCAGAACTGTTCCTTGTCCTTTAAGTATATGTGTGACATTATTTCTGTTCAGCTATTGTCATATTAATGTTCTGTTATTATTTCCATAGTTGAAAGATTGGTGGTTTTCAATGAAAAAAACACTTGTTATTACATTTTTGAGAGTGAAAGATTAAGACTTCTCAGTGAAAGGGAATATATAAAGGTGCATCTGAGATCAAACTGTAGGAGATAGGCATAGGCCTAGGAGCGTTTTGGATATTTTAGGTGTAAACTTCGTAAATCGTTTTTGCCATTCAAAAGAAAAACATAGTTTACGCTCTATTAAACAAACAATTTTCAATACACGATTTTACCGTATACAATTTATCTAAGGGAAAGCAATGTCACTTGAATACAGATTCACTATAATAACAGTTGTCTGCCCTTTAAAGTATTACAACTTGTCTAACAATGCTATGGAAGTAATCACGTTTTCGGTCTTTCTTTTATAAAATAGTGATGTTGATACGTCGTAAGAAAATGACTGTGGTGCACAACTGACATTTTACTATATATATACATATGTGTTACATGTTAACCCCTATAAAAGATATTGTAAATTAAATATATAATCTACTATTTTTTTCAACTAATAATTAGTTAGTTAAATACTGAAAAAAGAGATCCATTGGAAGCAAAGCGTACAAATAAGAGATAACAGTAGAAGGCTGCGTTTATTAAATCTGTTCGTGAAATGTAATATAATAAGATTATTACTAGAGTAACGTGTTCTGAAAGTTTGTATCACATCGAGTAGGTAAATGCTAGATCAAGGATCACACGAGAGGCGGAACTAAGGTACTATGTATATATTATTTAGGTATATAATAAAATGTACAATAACACAGAATTAAAACTACTCTTAAACGTCGAGACTTTGATTTATGGTTAATACCCGTAGTGCAGATTATTACTTTACGCAATTTAACTAGATATCCCATTGCGCCGTTAATGACTATTACTTATTGAATTCTCATATTGCTCAAATTATATTTGGCCTTTTCTAGGTTGTAAAGAAAATAGGTTTTTATCCATATTACATTGATATTTATATATATGATTTTACTAACAGATCCGAAACCATGCGTAGGCCATTCTATAGTTTCTTTCCTCTTTTTTTTCTAGTTTTGGAATATCTCGAACTCTACTGAACATGGATTTGGATAGAAAGAAAAAAAAAGTATTTGCCTAATCAAAGGTATATGGACGTTGTAGGCCATCTTCCATCAACTGAACACATGTCCGTCGGATGGGGACGTCAACTGGCCGATATCGTGTATCGGAGTAGAGTCCTCCGAACACGTTAAAGAACCATACGAATCTATTCGATAATAAGATTATGTCAGGTTCCTGGACTCCTTTGTACCATTCTCAAATCTCTGTGGCGGCTCCATATAATTAAAATGTGTCGTTAAACCGTATTCAATTCAATCAGTTTCTTTATTTAGTCATTATTTCACGATTTTGTAAGTTATAATAGCACCTTATCCTTTCTCTAGGACGGCCCTAAATAATCTATAATGTGTTGATGAGCCGTTAAACAAGATTCAATTCAACCGAATTTTTCACCACTCAATAAGTTATAACACAACCTTCAACTTTCTAAGTAACCTATAATGTACTGATGAGCCGTTAGGTCAATTCAATTTATTTCACCACTCAGTAAGTTATAATACCACTTTCCACTCTAGCTGGGCGGCTCTAAATAACCTATAATATGTGTTAATGAGCTGTTAAACAAGATTCAATCCAATTTCCTTATTAAGTCATTATTTCACCACTCAATAAGCTCTATTACAACCTTTCCCTCCCTCTATGGCGGCTCTAAATAACCTATAATGTGTTGATGAGCTGTTAAACAAGATTCAATCCAATTTCCTTATTAAGACATTATTTCACCACTCAATAAGCTTTATTACCACCTGTCCCTCCCTCTGTGGCGGCTCTAAATAACCTATAATGTGTTGATGAGCTGTTAAACAAGATTAACTCCAATGTCCTTATTTAGTCATTATTTCACCACTCACAAAGCTTTATTACCACCTGTCCCTCCCTCTGTGGCGGCTCTAAATAACCTATAATGTGTTGATGAGCTGTTAAACAAGATTCACTCCAATTTCCATATTAAGTCATTATTTCACTACTCATTAACCTTAATACCACCTTTCCCTCCCTCTGTGGCGGCTCTTATTAACGTATAATGTGTTGATGAGCTGTTAAACAAGATTCACTCCAATTTCCATATTAAGTCATTATTTCACTACTCACTAAGCTTTATTACCACCTGTCCCTCCCTCTGTGGCGGCTCTAAATAACTTATAATGTGTTGATGAGCTGTTAAACAAGATTCACTCCAATTTCCATATTAAGTCATTATTTCACTACTCATTAACCTTAATACCACCTTTCCCTCCCTCTGTGGCGGCTCTAATTAACGTATAATGTGTTGATGAGCTGTTAAACAAGATTCACTGCAATGTCCTTATTGAGTCATTATTTCACCACTCAATAAGCTTTATTACCACCTGTCCCTCCCTCTGTGGCGGCTCTAAATAACTTATAATGTGTTGATGAGCTGTTAAACAAGATTCACTCCAATGTCCTTACTAAGTCAATTTTTCACCACTCAGTAAGTTATAATACCACTTTCCACTCTCTCTGGGCGGCTCTAAATAACCTATAATATGTGTTAATGAGCTGCTAAACACGATTCAATCCAATTTCCTTATTAAGTCATTATTTCACTACTCAATAAGCTTTATTACCACCTGTCCCTCCCCCTGTGGCGGCTCTAAATAACCTATAATGGGTTGATGAGCTGTTAAACAAGATTCACTCCAATTTCCATATTAAGTCATTATTTCACTACTCATTAACCTTAATACCACCTTTCCCTCCCTCTTTGGCGGCTCTAATTAACGTATAATGTGTTGATGAGCTGTTAAACAAGATTCACTCCAATTTCCATATTAAGTCATTATTTCACTACTCACTAAGCTTTATTACCACCTGTCCCTCCCTCTGTGGCGGCTCTAAATAACTTATAATGTGTTGATGAGCTGTTAAACAAGATTCACTCCAATTTCCATATTAAGTCATTATTTCACTACTCATTAACCTTAATACCACCTTTCCCTCCCTCTGTGGCGGCTCTAATTAACGTATAATGTGTTGATGAGCTGTTAAACAAGATTCACTCCAATGTCCTTATTAAGTCATTATTTCACCACTCAGTAAGTTATAATACCACTTTCCACTCTCTCTGGGCGGCTCTAAATAACCTATAATATGTGTTAATGAGCTGTTAAACAAGATTCAATCCAATTTCCTTATTAAGTCATTATTTCACCACTCAATAAGCTTTATTACCACATGTCCCTTCCTCTGTGGAGGCTCTTAATAACATATAATGTGTTGATGAGCTTTTAAACAAGATTCACTCCAATGTCCTTATTTAGTCATTATTTCATCACTCAATAAGCTTTAATACCACTTTCCCTACCTCTGTGGCGGCTCTAAATAAATTATAATGTGTTGATGAGCTGTTAAACAAGGTTCACTCCAATGTCCTTATTAAGTCATTATTTCACTACTCACTAAGCTTTATTACCAACTGACCCTCCCTCTGTGGCGACTCTAAATAACCTATAATGTGTTGATGAGCTGTTAAACAAGATTCACTCCAGTGTCCTTATTAAGTCATTATTTCACTACTCACTTAGCTTTATTACCACCTTTCCCTCCCTCTGTGGCGGCTCTAAATAACCGATAATGTCTTGATGAGCTGTTAAATGTTAAACAAATTCTATCCAATTTCCTTATTGAGTCATTATTTCACTACTCACTAAGCTTTATTACCACATTTCCCTCACTCTGTGGCGGCTCTAAATAACCGATAATGTGTTGATGAGCTGTTAAATGTTGAACAAGTTTCAATCCAATTTCCTTATTGAGTCATTATTTCACCACTCACTAAGCTTTATTACCACCTGTCCCTCCCTCTGTGGCGGCTCTAAATAACATATAATGAGTTGATGAGCTGTTAAACACGATTCACTCCAATGTCCTTATTTAGTCATTATTTCACCACTCAATAAGCTTTATTACCACCTGTCCCTCCTCTGAGGCGGCTCTAAATAACCTATAATGTGTTGATGAGCTGTTAAACAAGATTCAATCCAATTTCCTTATTAAGTCATTATTTCACCGCTAAATAAGCTTTATTACCACCTGTCCCTCCCTCTGTGGCGGCTCTAAATAACCGATAATGTGTTGATGAGCTGTTAAATGTTAAACAAGATGCAATCCAATTTCCTTACTGAGTCATTATTTCACCACTCACTAAGCTTTATTACCACCTGTCCCTCCCTCTGTGGCTGCTGTAAATAAACTATAATGTGTTGATGAGCTGTTCAACACGATTCACTCCAATGTCATTATTTAGTCATTATTCACCACTCAATAAGCTTTATTACCACCTTTCCCTCCCTCTGTGGTGGCTCTGAATAACCTATAATGTGTTGATGTGCTGTTAAACAAGATTCAATCCAATTTCCTTATTAAGTCATTATTTCACCACTCAATAAGCTTCATTACCACCTGTCCCTCCCTCTGTGGCAGCTCTAAATAACCTATAATGTGTTGATGAGCTGTTAAACATGATTCACTCCAATGTTCTTATTTATACATTATTTCACAACTCACTAAGCTTTATTACCACCTGTCCCTCCCTCTGTGGCGGCTCTAAATAACTTATTATGTGTTGATGAGCTGTTAAACAAGATTCACTCCAATGTCCTTATTTAGTCATTATTTCACCACTCACTAAGCTTTATTACCACCTGTCTCTCCCTCTGTGGCGTCTCTAAATAACTTATAATGTGTTGATGAGCTGTTAAACAAGATTCACTCCAATTTCTATATTAAGTCATTATTTCACTACTCCCTAACCTTAATACCACCTTTCCCTCCCTCTGTGGCGGCTCTAATTAACGTATAATGTTTTGATGAGCTGTTAAACAAGATTCACTGCAATGTCCTTATTGAGTCATTATTTCACCACTCAATAAGCTTTATTACCACCTGTCCCTCCCTCTGTGGCGGCTCTAAATAACCTATAATGTGTTGATGAGCTGTTAAACAAGATTCACTCCAATTTCCTTATTAAGTCAGTATTTCACAACTCAGTAAGCTATAATACCACTGTCCACTCTCTCTGGGCGGCTCTAAATAACCTATAATATGTGTTAATGAGCTGCTAAACAAGATTCAATCCAATTTCCTTATTAAGACATTATTTCACACATCAATAAGCTTTATTACCACCTGTCCCTCCCTCTATGGCGGCTCTAAATAACCTATAATGTGTTGATGAGCTGTTAAACAAGATTCACTCCAATGTCCTTATTAGGTCATTATTTCATCACTCAATATGCTTTAATACCACCTGTCCCTCCCTCTGTGGCGACTCTAAATAACCTATAATGTGTTGATGAGCTGTTAAACAAGATTCACTCCAATGTCCTTATTAAGTCATTATTTCACTACTCACTTAGCTTTATTACCACCTTTCCCTCCCTCTGTGGCGGCTCTAAATAACCGATAATGTCTTGATGAGCTGTTAAATGTTAAATAAGATTCCATCCAATTTCCTTATTGAGTCATTATTTCACTACTCACTAAGCATTATTACCACATTTACCTCCCTCTTTGGCGGCTCTAAATAACCGATAATGTGTTGATGAGCTCTTAAATGTTAAACAAGATTCACTCCAATGTCCTTATTTAGTCATTATTTCACCACTCACTAAGCTTTATTACCACCTGTCCCTCCCTCTGTGGCGGCTCTAAATAACCTATAATGTGTTGATGAGCTGTTAGACAAGATTCAATCCAATTTCCTTATTAAGTCATTATTTCACCACTCAACAAGCTTTATTACCACCTGTCCCGCCCTCTGTGGCAGCTCTAAATAACCTATAATGTGTTGATGAGCTGTTAAGCAAGATTCACTCCAATGTTCATATTTATACATTATTTCACCACTCACTAAGCTTTATTACCACCTGTCCCTCCCTCTGTGGCGGCTCTAAATAACTTATAATGTGTTGATGAAATGTTAAACAAGATTCACTCCAATGTCCTTATTTAGTCATTATTTCACCACTCACTAAGCTTTATTACCACCTGTCTCTCCCTCTGTGGCGGCTCTAAATAACTTATAATTTGTTGATGAGCTGTTAAACAAGATTCACTCCAATTTCCATATTAAGTCATTATTTCACTACTCACTAACCTTAATACCACTTTCCCTCCCTCTGTGGCGGCTCTAATTAACGTATAATGTGTTGATGAGCTGTTAAACAAGATTCACTCCAATGTCCTTATTGAGTCATTATTTCACCACTCAATAAGCTTTATTACCTCCTGTCCCTCCCTCAGCGGCGGCTCTAAATAACCTATAATGTGTTGTGAGCTGTTAAACAAGATTCACTCCAATGTCCTTATTAAGTCATTATTTCACCACTCAGTAAGTTATAATACCACTTTCCACTCTCTCTGGGCGGCTCTAAATAACCTATAATATGTGTTAATGAGCTGCTAAACAAGATTCAATCCAATTTTCTTATTAAGTCATTATTTCACACATCAATAAGCTTTATTACCACCTGTCCCTCCCTCTATGGCGGCTCTAAATAACCTATAATGTGTTGATGAGCTGTTAAACAAGATTCACTCCAATGTTCTTATTAAGTCATTATTTCACCACTCAGTAAGTTATAATACCACTTTCCACTCTCTCTGGGCGGCTCTCAAAAACCTATAATATGTGTTTATGAGCTGTTAAACAAGATTCAATACAATTTCCTTATTAAATAATTATTTCACCACTCAATAAGCTTTATTATCACATGTCCCTTCCTCTGTGGTGGCTCTAAATAACCTATAATGTGTTGATGAGCTTTTAAACATGATTCACTCCAATGTCCTTATTTAGTCATTATTTCATCACTCAATAAGCTTTAATACCACCTTCCCTCCCTCTGTGGCGTTTCTAAATAACTTATAATGTGTTGATGAGCTGTTAAACAAGATTCACTCCAATGTCCTTATTAAGTCATTATTTCACTACTCACTAAGCTTTATTACCACCTGTCCCTCCCTCTGTGGCGGCTCTAAATAACCTATAATGTCATTATTTCACTACTCACTTAGCTTTATTACCACCATTCCCTCCCTCTGTGGCGGCTCTAAATAACCGATAATGTCTTGATGAGCTCTTAATTGTTGAACAAGATTCCATCCAATTTCCTTATTGAGTCATTATTTCACTACTCACTAAGCTTTATTACCACATTTCCCTCCCTCTGTGCGGCTCTAAATAACCTATAATGTGTTGATGGGCTGTTAAACAAGATTCACTCCAATGTCCTTATTTAGTCATTATTTCACCACTCAATAAGCTTTATTACCACATGTCCCTCCCTCTGTGGTGGCTCTAAATAACCTATAATGTGTTGATGAGCTGTTAAACAAGATTCACTCCAATGCCCTTATTAAGTCATTATTTCACTACTCACTAAGCTTTATTACCACCTTTCCTTCCCTCTGTGGCGGCTCTAAATAACTTATAATGTGTTGATGGGCTGTTAAACAAGATTCACTCCAATGTCCTTATTAAGTCATTATTTCACTACTCACTAAGCTTTATTACCACCTGACCCTCCCTCTGAGGTGGCTCTAAATAACCTGTAATGTGTTGATGAGCTGTTAAACAAAATTCACTCCAATATTTTTATTTAGTCATTATTTCACCACTCAATAATCTTTATTACCACCTGTCCCTCCCTCTGTGGCGGCTCTAAATAACCTATAATGTGTTGATGAGCTGTTAAACAAGATTCACTCCATTGTTCTTATTAAGTCATTATTTCACCACTCAGTAAGTTATAATACCACTTTCCACTCTCGCTGGGCGGCTCTCAATAACCTATAATATGGTGTTAATGAGCTGTTAAACAAGATTCAATACAATTTCCTTATTAAGTCATTATTTCACCACTCAATAAGCTTTATTACCACATGTCCCTTCCTCTGTGGTGGCTCTAAAAACCTATAATGTGTTGATGAGCTTTTAAACATGATTCACTCCAATGTCCTTATTTAGTCATTATTTCATCACTCAATAAGCTTTAATACCACCTTCCCTCCCTCTGTGGCGGCTCTAAATAACTTATAATGTGTTGATGAGCTGTTAAACCAGATTCACTCCAATGTCCTTATTAAGTCATTATTTCACTACTCACTAAGCTTTATTACCACCTGTCCCTCCCTCTGTGGCGGCTCTAAATAACCTATAATGTCATTATTTCACTACTCACTTAGCTTTATTACCACCTTTCCCTCCCTCTGTGGCGGCTCTAAATAACCGATAATGTCTTGATGAGCTGTTAAATGTTAAACAAGATTCCATCCAATTTCCTTATTGAGTCATTATTTCACTACTCACTAAGCTTTATTACCACATTTCCCTCCCTCTGTGCGGCTCTAAATAACCTATAATGTGTTGATGAGCTGTTCAACAAGATTCACTCCAATGCCCTTATTAAGTCATTATTTCACTACTCACTAAGCCTTATTACCACCTTTCCCTCCCTCTGTGGTGGCTCTAAATAACCTGTAATGTGTTGATGAGCTGTTCAACAAGATTCACTCCAATGCCCTTATTAAGTCATTATTTCACTACTCACTAAGCTTTATTACCACCTGTCCCTCCCTCTGTGGCGGCTCTAAATAACCTATAATGTGTTGATGGGCTGTTAAACAAGATTCACTCCAATGTCCTTATTTAGTCTTTTTTTTTTACCACTCAGTAAGCTTTATTACCACATGTCCCTCCCTCTGTGGCGGCTCTAAATAACCTATAATGTGTTGATGGGCTGTTAAACAAGATTCACTCCAATGTCCTTATTAAGTCATTATTTCACTACTCACTAAGCTTTATTACCGCCTGACCCTCCCTCTGTGGCGGCTCTAAATAACCTGTAATGTGTTGATGAGCTGTTAAACAAAATTCACTCCAATGTCCTTATTTAGTCATTATTTCACCACTCAATAAGCTTTATTACCACCTGTCCCTCCCTCTGTGGCGGCTCGAAATAACCTATAATGTGTTGATGAGCTGTTCAATACGATAACCTCCAATGTCCTTATTTAGTCATTATTTAACCACTCAATAAGTTTTATTTCCACCTGTCCCTCCCTCTGTGGCGGCTCTAAATAACCTATAATGTGTTGATGAGCTGTTAAACAAGATTCAATCCAATTTCTTTATTAAGTCATTATTTCACCGCTAAATAAGCTTCATTACCACCTGTCCCTCTCTCTGTGGCGGCTCTAAATAACCGATAATGTGTTGATGAGCTGTTAAATGTTAAAAAAGATTCAGTCCAATTTCCTTATTGAGTCATTATTTCACCACTCACTAAGCTTTATTACGGCCTGTCCCTCCCTCTGTGGCGGCTCTAAATAACCTATAATGTGTTGATGAGCTGTTAAACACGATTCACTCCAATGTCCTTATTTAGTCATTATTTCACCACTCAATAAGCTTTATTACCACCTTTTCCTCCCTCTGTGGTGGCTCTGAATAACCTATAATGTGTTGATGAGCTGTTAAACAAGATTCAATCAAATTTCCTTATTAAGTCATTAATTCACCACTCAATCAGCTTTATTACCACCTGTCCCTCCCTCTAAGGCGGTTTTAAATAACCTTTAATGTGTTGATGAGCTGTTAAACAAGATTCACTCCAATGTCAATATTTAGTCACTATTTCACCACTTTATAAGCTTTATTACCACCTTTCCCTCCCTCTGTGGCGGCTCTAAATAACCTATAATGTGTTTATGAGCTGTTAAACAGGATGCACTCCAATGTCCTTATTTAGTCATTATTTCACCACTCAATAAGCTTTATTACCACCTTTCCCTCCCTCTGTGGCGGCTCTAAATAACCTATACTGTGTTGATGAGCTGTTAAACAAGATCAATCCAATTTCCTTATTAAGTCATTATTTCACTACTCTCTAAGCTTTATTACCACCTTTCCCTCCCTCTGTGGCGGCTCTAAATAACCTATAATGTGTTGATGAGCTGTTAAACAAGATTCACTCCAATGTCCTTATTTAGTCATTATTTCACCACTCAATAAGCTTTATTACCACCTTCCCTCCCTCTGTGGCGGCTCTAAATAACCTATAATGTGTTGATGAGCTGTTAAACAAGATTCACTCCAATGTCCTTATTAAGTCATTATTTCACCACTCAGTAAGTTATAATACCACTTTCCACTCTCTCTGGGCGGCTCTAGATAACCTATAATATGTGTTAATGAGCTGTTAAACAAGATTCAATCCAATTTCCTTATTAAGTCATTATTTCACTACTCACTAAGCTTTATTACCACCTGTCCCACCCCCTCTGTGGTGGCTCTAAATAACCTATAATGTGTTGATAAGCTGTTAAACAAGATTCACTCCAATGCCCTTATTAAGTCATTATTTCACTACTCACTAAGCCTTATTACCACCTTTCAATCCCTCTGTGGCGGCTCTAAATAACCTATAATGTTTTGATGGGCTGTTAAACAAGATTCACTCCAATGTCCTTATTTAGTCATTATTTCACCACTCAATAAGCTTTATTACCACATGTCCCTCCCTTTGTGGCGACTCTAAATAACCTATAATGTGTTGATGGGCTGTTAAACAAGATTCACTCCAATGTCCTTATTAAGTCATTATTTCACTACTCACTCAGCTTTATTACCACCTTTCCCTCCCTCTGTGGTGGCTCTAAATAACCTGTAATGTGTTGATGAGCTGTTAAACAAAATTCACTCCAATGTCCTTATTTAGTCATTATTTCACCACTCAATAAGCTTTAATACCACATGTCCCTCCCTCTGTGGCGGCTCTAAATAACCTATAATGTGCTGATGGGCTGTTAAACAAGATTCACTCCAATGTCCTTATTAAGTCATTATTTCACCACTCACTAAGTTTTATTACCATCTTTCCTTCCCTCTGTGGCGGCTCTAAATAACCTATAATGTGTTGATGGGCTGTTAAACAAGATTCACTCCAATGTCCTTATTTAGTCATTATTTCACTACTCACTAAGCTTTATTATCACCTGTCCCTCCCTCTGTGGCGGCTCTAAATAACCTATAATGTGTTGATGAGCTGTTAATCAAGATTCCCTCCAATGTCCTTATTTAGTCATTATTTCACCACTCAATAAACTTTATTACCACCTTTCCCTCCCTCTGTGGCGGCTCTAAATAACTTATAATGTGTTGATGAGCTGTTAAACAAGATTCACTCCAATGTCCTTATTTAGTCATTATTTCACCACTCACTAAGCTTTATTACCACCTTTCCCTCCCTCTCTGGCGGCTCTAAATACCTATAATGTGTTGATGAGCTGTTAAACAACATTCACTCCAATGTCCTTATTTAGTCATTATTTCACCACTCAATAAGCTTCATTACCATATGTCCCTCCTTCTGTGGCGGCTCTAAATAACATATAATGTGTTGATGAGCTGTTAAACAAGATTCACTCCAATGTCCTTATTAAGTCATTATTTCACCACTCACTAAGCTTTATTACCACATGTCCCTCCCTCTGTGGCGGCTCTAAATAGCCTATAATGTGTTGATGGGCTGTTAAACAAGATTCACTCCAATGTCCTTATGAAGTCATTATTTCACCACTCACTAAGTTTTATTACCATCTTTCCCTCCCTCTGTGGCGTCTCTAAATAACCTATAATGTGTTGATGGGCTGTTAAACAAGATTCACTCCAATGTCCTTATTTAGTCATTATTTCACTACTCACTAAGCTTTATTACCACCTGTCCCTCCCTCTGTGGCGGCTCTAAATAACCTATAATGTGTTGATGAGCTGTTAATCAAGATTCACTCCAATGTCCTTATTTAGTCATTATTTCACCAATCAATAAGCTTTATTACCACCTTTCCCTCCCTCTGTGGTGGCTCTAAATAACCATAATGTGTAGATGAGCTGTTAAACAAGATTCACTCTAATGTCCTTAATTAGTCATTATTTCACCACTCAATAAGCTTTATTAGCACATGTCCCTCCCTCTGTGGCGGCTCTAAATAACCTATAATGTGTTGATGGGCTGTTAAACAAGATTCACTCCAATGTCCTTATTTAGTCATTATTTCACTACTCACTAAGCTTTATTACCACCTGTCGCTCCCTCTGTGGCGGCTCTAAATAACCTATAATGTGTTGATGGGCTGTTAAACAAGATTCACTCCAATGTCCTTATTAAGTCATTATTTCACTACTCACTAAGCTTTATTACCACCTTTCCCTCCATCTGTGGCGGCTCTAAATAACTTATAATGTGTTGATGAGCTGTTAAACAAGATTCACTCCAATGTCCTTATTTAGTCATTATTTCACCACTCACTAAGCTTTATTACCACCTTTCCCTCCCTCTCTGGCGGCTCTAAATACCTATAACGTGTTGATGAGCTGTTAAACAACATTCACTCCAATGTCCTTATTTAGTCATTATTTCACCACTCAATAAGCTTCATTACCATATGTCCCTCCTTCTGTGGCGGCTCTAAATAACATATAATGTGTTGATGAGCTGTTAATCAAGATTCACTCCAATGACCTTATTTAGTCATTATTTCACAACTCAATAAGCTTCATTACCATATGTCCCTCCTTCTGTGGCGGCTCTAAATAACATATAATGTGTTGATGAGCTGTTAATCAAGATTCACTCCAATGTCCTTATTTAGTCATTATTTCACCACTCAATAAGCTTCATTACCATATGTCCCTCCTTCTGTGGCGGCTCTAAATAACATATAATGTGTTGATGAGCTGTTAAACAAGATTCACTCTAATGTCCTTATTTAGTCATTATTTCACAACTCAATAAGCTTTATTACCACCTTTCCCTCCCTCTGTGGCAGCTCTAAATAACTTATAATGTGTTGATGAGCCGTTAAACAAGATTCACTCCATTGTCCTTATTTAGTCATTATTTCATCACTCACTAAGCTTTATTACCACCTGTCCCTCCCTCTGTGGCGGCTCTAAATAACATATAATGTGTTGAAGGGCTGTTAAACAAGATTCACTCCAATTTCCTTACTAAGTCATTATTTCACTGCTCACTAAGCTTTATTACCACCTTTCCCTCCCTCTGTGGCGGCTCTAAATAACCTATAATGTTTTGATGAGCTGTTAAATGTTAAACAAGAGTCAATCCAATTTCATTATTAAGTCATTAATTCACCACTCAATAATCTTTATTACCACATGTCCCTCCCTCTGTGGCGGCTCTAAATAACCTATAATGTGTTGATGAGCTGTTAATCAAGATTCACTCCAATGTCCTTATTTAGTCATTATTTCACAACTCAATAAGCTTTATTACCACCTTTCCCTCCCTCTGTGGCGGCTCTAAATAACTTATAATGTGTTGATGAGCCGTTAAACAAGATTCACTCCAATGTCCTTATTTAGTCATTATTTCATCACTCACTAAGCTTTATTACCACCTGTCCCTCCCTCTGTGGCGGCTCTAAATAACATATAATGTGTTGAAGGGCTGTTAAACAAGATTCACTCCAATGTCCTTATTGAGTCATTATTTCACTACTCACTAAGCTTCACTACCACCTTTCCTTCCCTCTGTGGTGGCTCTAAATAACCGATAATGTGTTGATGAACTGTTAAATGTTAAACAAGATTCAATCGAATTGCCTTATTGAGTCTTTATTTCACCATTCACTAAGCTTTATTACCACATTTCCCTCCCTATGTGGCTGCTCTAAATAAACTATAATGTTTTGATGAGCCGTTAAACAAGATTCTGTTCAATTTACCAATTTAATACCACCGTTACACTCGATCACATAACGTTGAGACGCCCTCTGCGGACACGGTGACTTTGTGACACCATGACCGCATTCGCATAGGTCATAGTATACGAGGAATAATGGCCGACGCGGACACTATGGCCTCTTAAAAATGGCGTTTAGCCCAGTAAGCGATAGATGGCTACTTAGGCGCAGCGCATTTGCACTTGGAAGAGTACTTCAAGCATGAACTGTGTGTTGAGTTCATTTTAGGTTTTGACAGGCTACTACCAATGTGCAATGTCTCGTTTCGCATCATTTCACATACGTTTGCAGCTGTTGTTCACAAATGTTTTGAACTTGCCTGAAGTTTTATTCAGGAATCTGATGATGACCATTTCGTAATCTTTTCTGATTCCCTTTCATCTCTTCAAGCACTGGGTAATATGAAACATGATAATCCAGTTGTGCTTCAACTTTTAGAAAAGTACAATTCTCTTATAGTTGATAACGTTATTATTTTCTGCTCGCTTCCAAGCCATGTAGGAATACGTGGAAATGATAGAGCGGATAGTGCTGCTAAGGCAGCATTTACATATATCTAATACGAAATTACCTGATACTGATCAACACATATATTCGTAACTCCTGGAAAGCCGCTTGGGGCCATTAAACCGTTACTCCGAGAATGGCGTCCTTCTAATAGACCCATTCGTCGAGAGGAAGTTGTCCTAGCCAGGGTCAGGATAGGGCATACACGCTGTACTCATTCATATTTATTACAAGGTGAGCAGTTGCCAGAATGTATACCCTGTTTTGCACCGTTAACGGTCAAACATATCTTGTTGGAATGTGTAGACTTTGATCCTATGCGACAAAGATACTACACAGTTAATACTTTGAAAGAGTTATTTGATACTATAGATTTTAGTCTTGTTTTAGATTTCCTTCAAGAAATCAGACTTTATAAATCAATGTTATAGTTTCCTATATATATAAACTTGTTTACAAGCCCTTTGGTGGGCATTTGTTGATTTACATATATACATAGTTTATATTGCTACCATATCATACCTTATTTGTAGATATATTTATCTTTATACGTTTACATTATTTTTAATTAATACTTCATTCTTTCATTTGCGCACAATATGACCTATTTATGTGTCTCGACGTGCCATAAAACACCATTCATTCATTCATTCATTCATTCATTCATTCATTCATTTGTCTTCTTTATATTTTCGGCTTCCATGGAATCAAAACTGTGATGGCCCATAAAATGTGCAATAAACGAAGATCAATGTTTTAGTGTAAGCTATTTTGTATATATATATGTCGTCTTAGCTCAACCAAATTGTGTGCTGGGATTCCTTATAGCATTAAATGGGTGCATAAATTTATTTGCGTAGTTCTGTGTTGTTTTGTTGCTTTATTCATATATGTAGTACCCCACCACTATCACCAACACCACCACCATCACCACCCACCTCACTACCACCCCACCCCCACCAACACCCCACCCAAAAACCGATTTTTACATATTTCTGTATACATATTAACGCCGCAGAGACATTATCACAACACCCCCTCACCACGCAACCCAAAACCCGACCCTTTCCTTCTATATCAGACTCTGTTGTTTTTTAGTTGATTTATTATTACACATATAACTCCCCCACACACACACCAACTTTATTTTACATATTTCTGTATTGTTTTGTTTACTTATTCTTACATCTATACTGAACCCGCCACTCCGAAACCCGACTTTTATATTTTTTAACATATTTTTGTGTTGTTTTGTTTATTTACTCTTACATCAATAACTATATCGTGCATGCTGCTCTCCTAAATCCAAATTCCGCACCCATGTATCATCAAGAGGTGTTGGGTTTGGGGTGGTCAGGTGTATTTTTTTTATTTATTTTTTCATAAATAATATCATTTTCTTTATCCCTTTGTTTTTTGGTTGGTTGAGGGGAGGAGGCAGAGAGCGGGGGAATGCCAGGAGGGGGCCAACATATAAAATATATTAGTAAAGAACATATCTGAAATGTGAAATAATGTTGGTAAATGGAAACAGGAAAAGGGAACATCCAATCTGTTGTTACTGAGAATATGTGTTTATACCTCTTATTCATTCATAGCGCAACCATATTGGGGTATGGGCTCCCCTCACAAGGGAGATGGGGAAGGGCGGGGAGATGCACTTATCAAAGCGGATATTTCTTTTGACAATTATTACACCATAAACTATGATGCATGAGGGGTTTGGTTTGGATGAGTGGGTCGAAAGAGGAAGGGGGCGATGGTGGCATTCCCTATCAAATGAACATGTTTTGTATTTGTTTCTTAAATTATTAAAACATAATATCATTCCTCATTCAGTTATTTAAAAATATAGCAAATATTTCTGTGATATTTGTCCTAATCCACTCGGCCTTAATGATAATATTTATCAATAAGGAAATATTTCAAAATATCCTAATATTGACATTTTTTCTATATTTTCCAGTCGAAAGCGTAATTCTAGGTCTCATGGTCGTATGCGTAATGGTAACATCAAACGTAATTATTTCAGTCGAGGATTTACATACTATTTTTAAACAGTCTGGACAGCACTCTATCCTTTCACGACTTACCACTTTGTCTATTTCTTCACTTAAGTTGATCGACGAGGAAACAGACAAAAGTTTCATTCGTACAGATCCCTTGTATAACACTGCTTTTATAATTCAAATCTACATACAACATATTGTCCGACCACATATTGACAAGGAAGGCATTTTCTAAAAATACTATATCTTAATAAGGGTATTAATTTCATTAACATGCCTAGTATTTGTTCGAGGTAATCATGTAGTTGCTTCTATCCCTAAATATTTCAAAAATTCCGAAAGTCCTGTAATTTGTTAAAAGTATAAAAAAAAAATATTATAAATATTTCTTTTCAACTACAATAAAATAGTTTCTGACCTTGATATAGTAAATAACATTCCTAAGGAATGTGAATGTAACACATCACAATTTTGCTATGCTCCAGCAGGTCATGTCATCACTGGGAATTTTGATATTGTTGATAAACGTATTCGGCATCCCTTTTCGAAAGTTCCTAAGTAAATATTGCTTTCAAATATCGATTTTAATGCCTGTCGTGCTCAGGTCGCCTAATCCATTGAGAATTTTAGTATAAAATTGTTTCGTAGAGAACATGCTGACCCAAACTCTCTTTCTACTTGGAAAAAAGACAATTTTTAAAATTATAGATACTGAAGCTAATCCCTCTTTAACGTTTTCCGAGACCTAGGTTTACCCTTCGTAATTTAAAATCAGGAATTCAAGAATCTCATAAAACAAATTGCTTTAGTTTTTGCTGATAAAGCAGCTAATAATGTAATTATTGTTTGACACCTACATTTCGTCAATCTTTTATCTCTGAAACTCTGTAGCACTAAATCGTATATTCCAGTTCAAGCTACTGAAGATGATGTTGTTTTCACACATATCACTCGGTGCACTACCTTCAAGGCCGAGGTAGACGAAAAGCAGAACCAACAGCCAACTATATACTGGATTCCAAAATTACATAAAAATCCGTATAAGGCCCGCTTTATTTCGAATTCTAGTTCCTGCACCACAAAATATCTCCAAACGTTTAACTTCTTGTCTTACTGCCGTTAAAATGACGTTAAACAATATTGTGTAAAACTTATGAAAACTCTGGGATTAACTTGATTTGGTCTATTACAAATTCAGGAGACTTACAAATTCAGGAGACCTTCTTGATAAAATCTGCAATAAACGCCAATTTTCATCTATAAGCACTTATCACTTGTCTACACTATACACAACATTACCACATCACCTTATCAAAGACAAGTTTATTGCTCTTATTCAAGAAACATTCGCCAGAGAAAGAACTACGTTTTTGGCCTGTAATAATATAAAAGCGTTTTTTTACTAACGGTAGTTTAGACAATTACACAAAGTGGACTTGCCAAGAAGTTTGTGAAGCACACATCTTCCTATTAGATAATATTTTCGTCAGGTATGGAAATACTGTTTACAGAAAAGTGTTGGTATCCCTATGGGTACGAACTGTGCACCCCTTGTCGCATATTTGTTTTTTATATTGCTATGAAAGAGGTTTCGTGTTGAGCTTTTCACCAGATACCCAGACAGATGTTATAGAATCTTTAATGGCACCTCTCGGTATCTGGATGACAGCATGAAATTTGACAACCCTTTCGTTTCTACTATGGTTAATAATATATACCCTAAACAACTTCAACTTAACAAAGATAATATTTCTGATACTAACGCTACTTTTCTCGATTTACATCTCTCCATTGAAAATGGTGAAATAATTAGCAACATATATGACAAGAGAGATGATTTTAATTTTGATATTGTTAATTATCCCCATTTAGATGGGCATGTTCCCCGAGCAACTTCAATATGTGTCTCGACTTATTCCTCTTTCTTCAGCTAGTACTCGAGTTGAGGACTTTAATATTCGTAATATTTGTATAGCTAAAAATCTACTCCATCAGGACTGCCGTTGCCATAAACTTCGTAAAACTTTGCAGAATGTTATTATCATAACCATGATATTCCTTTCAAATATAAAAGTATTTTTACTTCTGCGACAACCTGACTTATATGGTACAGTGATTTACAAACTTCTTAAGATCCTTGGTCATGATCACTTTCATACTATCTTTGTTAAACTTGTTAAAAGGTTTATCAAAAGAGGTTATGACCCTATCATTTTGCAACGCACTGCATGCTTGGTGGTGTACCTATTTACACTATGCTTTCCTCTATAATTGTGCGATGACCGGACAGGCTGTGAACCCTATGAAGACGTCTACCTAAAGCCCAGCAGGAAGTTGACGTTTGATGTTTGTCTGCAATATTGTCTTGTCGTGTTCTCAATGGTTTGTTCTCTGGTTTCTCTGGCTTTATATACACGAGAATCTTTGTGTTTTATTTACATTGCCTATTAATGCTGCCTTTATTCCATGACGGGTGTTTCTTTGTTTACACTGTCCCGTTTTATTGGGATGAAGTAGAGTAAGTGTGAAGTTTGGTGCACCCTAGAACCTCGCTTTAACCCTCAGCGGCATGTTTTGTCACTGACCGTTCCAAGGCGGTAGCCCTATTGTTAATCCTTTTGTGTTTGTGATGTCTTTTTTGGCCTTTTATTCATTTTTAAAGTTGTTCTTTGTAACTGTGTGTGTTTGTGGTTGACTGTCCTCCTTGAATGCTACTTTTCCTGTTCGATTTTTATATCGATTTTCACACCGTAATCAGGGTGTATTCTGCCCACCTCATTCCCAACTTCGTCCCCACCCAACCACCATCAACCATCATCTGAGTAAATGGTTTACGTAGTTTCTTCAAAATTATATAAATTCTCACTTAACCACCCAGCGTGTTGGTGTGTATGGTGAATAGGGGGTCCCATTGGTTTAATGTTTCTGTGTCACCATGAATACTGCCACCCCTATGTTATGTAAGTGCAACCTGTTTCTTCTGCGTATATCAATACAGTTCAGGTATGCATGGTATGGCGGGAGGCGGATCACCTTGTGTCAGTATGCGGCCATCAAGGTCAATGTGGAATGTTGGAGGAACTCGCTGTTTCTTTATTAAAGACTCTTATATAGCTCAAACATATTGTAAACTTTAACAACAAAGCTAACTGAATAGCAATGAAACGGATAATTAAAGTTATATCGGGTGAAAATAAGTTTATCTGGTTCGATTGTGAACGCATTGCCAATTGAAAAGGAGTTCGTGTATAAACTGTGTGTTGAGTTCGTTCGAGGCTTCGGCCTGTGTAACATATCCGGGTCAAAATTCACTCGAGAGAAAATATTATTAAACCTATACATAAAGGAGGAGATCAACAAATTACAGGGGTATTGCTATCTCTAGCTGTTTCAGTAAATTGTCTTGTTGGGTTCTGTTCAACCGCCTCGACAAATCTGTCGAAGATATTAGTGTCATTTGTCACGAACAAATTGAGTTTCGTAAGGGGTGTTGGACAAGTGATCATATTCTCACTCTAAAGATACAGTATGGATAAATCATTTAAACAGTCGAAGTACTTATACACATGTTTTGTTGATTTTAAAAAGCATTTGATACTGTTAATCGATCAGTATTATTACATAAACTGAGCATGTATAGCACCAAAGGCCCCTTTCTTAATATTATAAAGAGCATGTACGATAATGTATTATTTTCAGTTAAAACAGACGGTGGCTTGTAATCACCTTTTTCCACCGCAATTGGTGTAAAGCCGGTGTGTAATATTAGTCCGACTTTATTTTCTCTAGATGTCAATGATTTGGTTGAGGAGTTTGATTCTGCAACGGATCATGTCCTAGATGACATATATATTTCATGATTAAAATATGCGGATGATTTAGTCCTTATCTCAAGGTCTGAAACAGGGCAACAATCCTTTTTGAAACTTGAATCCTGTTGTATAAACATGGAACCTTGAAGTAAATCTTGAAACGACAAACAATATTGGCTTTAATAAATCGGGTAAAATCCTAAAAAGGAACACTTTCAGATTTGCACAGACTATTCTTGAAATAGTTTCTGAATACAAGTATTTAAGGATAATCTTTAAACCTTCTGGTTCATTCAGTGATGAAATAAGACACCTTTGTAATAAGGCTAGAAAAGCTATTTTCTCTATTAGAAAGGATTTGTTCTCTGATAATCCTAATGGTCACCTGCATATAGAACTTTTTGATTCCTGTGTTAGACCCATTTTGCTTACAGGTTTATTTTAAAGGTACACTGTATTGTAGTGAAGTGTGGGAGCTAGATATTTTAGTAAAGTCTAACACTGAATAAGAAATGAGATTTGATTTGTTTACTCCTAAAAATGTTGAACTTAGATACTTGAAATATGTGCTTGAAGGCAATAGATTCGCACCTAATGATGGGGTAAGAGCTGAGTTAAGAAAATATCCATTAGCTTTCTTTAGCGCCGAAGTTCTGTAAAAATGTTGGTTACACTTGAACAAATTAAATTAATATAAGGCATTTAAAGATAGTAAATCATTAAGTCAAGGTTTTGGTTCGTGTATGCAATATGTTTTGATAAATCAAATTGGATTCTCCGACTCATGGGAACATCAAGCGACTTTTTCGCCAGTCAGATTGGTAAATGATATAGTCCATAAATTGTATGTCATATATAACTCTTTTTGGCATCATAGGCTTTTCAATGATGAAAATAAGCCAAATAGCGATACACTTCGTAATTACAGAACAGTAAAACCTTGTTTTGAACTTGAAAAGTATATTATTGCTAAATGATTTATCACAAATAGAAGTAAGTAATTTGACTAAACGTAGATTAAGTTGTCACAAGTTAGCTATAGAGGTAGGGCGACATAAGAAAACAGTTCGGAGCAATAGAATATGCCCATTATTTAGAACAGGAATACTGAGCCTATTTTAAGACAATGGATGATAATAACATATTTATTTTCAGTAGTAATGATCATAATGTTACTAATATGTGTATTTCCTACGTTTGTGAAAGTTTAAATTCAGAGAGGCTGCATTAGCATTACAATAAGTAAATGTTTGAAAAAAGGCTTAGAGATTAGATCATGGCGGGGATTTCTTTATTTACACTGTCCTGTTTTAATGGGATGACAGTAGGGTAAGTGTGAGGTTTGGTGCACCCTAGAACCGGTTTAAACCCCCAGTGGCCTACTTTGCCACTGACCGTTCCAAGGCGGTAGCCCTATTGTCAACCCTTTTTGTGTTTGTTATGTCGTTTGCATTTATTATTGCTTTTGCCTTCTTGTTTGTCTGTTTGCGTGTTTGTTTCTGTGTTTTGTGGTTTACTGTCCTCCTTGAATGCTACTTTCCCTGTCCGATCTTTTTATATTTCTTTACATATAGCAGTATTATTACGATTGGTATTCTCTTCATACATTAATTATTATTAACACAAATATGTATATCATATATTCTGTAAATTGTACAGTACATTCTTTTTAGTTTAAACATATTTTATTCCATTTTTTTTTTACAAATTGTGCAAATAGGTCGGGCCACAAGTTCTTACAACATTAGTTACGGCCCTTCCCAATATAGTTTAAATTACAAAGAACATATGTAATGTTATGGCTATAGTAACTATATTAAGTCACAATGAATACAGAGAATAGATGAACTAAAGTTTACAAATGTAGACGTAAACAGTTGTCACGATAGTTGAGTGAAAGACAAAAAAGAAAAGAAGAAGGAGAATAAGACATAACATGTTTTAATAAGAGTGCATAGGGTCAGTCCGAACACACTGCTGAGTTGTTTTTATACTAGTTAAAATGCCTGGTGTCTTTTATATGTTTGCACTGCTAAAAAAACAATTTCATTTTCTTTATCACTAAAATCTGTATTGCCAAACACAATTTGTCAACGTTCAACGGATGGAACGGTCTGGTTGATATAAACAGGTTACGCCTCTGTTCAATACATCGACGACATTTAAAAAGAAAATGTGCAGCATCTTCTTTGTCTTGTCCACAGTCGCATGTTGATTATAAGCGTAAATGGTTCAAATACAAATCACCATTAAGGTTTCTGCATAAGTTTCGAATGCGAGCATGAATTACAGAAAGTGATCGTGAGCCATATTAATAAAACGACGGGACTGTGGGACGCTTAAACATTGTATTTAGGAGACAACCTTTAAATGCCTTTAATGATACTAATTCACGAACATACGTAGGTAGATTATTCCAAAGACTTAATGACGACGGGATAAATGATTTGGGAAATAACTCGGTTTTCCTTATCGGTGTTACGTAGTCATCGGAGTTCCTCAAGTTGTAATTATTAATATCTCTAACAAACGGAGGAAACAAGTTATTTACATTCTCGGGCTACATGTTATTTTTAGCTTTAAATACAGTTATAAGTTTCTGAATGTTCGTCTGTCTGCTAGCGAAAGCCATCTAATTTCGACAATTAATTTATTTCAATTTTCCCTTCGCCTGCACTACCTATAGACAGTGCAGCGTATAGCAACAAAACAGACATTTTCTCTTGATTCTCCTTTTATGTTGTGTGTGTTTTATTTTTAAAAAAAATAGTTTTCTTTTATTGATCTTAAAGAAATATGTATTTATAAAGCTTCAAACTTGGCTTAAACTGTGCCAGTACTATCAGTTTCTGTTAACTCCTACAGCGTGTAACCATTTGTGAATGTTTACGAGTTATGTCAAACGCGGTGTTTTCTATCGACTATTTAAAGAAGCGGAGTCGAAGCGCCCGAAATAGTTTTCCCGTAAGTTTTCATTGCAAATCTTTGCTAATAGTTATCTGAATATCCAAGCATTTTTTTCATATAACTAATGACTGAGTATATTGCACCAATAATATATTTTAACCTATGGTATATGGTATAATAATGAAGAACAACAAACTCTTTACATTTTACTTATATTGTTTTAATTAAATGCAGGCAGATGTTAAGACAAACATGATACTGAGTAATGTTTTTGCATTAAAGTTTTGTTACTTTTGAAAGCAGTCTATGACACTCAAAGCGACATTTGATGATTCAGATTGTAGATTGGTATAATGAGCACATACGCAACACATGATCATCAAATGTGAAAGGATATAGATAATTTGAAGTTTTCGGTAAGTTTGATATTGGTATGCTAAGTTGGCTCTTGTCAATGACGATATATATGCATATGCAATATTTAATGACGAAATATGAACAGATCTTCGTGAAATAGTAAATCAGATGCAACCGTTGGTTCCCGTTTCAACTAAATATCGATATTTCGGAATTCAGAATATGTCTGGTAAAAAGGCACTGTACCACAGACATTCAACTATTTTGAAAGTATCAAAATTATTTTGCAAACCATAATGTATTGTTTCATTCAAAGGTTTTTCAGTATTACCCTAATAAATTGTAATGAAACGTACAGAACTTATAATTAATTGAAATTACTAGTGGTAAATTACCCTAGTTGGAAAATCAATTGAAAAATAACTACTTTACGGCTAAAATGCTTTTTGATAGGGCTGCCACGTTAATTCCTTGTTTCTCGGACAGCAGTAAAAAGCAGCAAATTGAAAATCTCAAGCAATTTCAGTTAGTTTTGCTATACAACTTTTAAAGTGCCTTAATTTACGTTTATCCATTTTCGATAAACATTCTAAAACGACAAACATTCTAAAACATCAAGTTACTTTTTCTAATTTGAAGTAGCAGAATTTTAAATTGAAACTGCCCTATCAAAAACAACTTTCGCACATGACATTTTTGTTTCCCGATCATGAAAAAGTCGAATACGGCTTTAAGTCGATGCTAAGGGACGTAAGAGCGATTGCACCTTATATTACCTGCTATAAGGGGCGTAAGCTGTGTTGTACATTATGTCACCTCTCATGAAAAGACTCAGTGAAACCGAGTCTGCTACTTTTCTATCTTGTTTCTGTTTGTAGCTTCTAAGGGATCCCATCTTCAGATTTATTTAGGTACTCGTTGATTTTTTCTGAGAAATCTAAATAACCTTTGGCTGAAACAAGCTCGCCGAACAATTGATGCTATGAAGTCGTTGTTTTGCATTATTACAGAAGGAAATTGAAACACATATATCACGTATTGTATTTCTTTCTTCCGGTGTATATTACAAAACATCAACTCAAATAGATTCGTCTGCCGACAGGTCGACATTTAACAATGTTGGTAGATCAAAAAGCTTGTCTCTCTAAAAGAGTATGATAATGGACCTTTGGAAACGGCCGAAAATTACACATACAAAATATTGCAGTCCCGGTTTGACTGAGACTGTTCATGAACGGTAGTGAAATATGCTATCTACCGCTCATTCCCTCTAGCCCCGGGTTGAACAGAACTCAATATTCATAAAATCAATAGTACATAAGTTTAACCTCCATCCCGAAGATGGCATGCAGTATGGCGGTGGACATAGACATTTTCCTCCCTCATGTCCAGCGGCGTTTTTGTTGTTATTTATTATAAAACATATACCACGTTGTTTCATTTTTTAAACTAATAAAGAGAAAAAGCAGCGGATATTGCCATATTTTACAATCAATATAAAGTAAGGTACACTGAAAACTACACTGTCAACCTACACGATTTATTCTAACTGTTATTATATATTGAAATAAAATGTCACGCTCTTGCAACTCTGCAAAAATACCAGTCAAATTTTAGCGTCCATCCTTTTTGAACATGATGTATTCATTTTGAAGTTAAGCCGGTGATAGATGGCGTGACATGTGTGGCATTTACATTACTAAAACCGAGTCTGTTACTTTTCACTCTTGTTTGTGTTTGTGTTATTTTGCTTCCAAATGATCACGTTTACAGTATTGCTTTAAATTATGAGGATGTTAAACAAACAAAAGAATCGTAGTTATTTTCTTATAGAATTATCTAGAAGTGTAGGAGGCTTTTCCATATTGATATATCTTCGCATATTTACATAAATATATTTTATGTCGTGTTATGCTTTGTTGAGCTTCTTGTTATCCTTTCTGGTTTAGCTGAAACATCGGCGTGTTTACTGTCTGTTCCTTGTTCGGATATATCGGATATAACAGTATTTGAATCTTCTGATTTCGAATAAGCATCTAATTGCCTTTCATTTTCCTGACTTTCCTGATACGGATTTGTCATGCTACTATCTTGAAAAGCATTTATACGCGATTGGCTCGTACGTGATTCACTAATTTCAACATCGCCGTCGTGGCTTTCTCGTTTTCTATTCGTTTTTTTGCCTTTTCCTTGAGCTATTCCCTTGGTTAGCATTGGACCACCCTCATGCAGGTAGAGTACTGGCCAAACAACAAACCTTATTTTACTGCCTGGTTCAGTATATTCCTTATACAAGTTCTTGTCAAATTCCTGTCCTTCTTTTTCTACTTCGCAATCTACAACGACTGGCAGATACTGGATTGCCATCAGCCAAGCAATATTGCGACTCTTTGTAAGAAATGTATTAAAGGTTTTTCTTTGCTCCTTAGTTGTACCGTACTCTTTAAGATTTGCTTTCGAAACAATCTCTTGAAATTCATCTGCATTCATCTGAAAAATGGCATATTTCTTAAATGCTGAATGACAGGTTTCATTATTTTCAATTTTAGGAAGTAGTGAGATGATGAAGTATAAAAAATAACGTTATGAAATTATAAAAAAGAAATCACATATCAAAATGGCATGCCAGATAAGAGCCTGTTCATAGGAATACTTGAATCGCCGATCTTTATTATTATACTTTTAAATGATAAAAGTTGTGTGCATGTACAAATGGTGTTTTTCTCCAACACGCAGAAATGGTTAGAATAATAATAAGATTAGTTATTAATAAAAACATATTGTTATTATTACTTTTGATTAATTTTGATATGGAAAAACAGGACTCTTTCTTTAATTTTGATACTGTGACTAATTCCTAGTGTAATACAAATAATAGTTACACCGGTAGTTATAACAGTAATAATAATAATAATAGCAATCAAGGCCCATGCAACAATGCAGTGATATTTCGTTTCTTTAATAAGAATAAACAAAACGTGTATGAAGAGTCCTAAAAAAATATGTATATGAACTCTTTTAGTTTCACATTTCATTGTACCTTTTTCAGTTCCTTCAAATGCTTCTTATAATTATTTTTTCTGCTTTCCATCAACTTTTGCATTATTTCTTGAGAAGGTTCTTCGACCTATGAGAAGAATATAAATATGACAAAAAAAATCAGAACAAAAATATAGCCGTTTAGCCGAGTAAAAGTCATGGTATATTGCTATATTAAATAAGACAATTGAATCGACACAATTAAAGCATGACGTAACCGTATTCATTTTAATCACATATAGACATACATCTAAACCAATTCTCAACCACAATAAATATTGTGGTGTTGCTTATCAAAGTTTAGAGATTTTGACTTTAGTGATCGATTAACATTCTACTTTCATTTAATACCATTTCCATTGTTGGTTAAGTAGTAATGCATACCCCTTCAAATTGAGTAAGAGCCACTCTCACTTTATCCAGCTTCTCTGTAGCCCATCTCGTACATATTTTGTACGTCTTCTAAAAATAAAATAATAGCAATCACTCAGCATTACCTTATACCTGAACTATTCTAGTATTGCAAGGGACTTGACGCATTATGGAAGTATATTGTGGTAATTCAAATACAAATACAACCATCATAATGTGCTTCAGTTTCTTAGTCAATGTGCATTATGATATACACTTAAATAGGTAGGCCCTATTATCCATACGATGTTATTATTGTTAATGAAATAGTTTGGCCTGGAAAACAAGACGACTCGTCATAATTCCTATGATGCTTTAAGGTTTGTTTTGTGATAGAATTTACTTTGAATTATAGCTGTTAGCAAGATACTCACCATTTAAATTAATATTTATGATATAGCAACAAAACTGGGCCGAAACGTGGACCTTTCCATACAAAATACAAAATCATATTTCATACGAAAACGAAGCACATTATGACGGTTTTCATTTGTATCTAGATTGACATAAATCACTTTTTTAGATCGCAACCAGTCCTTTAAAATGTTAGACTCATAACAAACATGCATTTACCATGTTGATAAATCACTATCTACTGTATCGTGATGTGATGTGTTCGTCAATTCTATTATACTACTTCGAAAAAATCGGACATTATGAAATATATGAGAGCTTCGGCTCTATAATAATCCGTAATCATGATAATGGAACTGAATGTTTTCTTTAAGCCATAATGGTCGTATAAGCAATATACACCATTTCAGTCCTTTATATATGTATCTTACAGCGCCATTACGACATTTTAAGAGGGCGCAGGCACGTGACATCATGTCTGACCCGGCCTATACCAGAAAGGCCATGCACGTGTCCTGTAAAGATGGAAGCTGTTGCAAAATAAATTGGTGACTGTCGTGTTGTAGCGATTATGAAGTGTCATTTAAAAAGTTTATCTAAATGGCAAATCGCACACGTACTAAAAATGAATCCCGTAATATACATATGGCATCCTGATCTGATATCTTGCAGATTTCTGTAAGAACTACGTATGCATCAGTCCACATATTATCATACAGTTGAGTGTATTGTTCTGCAAGTTTTGTTGGTCGGTTTTCGTCGCTCAATTCTGTAATATTCGGATTATTGTCCGTCAGTTTAGCACCAGCCATGGAATTTAACCTAAATAAAAGAGAGCAGACAAACGATTTGTCATCCTTCATAGCTTCGTGTCTAAGAAATGTAGACAATACTTCCTTTAAACGAAGATGCAAATGAACACAATTATACGAAACTAGTCTAAACAATGTCAGATTAATTGTAAAGTGGCTGTGACGTTTTTACTTGCTAGAAGGGATGTTGTGGTTAAGTGCTAGTGTATTTTCAGTTTTGCCAAAAGGTTTCGAGTACAAGACTCAGTCACTAGCTCCCACCTCTTCGTCCGTTGGAAATCGTTTATATATTCAATAATAGGAACTAGGTACTACCTATGTGACGGGCAAAACCACGACTAGACTGCAGTAAAAACAGAAGCAACTCAAGATCCGATACTGTTTTTTCATAAGTTAAGTTCTCATTTGTCAGTGATTTGAGATTAGGGAGAATGGGAAGCGGGGTGGGGTTGAGAGGTCGGAGAGCAATTTTCAAAACACAATTAAAACAAACTGACAGTTTTATTTACCAATACATTTACATATTTTCTTCAGATTTTAGGCGTTAGGGAGGCGGTGAACCCCATATGAATTCGCCCCTACTCTTTTTCAAGAGTATGTTTCGCAGAGCATGTCTTCAGTTAACCTTTCTGTTAACCATGCATCGGCGTAGCTATTATTAGGCCATATACATCAGTTTTAAAAACGAAAAAAGTAAAGTCCAAAAATGCAATTAAAACTGAAGCCGGAAGGGGAAGGGAAGTGTGTGGGTGTGGGGGCGGCGGGATTGGGTTTAGGGGTCAACATTTGTTTTTTGTTATTTTTTTACAGTGTAGGTTCAACTCTGTCAAACGTTAATTATCAAATTTGTCAAAATATATTTCTTTAAATACCACACAAGTGTTCTGTCAGATATATGCCAAAACGAACCATTACTTAGCTAAGTTAAAAAAACTTCGGGGGAGCATGCCCGCCGGATTCCCCTAGTTTATCGGGCCTGTATATGCATTTCAGGTAAGCTACGCCCCTGCCGTGTGTCTATTCCGACGTCTCACTGGTTCAACTGGTGACATTACATTATACTGACACTCCATTACATACTCCATTCGGATGGAGTTAACGTAATGTCACCAGGGGCAAAGATAATTAGATATTTGCCCATGAGTATCCGACGTTGGCTTAAGTATTACTTTGATGAAATGAAGCTGCAAGCTTGATTAACTGAATTCAAATCCTTCCGGTTCTAGGGCCAGGTTTATAAAATTAATAAAAGGTATTTTACATTGCCAGGTACATTGACATTTACAACATAAGTGATGTTCATCCTTTTTATAGACATCTTATTCTACTATAGACGCTAACGTTTCGGGCAATCTTATTACCCAACATTGCGCGTAACGTCACGTAATTGTTGACGCCGTCGTGGCGTTATAGACTGCGTACAGCTAAATATAGCTTGGCTTAAGCCCCGCCTTTTGTTGTGTACGATTCAGTACAGAAGTGAAAGTTCACAGAGGTCAGCAGATATAACTTTGAAATATTCAATATGCATTTTCGGGAAGGATAAACTATAGGTAAAATAATCCCCATCAACTAGGATCATTAAATTAAATAAAAAAATATTTTTTCATGTTTTTGAAAATGTAACATCCATTGAAATTGCATGTCAATATTCAGTGCAGATTCAATAGTGTTTGTAAACACAAACATGTGCAGAGAGTTTGAGCTGGAAAATTTGTCTTTTTCACATTTTCAAAAGCTTTGTGGTGGAACTATCTATGAAATAATGTAATTTAAAGAAAACCTGGTGTTTACTTCTTGAGATATTAGCTGA
>JAWPHD010003819.1:0-204897 GCA_037043455.1 Cyrtodaria siliqua
CTCAAATGTGTTGACATAGTAATATCTAGGATCACAAATTCCCCCTGATCCCAATTAAGGTCTGTGTCTGTTCATAATTTTACATTAGAACCTTTATTTTTTCCAAACAATATAACTCTGGTTTTATCAACATTAACATTACGATCTGAAATATCTCCATAGAATTTTAAAACCATTAGAGCACGTTTAAGGGATTTTTCGGTGCATTCTAATATAAGAGAGGTGTCGTCGGCGTATGGAGATATTACATATTCAGTATCTCCTACTTTAACTCCTAATAATCTTTGTTTGTCCCGACCAGTACAGCCAATATCTCGACACACAGAATACAAATGTATGGGGAGAGTGGATCTCCCTGTCGGCAGCATCGGTGAATAGAAAACCACTCCAACTTAATGTTTGTGTAAAATACTTTTATCCATTTTCTTATACCTTGTCCAAACTGAAAAAATATTAAAACCATAAAAGACCAGGAGAGGGTATCAAAACCCTTTTCAAAGTCTGCAATAAGTAATAATCCTGGTATATCATTTTTCTCAGTGTAATAGAACAAATCATAAATGGAAGGTGTATTTTCACCTATATATCTCCCCGCCATAAAAACGTTGGTTAAAGTAGCTATCCCGCCAACAACAACCAACGTTTACAACATAATGTACACGGTTTCTAAACCTACTGACGACGAGCTATATATATAAATTACATATATTGAGAATCCAAGCTCTATAACCACAATATAAAGGGCTTTAACCAGTCAGGGCAAACCCCAAAACTGGAGCGTCGAATGAAGAGTTACCAACTCTAATTCATTTTACGCATTAAGAACCCATTAATAAACCTATACTTTTAATCGGCACATATACATTATTATATAACCTAAACAGCAGGACAGAGTTTTGATAAATAGTCTTGTAGTATAATTGTGTCGTTATTTTGCGGGTTAGTTTCTTTAAAGTTGTGTATGTAAGCTTGTATATCGGAAACCGCTTTACATAATGGATTGAAATTTCACACATGTCTTTGGCATCATTAGACATCATGATAGAGCCAGGTTTTATAACTCATGCTTTTTATTTTAAAGAATGGCCCCTTTTATACTTACACACAAATGGTTAAAGTGTTGTATTTAATCAGTCTTGTCAAATATGACCTTTTTAAAAAGTTTTTTTTCCATCATATCTCAAAATCCTATTAAAAAATTCAATGAAACATCACACATGTATTCACATGCAGAACTCGTAGAGACAAGACAATTATGTTATACAATTAAGCAGAAGTATGCCCTTTAACATTACCAATAAATAAACAAGGCCCCGAAAGCCGAGCGTCTGCACCGACGTGTCCTCCTCCTCCTTTTTTTCTTCTTCTTCTTCTTCTTCTTCTTCTTCTTCTTCTTCTTCTAACTGATAATGTATGAAAAGATGCTCAGCATTAAACTAACAAAACAAACAACAAAAAATCCTTTTTTTCTTTTATTTTTCTTCTTCGTCGTTTCTTTTTCTTCTTCTTCTTCTTCTTCTTCTTCTTCTTCTTCTTCTTCTTCTTCTTCTTCTTCTTCTTCTTCTTCTTCTTCTTCTTCTAATGTATGAAAAGATGCTCAGCATTAAACTAACAAAACAAACAACAACACATTTATTGAGGTGTTTAATTCATACAATGTATAATACGTTCAAGTATCAAATCATAAGCTATTCCACAGTGAGCAAGCTGAACGTTTTTGTTTTATATGTTGTTCTGGTTTGTGAATACAAACCATGCAATTTGTGAATATGAGATTGTAAACTAATTGCAATACGTGCGGACGAAGATGTTTTAAGAGTACTTAAACATAAGTTTGTTTGTTTTTGGTAATTTTTACCTGCATTTTGTTTTTTAAATACGATTATGGACGAGTTCGACTTTGAGAAAAATTGACAGGACTGTTCCAGAGTTACTATCCATGATTATTGACATGAGTGTTCCAGAGTTACTATCCATGATTATTGACTGAAGTGTTCCAGAATTACTATCCATGATTATTGACCCGAGTGTTCCAGAGTTACTATCCATGATTATTGACAAGAGTGTTCCAGAGTTCCTATCCATGATTATTGACAAGAGTGTTCCAGAGTTAGTATCCATGATTATTGACAAGAGTGTTCCAGAGTTCCTATCCATGATTATTGACAAGAGTGTTCCAGAGTTAGTATCCATGATTATTGACAAGAGTGTTCCAGAGTTAGTATCCATGATTATTGACAAGAGTGTTCCAGATTTCCTATCCATGATTATTGACAAGAGTGTTCCAGAGTTAGTATCCATGATTATTGACAAGAGTGTTCCAGAGTTCCTATCCATGATTATTGACAAGAGTGTTCCAGAGTTAGTGCGCATGTTTGTTTTGAAAAATAAAAACATTTCAGCCCATTAACATTGCAGTTATAGTAAACGACCTTCTTGTTAACCCGCCCCGTGTGGTTCCTGGGCCCCCGTTTGGTTTCGGGGCAAAGAATAGGGCCACTGCAGATTCCTTTGGAGTGGCAGAAAAGCAATAAACGTGGCTCCAGTGTCAATGGAGTGTCTACAATAGAATTTGCAGCACCTCTACAGTTCTGCAGGTGAAAAGGTTCTAGGCCCATTCTCCGTGCATTATCTCGATGTAAATGGAGGATGAACCTTTCATGTGTTGGTGCGCCTTAAAACCCCAATTCAATTCAATTCAATTATGTTAACACGTTAACTTAAGTAACTGGTTATCGATGGTAATAGAAGATTATTGTGTTTGCACATGATCGTGAACGATTTCGACAATGAGCAATAATGACACTTGCGTTTCAGAGTTGCCCTTGATTATTGAAAAATAGGCAAATGTTAGCTTGAACAGTAATATATGAATGTTCGACAAAATACGGAGTTATTGCCCTGCTTAATGGAAACGTGGGATTTCTATAACTTCAGAGAACAGTTGTCGATTGATTAAATCTTTGTTTCGATAAGATCTTGGACAAGTTCGACACTGAGTGAGATAATAATAATAATAATAATAATAATAATAAAAATAATAACTTTATTTCAGGAAGGTAACATATTAAGACATAGCATTTACACAAGTCTTTTTTACAATATGGCCATCTATATATCAACAAAATATAACAATGTAAGCATATAATGCAAAATAAAACAATACATGCATCAATTTATAACTTCAACAAGACAGACACATTTTTATACTTTTGTACCATAAGGTTATAATTCGAAACTGGGATTTCACTCTTTCATTAAAAGAAATGATTTTAATTTACTCTTAAATGCAACTAAAGACAGCGAGGCTCGTATATCAACGGGGATCATGTTCCAAACTACCATTCCTGAATAACCAACAGTACGTTTAAGAATGTTTGTTCTAAGTGTTAAATGGGCAATATCCTTTCTAGCAACAGATCTTAAGTTATAATTTGAATTTGCAGAGAACGATATTAAATCGGTTATGTAATCAGGTGTTAAACTGTTTAGTGATTTATATGTCATAACACATGTGTGATATTCACATCTCCGTTGAAAGGTAAGTCACTTCAGTTCTTTAAACATTATTTTAGACGGTGTGTTTATAGGCTTCATGAGAATGATTGGGTGTGCCCTTTATTATCTTTAAAAAAAAGGAATTTTACTGAACATGGTAACATGTGAACTGTTTCGGAATTTCGAACCAGCTCCTAAAATCAAAACCGATTCGGAAAATGGGGTGACACTTTATGTGTCCGTATCACCAATTGATTGTGTCAAGGTCACAGTGTCGCAGGCGCCACAATTGGGATCACGTGCTCAATATCACGTGTTGCCAGTTTGGTTCGTTACTCTTACGCCGATTTCGATTAAACTAATTAGGTCTAATTAGCACACGTGTGGTCATGAGACTATTGCGCACGCGCTGGATTTATGAGTTTATTGTAGTGTTTACCATAGACGACACATTTAAGTACCCCAGTTATGTTTTATTTCATATATTTTAAATGGAATGTACACGTTTGACACAATTTAGTATGAATATTCATAAATACATTTTTTAACAGATGTGGTTGCCGGTGTATCCCGCTAGAGGGGTAGGACCCCCCCCCCCCACCCCCCCCCCCCCCCCCCAACCACCACAACTCATGCTTATTTTATCATTTTTTATCATGCTCATTTAAGGTCTTCATCATGACACCGCGTATGCAAACGTGGAAACGTGGCTCCGTCGTAAATGGAGTGTCTACTATAGAATTTGCAGCAACTGTGCAGTTCTGCAGGTTAGAAAGCTCTAGGCCCCTTCTCCATATTTTATCTTGATGTAAATGGAGGATGAGCCTGGCATGTTCATTCCTGTTAGGCGCAATATAACCTTTCAAGTGTTGGTACGCCGTAAAACCCAATTCAATTCATCAAACGGAATTGAAAATAAACAATCAATTTGATAATCGGATTACATTCAGTCCGCTTAAAATAACGTGGTGAACATTGTAGCAAATTATGATGAAAGTTATTGTTTTTATTATCATTTAAATCGGGATACTTACACGTGTTATGTATCTTATACGTGTTATGTATATTTTGAATTGTTTTTAAAACTAAATGCAAAATGTATTACTCTATTTTAATTTAAAATACTTTTGGACATACGTGTTTTGTTATAATTAATTGTTGCATATAATTAAATAGCAAAATGAGATTTCAGTTTTCTTCGTTATTCTAACAGATGTGTACATATATTATTAGTGCAAAAAAAATCAATAGTTAGTATTTTGTGTAAAAACAAATTGCTTTGAACGTTTCCAGTAATTAATATCAATGACTGCACATATGCATGTAATGTAGAAAAACAAATGAGACGCCGCGAGTTTTGAACAAAATCAAGATTGCCGTTTGTCTCTTTAACATTAAATATAACATTCAACGAAGTTGTTAAGTTATAATAATGTAATTACGCACTAAGTTCATGGCGCAGAATACAATGCAAACTACCTTGGGGCGAATAGTCCTGAGAGCAAATGTATTATTACTGTGTCCCTTTTCAGAACAAATATAAGAAAACAACATATACAGACTATCGACCACATGTTTAAATACAGAATAAGCAAGTAACTAAGTTCGTCATCACTGCGTTTAAGATGTATTGTATTAATAGGAGACTTTACCAATTGGAGGGGCATGTCAGTTAGTTGGTCCGAGGTAGGATTAATTTTTTGTCAGACATAATAAAGGAAAACCTTACTATCACCACTTTTCCAAATCCGAATGAAGGATTTCCATTCAACGTCACAGGCGGAAGTCCTTCTAATGCCCAGTTTGTATTTAATGAAATTAAATTTCATGCTAAATCCAAGATAGTCACAATGTTTAAAAGTAGAACGAGCTAGGATATTTCCCCGCGTCTTCCTCTTCGTTTTACGATTATGTTTAAAAATAGACAACTTTGCAAGGGAAATAAATATTGTTTGGAAATGTTGAAACTTATAATAGAATGTATGTCCTCTAGAGGTACTGTGCCCTTTTCCACTTCGGTTCACAGTATGTAATAAATTTGCAATATTTTTAAAATAGTTATACCGTGGTAAAATTATACATGTTTTATACATGTTCGATCCATGCATGCAAGTCAAAAATAGGTCATGATGACCAGCAGAGACTTAGAACTCCAGCCAGGTGTTCAGGTCATATAATAATGTGTATAATAATAACGTATGTGCCGATTTAAAGTGTAGGTTTAAACACGGGTTCTTAAAATATCCGTAAATTGGAATTCGACGCTCCAGTTTTGGGGTTTGGCCTGAATTGTTAATTTGCCGTTAATCGTTTGGATTCTCAAATATGTAAGCTACATATATACCTTGTCGTCAGTATGTTTAGAAACGGTGTACACTTGTAGTAACATTTGCCTGTTGATGGTAGGATAGGGACATTCAGGTCTGTTATTTGCGGAAGTATAAAGGATTATTTCATTGAAAAAACGTAACTTGGTCACATTATTTCGTTGTTTAGCGGCTCATAAACACATCGCATTGGTTATTCCGAGCCGCCCAGAGTGAGAAGGGAAGGATGCATAGGAATCTGGGAACCGAGCCCGACTCCGCTTAGTATCGATCAGATTCCTGTGCTTCTTGAACGTGCTTATCGTATATAGTCTGCTATACACGGGACTTTATGTCTCAATCCGACGGACGATGCCAATAGGGGAAATGAATAGACTAAGGGCACGCCACAGTAACCTAGTGGCCCCAGTGAGGATAGAACCATGATCTCCGTATTCATTCAGAGTCGAACGTGCTATCCACAGGACCACCGCGGCATCATTCTTGTAACAAAAAGAACTTGGAAGAAAAGCTTAGTTGATGTATGTTCATGCAATTGGTGGTTATTTACCTTTAGTTTCTGAGATATGTTTAACCATATATGGAGCTTGACCGATAGGTTTAGTTTCTCCAAGTTTCAATTATTCACAGCCTATGTTTAGTGTCTTCAATATTCAATTATTCACAGTCTAGATTTAGTGTCTTCAAGCTTCCATTATTCACAGTATATGTTTAGTGTCTTCAAGCTTCCATTATCCACAGTATATGTTTAGTGTCTTCAAATTTCCCTTATCCACAGTATATGTTTAGAGTCTCCAAGCTTCCATTATTCACAGCCGGTACAAGTAATAAAGTTAACATGATTTTATTTCGGCCGAGTAAAACAAATGTTTCTTTTCCTCCAGATCCTCAGAATTTAACCTGCGTGATTTTTTAAAAGCAATTTTGAAAGATATAATTAAGACAGCCAAATTATTTGTATACGCCGAATATTTTCTGTAATTTTGAACTTCACGCGAAAACATTATCTAATTGTAGGGCTTAATCCTACATAGTAATTATTTTGAGCCTTTAACAAGCAGTATGACATTAATCATGTACTGAACGGAAATGAACTGACATCAATGTTACCAAATGGAAATGAACTGACATCAATGTTACCAAATGGAAATGAACTGACATTAATGTTATCAAATGGAAATGAACTGGCATCAATGTTATCGAAAGTTAATTAACTGCCATCAATTTTATCAAACGAAAAAAAAAATATTGTCAAATGAAAATGAACTGACATCAATGTTATCAAATGAAAATTAACAAACACCAATGTTATCAAATGAAAATGAACTGACAACAATTGAACTTACATCTATGCTATCAAATGTCAAATCAATGTTATCAAATGAAAAATCAATGTTATCAAATGAAAATGAATTGAATTGAATGTTGTTTAACGGCTCATCAACACAGTATAGGTTATTTAGAGCCGCCCAGAGAGAGGGGAAGGATACATAGGAATCCGGAAAGCGTGCCCTACTCTTATTATCGAATAGACTGGATTCCTATGGTTCTTTAACGTGCTCGGAGGATAGACCGATACATGGGACCGCCCGGTTTACGGACGAGGCCAAGGGAAAGAAAATGAACTGACATCAATGTTACCAAATGAAAATGAACTGACATCAATGTTACCAAATGAAAATGAACTGATATCAATGTTATCAAATGAAAATGAACTGACATCGATGTTCACATTTGAATTTGGTAACATCGATGTCAGTACATTTTCATTTGATAACATTGATGTGAGTACATTTTCATTTAGTTATAGATGTGTTTTCGTTTGATAACATTGATACATGTGAAATTGTCCTGTGAGCATGTTTACCCTATATAAGTCAGTACTTGTATAAAGAACGCATACGTTATATATACTTAACGCCATTAAATGTGCAATATGTTTTTATTTCGTGTTTATTTTTGATTAAAATCTCCAAGATGAATTGCATAATTACGATTTTACTTCTTTCAATACATGAATTTGATTGGTCACCAGATTTATAGGGAATGTGGATAATTTCTAACATGTTCATAACATTACAATCAATCTTGGAAATGAACAAAAAAAAAAGCACTTTTAATGGAGTTAAGTATATAATGCTAATAGCGGCTATACTATGTATGGCTCATATTTCTTAACATGTCATTGCCAGTGGCTGTTGTATTACCAATGTATTCATTCACAACACAAAGAGTTATACTTTATACAACACAAAGAACAATAAAGAATCTTTAACAAGATTTAAATCAGGAAGTATTTAAATCATTTGTTCAACTTGATATTTGACAACACATACGATAAATATGTGTTACCTGTCCCGCGAAAATGGGCCAGTTAGATAAAACGGATAAAACGATTAGATAAAACGGATAAAACGATGTAGGGAAGCTTTGCGATACATACATCTTATTTGCTTTACAACAGCAGACGTACAATGGAATCTGTTCTATGCTTTTCAGATATGACTTACCGTCCATAGAAACACACAGCTGTGGGTATATGAAGTTAATGTCTATAGACTGTTACGAAAAAAATAGTACACTTGGGTTTACTACGCAAAAATGTTATCATACTATCGAACATACTATGGTCGATGTTCGATGGTACGATGCGATGCTCGATGGATCCATCCGATGGCGGGTTGTACGATGCGACGCTCGATGGTACGATGCGATAGTACCATGCGGTGGTCGATGGTACGATGCGATAGTTGTTAATTATCGCATCGTACCTCGACCATTGCGTCTTACCAACAGGATTGGGTATTTGCCAGGAGAGCTAAATGCATGTCAATACTGAACGATATATTCAATAAAACGACGTGAAGGTATGGAATAAATTGAATGGAATATGGAATAAATTGAATGGTCTTGCCATGTCCTCTATTGTTGACAGATGGCTTTTATGTCGTCGCTTAGTTGAGTTGACAACAAATAAGTTCTCCTGAACACGGGAGGTGGGAGAGGAGTGGGTTGGGAGTGGGTGGCGGGTGGGGTGGGGGAAGGGGGAAGGGAATGTTGACGCTGAAATAGATATGGTTTCTGGATCCATAATTGTTACAGTATTAATAGGTCAGTAAATCGTGAACAAATCTTATACCATAGAGTTGGTCCAATGTTAGGGTTAGATTATAAAATATTCTCACTTTCCCCATTTTCTACACTAAAAAGAATTCGTGTCTTATCAAAGAGTGTTTATACCATTTTCTCCATTATGCGACCACGTCATATAACAAATGTATATCCTCATGGGCTATTCGCCTAACTCAGTGTTGATAATACAATTATTCAAAACGTGTTCTAAATAGGTATCTCAAATGTGAAATGATTATAAAGGACACTCCAGTCTTTATTTCCACCACCCACACCCCGTCTCTTTGCGTACATCCCAAATCAAATAAAGGTATTGAGCGTTGTTAAAGTATATAATGGAGACCTGCAAACCAGTTTCGTACTTTAAAGAAGCTTTCCCGCCAACAACAACCAAATATTACAACATATGTACACCTTTTCTAAACCTACTGACGACACGGTATATTTAGAATCCAAACCCTATAGACACAATATAAACGGCTTTAACCAGCCAGGCCAAACCCCAAAACTGGAACGTGAAATGAAGAGTTACCAACTCATAATTTATTTTATGCATATTCAATTATGGGTATGAATAAAACCTATACTTTTAATCGGCACATATACATTAGTATATGACCTGAACATCTGGATAGAGTTTTGATAAACTAGTTTTGCCGTTGTTTGGCGGGTTAGTCTCTTTAAAGTAAGAAACCAAAACATTAACTGTGCAGTGATACAAAATATTACCTAGTACCTACAGCCCAATTTTGTAACATATGTGTTAGAGCAAATTAAAATGAAACGTTATCAGTATTAATTGAAAAATAAACTACCTAATAGACTAAGTGTTGATTCGATTTAACAACAACAACACAATGTTGAATAATTTGTTCTGTGTTTACTTGTATATATATATATGTAAACACTTGTATATATATGTAAACACTTGTATATATATGTAAACACTTGTATATATATGTAAACACTTGTATATATATATGTAAACACTTGTATATATATGTAAACACTTGTATATATATGTAAACACTTGTTCTGTGTTTACTTGTATATATATATGTAAACACTTGTATATATATGTAAACACTTGTATATATATGTAAACACTTGTATATATATATGTAAACACTTGTATATATATGTAAACACTTGTATATATATATGTAAACACTTGTATATATATGTAAACACTTGTATATATATATGTAAACACTTGTATATATATATGTAAACACTTGTATATATATGTAAACACTTGTATATATATATGTAAACACTTGTATATATATGTAAACACTTGTATATATATGTAAACACTTGTATATATATGTAAACACTTGTATATATATGTAAACACTTGTATATATATATGTAAACACTTGTATATATATGTAAACACTTGTATATATATGTAAACACTTGTATATATATGTAAACACTTGTATATATATATGTAAACACTTGTATATATATGTAAACACTTGTATATATATGTAAACACTTGTATATATATATGTAAACACTTGTATATATATGTAAACACTTGTATATATATGTATGATCCTCAGTCCGGGGTAAAAGAAGACGTAACTCAGTGTATGTAATTGAAAAGGGGTCATGCATGCGTTACATGAGCCAATATAATTTTGTTTTAGTCATATTTTTTCTAAAACAAACAGTATCATATAATGAAACACAATATAAATTTTTAATGATTAAACCAAACACATACTCATACAACCTTTTGTTCTTACTATAGAACAAGATATATTCTCATAATGCACATACAAAACACATTTTCAAAATTAAAAACAACAATGGTCCCTTAAACGATCGGAAATGTGAAAGGGGTTTGTAAGAATACGCCACAAAGGCAGATATGCCACGTTTTAAGAGCACATCTCTGCATTTCCCAACGTTTCCGACGTTATTGGGTGAACGTCTAGAATGAGGGACCTTGAATGGAATGACGTTGCAATGACAGACTATGTATATACATAAACGACATACACTCAAGTGATATGAAAACACAACACGGGAATTTCCGCTATATATTGTATGTACAATATGCTGCTTTTAATCGAATGGTACATGGCTACGTAAGACCTTTCCTTTTGGAAAAAATACTAAAACAACAGCAAATAGTATTCCTGCAATGTTTCATTATTCACAGAGTACGCGTTTGGCTCAATCATGTGAGCAAACTTAGGATGCAAAATTTTGCAAACTATTTACGTTAAATACAGTACTGAACTAGCTCATTTTTTCGAAGAGCAACTTCAACATTGATGAAGTTCTTGTTACAAAGTGTAGTGTGATTAAAACGTCTACAACATCACAGTTGTGTCCTTTCTCTACTTAACTGCAACTTTTTTTTAAAAAAACATCTTGGGATTTCTTTGGAATATTATGTGCAATTAAGTGTGCAGTATATACAATATATAGCGGAAATTCCCGTGTTGCGTTTTCATATCACTTGAGTGTATATTGAATGCGACATTAGGATGTCCACTCCAGGCAGTAAGCAAGCAAGTTTTACTGAAAACTGATGGAACCAGTCCCAAGCCCAGTAGGGGACTGCATCAGTTTCAAAGTAATTGATCTCTATTCATAAAACCAATATTATTATCAGCAAATTATAACATGTTACTCAGGTATATGCCTGTGTATAAAATGGTCATGATAAAATGCGGTAAACAAACATTATGTTCTTATACATGATATGCAATGTGTATATAAATATATGTAGGACACCAGCTAGCTCTGAGAAATTGGAGGTTGAGGATAATTCTAATTCATTTAATGCATAGACTGACATAATACAATATGTAAGCCCAAGCAGACAGCGTGTTCTGAAACTACTTAAGAGTAAAACCAACTAACTGTAAGCCCAAGCAGACAGCAGTAAGATACATGTACACTATGGTATATGCCTGCGTATATTAAATGGTCATGATAAAATGAGATAAACAATTATTATGTTCTTATATAAAAATGGAATACATATGCAATGTATTATAAACATATGCAGGACTCCAAAATGGAATACATATAGTTATATAATATATATTTACAAGCCTAATACTTAATTGTGCACTACATAACACTGATCTAGTTTATGTTCCAGATTACTAATCTTTTGAAATAGATATCCCCAACTATTGCATGACATAATGAAAACCTGTTCACATGGATCGTTAATGTAGACCAACGTTTGCATATCGCTTATCATTTATTTTTCCGTGTTGACTACAGTAATGCGATTCAGTTTAAGAATATAATTATACAGATCCATTTAAACTACAAACGTAATCTATATTTTAAATTATAAAATAAAACTGCGTAGCTTAAAAGGGTATATATTCTTCCATGACATATCATCTATATATATCGTGTCATTTAATACCATACCGATTATTATACTATACCATATACTGTATGATATTTTAAAATGTAATATAATGCTATCTACAGTCAATTAACTATGATACTTGCTTATTCGAACTGTTTTATTGTTTAGATGATACTGTATCGCTCTGATTAAAAGGGACTGTCTTCAGTGAAACCATTTATAAAAGGTTCGTTCAACTGAATGAAATTTGGTGAATGTATTTATCGAACTTATTAGAATTAAAAAAATCCATTTAACAGTAAACTTTATTTTTCTTAACTTTTTAAAACGTTTAACCAGCCAAGCTTGTTCGTACATAACCTAATTAAATTGATTCTTCTCTTTTAATATGCTAAAATACAGATTACAAGCTTAGCTTCCTTATTGTTAGTATGCTAAAATACAGATTACAACCTTAGCTTGCATTTTTTTAGTATGCTAAAATACAGATTACAACCTTAGCTTGCATTTTTTTAGTATGCTAAAATACAGATTACAAGCTTAGCTTCCTTATTTTTAGTATGCTAAAATACAGATTACAAGCTTAGCTTCCTTATTTTTAGTATGCTAAAATACAGATTACAAGCTTAGCTTGCATTTTTTTAGCATGCTAAAATACAGATTACAAGCTTAGCTTGCATTTTTTTAGTATGCTAAAATACAGATTACAAGCTTAGCTTCCTTATTTTTAGTATGCTAAAATACAGATTACAAGCTTAGCTTGCATTTTTTTAGTATGCTAAAATACAGATTACAAGCTTAGCTTCCTTATTTTTAGTATGCTAAAATACAGATTACAAGCTTAGCTTGTATTTTTTTAGCATGCTAAAATACAGATTACAAGCTTAGCTTGCATTTTTTTAGTATGCTATAATACAGATTACAACCTTAGCTTGCATATTTTTAGTATGCTAAAATACAGATTACAAGCTTAGCTTGCATTTTTTTAGTATGCTAAAATACAGATTACAAGCTTAGCTTCCTTATTTTTAGTATGCTAAAATACAGATTACAAGCTTAGCATTCATTTTTTTAGTATGCTAAAATACAGATTACAAGCTTAGCTTACAAGCTTAGCTTCCTTATTTTTAGTATGCTAAAATACAGATTACAAGCTTAGCTTGCATTTTTTTAGTATGCTAAAATACAGGTTACAAGCTTAGCTTGCATATTTTTAGTATGCTAAAATACAGATTACAAGCTTAGCTTGCATTTTTTTAGTATGCTAAAATACAGGTTACAAGCTAAGCTTGCATATTTTTAGTATGCTAAAATACAGATTACAAGCTTAGCTTCCTTATTTTTAGTATGCTAAAATATAGATTACAAGCTTAGCTTCCTTATTTTTAGTATGCTAAAATACAGATTACAAGCTTAGCTTGCATATTTTTAGTATGCTAAAATACAGATTACAAGCTTAGCTTCCTTATTTTTAGTATGCTAAAATACAGATTACAAGCTTAGCTTACAAGCTTAGCTTCCTTATTTTTAGTATGCTAAAATACAGATTACACGCTTAGCTTCCTTATTTTTAGTATGCTAAAATACAGATTACAAGCTTAGCTTGCATTTTTTTAGTATGCTAAAATACAGATTACAAGCTTAGCTTGCATATTTTTAGTATAATAAAATACAGATTACAACCTTAGCTTGCATATTTTTAGTATGCTAAAATACAGATTACAAGCTTAGCTTCCTTATTTTTAGTATGCTAAAATACAGATTACAAGCTTAGCTTGCATTTTTTTAGTATGCTAAAATACAGATTACAAGCTTAGCTTACAAGCTTAGCTTCCTTATTTTTAGTATGCTAAAATGCAGATTACAAGCTTAGCTTGCATTTTTTTAGTATGCTAAAATACAGGTTACAAGCTTAGCTTGCATATTTTTAGTATGCTAAAATACAGATTACAAGCTTAGCTTGCATTTTTTTAGTATGCTAAAATACAGGTTACAAGCTTAGCTTGCATATTTTTAGTATGCTAAAATACAGATTACAAGCTTAGCTTCCTTATTTTTAGTATGCTAAAATACAGATTACAAGCTTAGCTTCCTTATTTTTAGTATGCTAAAATACAGATTACAAGCTTAGCTTGCATATTTTTAGTATGCTAAAATACAGATTACAAGCTTAGCTTCCTTATTTTTAGTATGCTAAAATACAGATTACAAGCTTAGCTTACAAGCTTAGCTTCCTTATTTTTAGTATGCTAAAATACAGATTACACGCTTAGCTTCCTTATTTTTAGTATGCTAAAATACAGATTACAAGCTTAGCTTGCATTTTTTTAGTATGCTAAAATACAGATTACAAGCTTAGCTTGCATATTTTTAGTATAATAAAATACAGGTTACACGCTTAGCTAGTTTATGAATCTGCACAGTGAAACTTAATTTCAGGGAATATTCAAAATATTAAAACGTTCAATAATTTGTATATGATGCAAACATTGGTCCATGCATGCACACACTTATCTTTGATAGCACTTATCTTAGATAGCTAAAATTAACTTATAAAACTTGGATATATTTAATATATATTTTGATAAGTAAAACTTCTGTCTCTTTAAGAACCTAGTGCTGGAGCATTAGATTATAACTTCGTTGTATATTATTGAACATACCATCTAATTGGATCTTAGGATTTACACAGTATCAACTCAGACTGCCAAAGGTCCCTTTAAACACAATAAAAATGCTTTATTGTTACTATATAATTGTAATGTATTATCTTTTATACAACAGACCTTTTATACAATAACACACCAAGGTAACAATACACACATACCTTTAAATTATAGAAGAGGTTGGATATTGCTGTATAACTACTGCTATAATGACTTTTATATATTATTTGATAAGAATCTTAACTTTTTAACCACATACACAATAAATTAGTAAGCTTCGTCCTGGTACTTAGGACTTCTTTACCAGATTAATGTTACTTTACTGGTCGTCAACACCGCTCGAGGGATTATATAGGTATTTACCTTTACCACAGACCTAATAACAATTTATTAATATGTCTGTGCCTTTACCAAAACTCAGTATTGCGCTTTTCATACGATATGTTATCTGCTATTATGTTGTTGTTTTTAATTGCACCCCCCCCCCCCCCCCCCCCCCACCACCCCATGCCTGCCCCATGTTGCTGTTTTTAATTGCGCTTTTCATACTTTCATACGATATGTTATCTACTATTATGTTGCTGTTTTTAATTGCCCCCCCCTATTTAATTGCCCCCCCCCCCCCAATAAACTTGAAAAAACCCAATAAACTTGAAAATAAACTGACACATAAATGATATCGTAAGTGACCTATGGGTCAGTGTTAAACTTTTAATAATAAATGAAACACTATGCAATTTTGAAAGGTATAACGCTGGATAGAGGCAATTTTCAACAATTTAATCCGAAACCCGTTTTTAATTTCGTTAAATCGCACACCATGGTCCACAACTAGACTGCTCCACGGCGCATGTCTCACCGTTTCACGTTATTGACGGCTGTGTTGCAGTCTACAACGGCACCTATAAATATAGTCTGGTACCCTTCCCCTACTGCGCTCGCTACTCTCTCTTCGTGGGAGAAGAGAGAGTAGCGAGCGCAGTAGGGGAAGGGTACCAGACTACTATAAATAGACCACAGGAATTTCATTCGGTGTTATATAAATAGAATCGGTTTTCCCAAATCTAATGTAAATATAATATCGAAAAACCGATGTGTTACTAAATATAGATTACGGACAGTGTATCGACACACAACTGAGAAGAGCGTTACTAACAGTTTGCTTGTTTGTTTTTTTTCCAGCATTTTTTTGCAAATATTTGACCTGAATCATTAGGTCCGTTAATACGTTCCAACAATGGGTTTAAGAAGTTCTAAAACTAGGATAGTTATCGTATTTGGCGACGCCTCTGACTCCGACGATGGCGTGCAATCATGGCAACCGTCGCCGGATTTTCACAAAAAGAGAAAAGGACCTGAGGTGAGTTCATACTAGATATACATTATTACAAATTCACTTCGTTGAAATGGAGGTGGGGGTTCTAATTTTTTAAGTAATTAACTCATCAGAGATCTTTCACTCAAATAGTCATGTTAAAGGGACACACAGCAATCTTGATTTTTCAATTTTTTTTTTAATTGCTTGCATTTTGTTTAATCATTAATACTAATTATAGAATTTCTGAACAGTATCGGCACTGGTGATTATATTGCAACACTTAATATATGTAAACCTTGCCTAGGCTATGGTAAAATAAGAACAAAAAATTTAATCAAAATTGTTATATTTAATTATATCAATTTTTGCAAGCAGGTTTAAAGTCAAAATGATACTGGGTTAATAAAAAACAATGCTCATGATAATGTTTGATAACATCTTCACGATTCCGCATGTCTGTTTAACATACTTACATAGTTCTTGATTATTTACGCCCACGTTTACGTTTAAAGGGACGCACTGCACTGTTAAAGGCTTTACCATAGATCTACATACCTGTATTTCCATGGCTCTACCAAGAATTGAAATTAGCGTCTCCAATTTATTTATCAAATATAATTTTGACTTTGAACAGTTTTATCTTTTTTTTTGTCTCACTTTACCATAGTTTTAAATACATTATTGGTGCAATATTGTCAACAGTTTATAATATGCAAAACCATTTGCTTTATATATAAATACTATTATTATAATTAAAATTCATGATTGAACAAATGTAGGTTTTGTAGAAAGATAATAGGAATGCCGTGTGTCCCTTTAATGGCCATCGGCCTACTTGCATGTACCTAAATGATTTGGGTGAAATTGCTGGTTGAATGACTGCATGGTCTCTCTGTTTACAATTCTCGAAAATATGTTGTTGTAATTAGACATAAAGAATAATACTTTTTTTTAACAGTTTCTATATTTTAATAAAGTTGTTTAATGTCATAAAAAATGTACACAACCATATGGACATCATGCCGGAGCACAGACTTTCATTAACCCATATTGCAGTATAGAGAAAGAAGCATTGAGAAAAGATGAGATAGTAGAATATGCATTTATTTAACATAGAGAAAAAATGACAGAGAAAAATAGTGTTATAGTATATGCATATAGTTAAGTATAATATATACGTATACTATAACACTATTTGATACTTAACTCTATACATATATAATTTAACACTATGGAAACGGAGTACATTGGGGAATAACTCACTCCCAGTGTACCCTCACTCCCAGTGTACTCACTCCCAGTGTACCCTCACTCCCAGTGTACTCACACCCAGTGTACCCTCACTCCCAGTGTATTCACTCCCAGTGTACTCACTCCCAGTGTACCCTCACTCCCAGTGTACTCACTCCCAGTGTACCCTCACTCCCAGTGTACTCACTCCCAGTGTACCCTCACTCCTAGTGTACTCACTCCCAATGTACTCACTCCCAGTGTACCCTCACTCCCAGTGTATTCACTCCCAGTGTACTCACTCCCAGTGTACCCTCACTCCCAGTGTACTCACTCCCAGTGTACCCTCACTCCCAGTGTACCCTCACTCCTAGTGTACTCACTCCCAATGTACTCACTCCCAGTGTACTCACTCCCAGTGTACGCTCACTCCCAGTGTATTCACTCCCAGTGTACCCTCACTCCCAGTGTACTCACTCCCAGTGTACGCTCACTCCCAGTGTACTCACTCCCAGTGTACCCTCCCTCCTAGTGTACTCACTCCCAATGTACTCACTCCCAGTGTACGCTCACTCCCAGTGTATTCACTCCCAGTGTACCCTCACTCCCAGTGTACTCACTCCCAGTGTACGCTCACTCCCAGTGTATTCACTCCCAGTGTACCCTCACTCCCAGTGTACTCACTCCCAGTGTACCGTAACGATTTAAAGATGCACATTCACACTCCCTCAGTGTATTAATACATTGTACGTCAGTAAACATTTTAGCGCATTGTTTTTTGGTTTGGTTTGGTTTTTAATAATTATTATCTCTAAACGTGTGTGTGTGTGTGCGTGTAGATGGGGGGTAGGGGTTGTAAAACATAGAATATGACATATATAAAATAACAAACAGTATCGTCCGAGCAGTTGCTTGTTCCGGAAAGCGATATTAAATTCTGGGATCCTGAACACAAAACTTAACAATATTACATTACTTTCAGTTTCCAGAATTGCACCATCCCTACATTACGAACCTATTTTATTGGCCAATGTAACTGGAAACAATGTGTTGAGTAGGTTTCAATTCCTGGTAGCTATTGCACTACCATACATAATTTATAAAAACATATCCCTTTTTTTCCATTATTGATAAATACTATATTGGTCACGTCAGGTTTATACATATAACAGTTGGTATTTTCCTCATGTGATGAATTTCTTTTTTTAGAAGTGTAATACAACTACAATTAAAGGGACATTATCACATATGGCAGTAATCCAAGTATCCAGTATCAATGTATATATGACTTTAAAGCTGCTTGCATATAATTAAATAAGATTTTTAGTTTTCATTTGTTCCTCGTATTTTACCATATGTTTAAATATATTATTAGGCCTATAAAAAAAAATGTGTGGTTCGGGTCACCCGACCCTACCTACGAATACCCGCCGACCCTGACGTTTTTTTGGTCCATTTCAAAAAAAAAAAAAATAACAATATAAAGTATGTATGTACACAAGTGAAGAGCAAATAGAAAACAATTATAATTACAGTAATTATAGTACATAATTCAGTGCATCTTCTTTGCGTTCATAAAAAACAATCCCTTAAAAAAAAAAAAAAAAAAAAAAAAAAAAAAAAATCCGACCTACCCTACCTACTAATTGTGAACATGTTACCCGAACCACACAATTTTTTTTTTAGGCCTTAGTGCAATATAATCACAAGTCTGTAAAATGCAAACACAATTCGCTTTATACTTTTCTTATAATTAATATTAATGATTGAACACGTGCAAGTTATATTAAAAACTAACTTGTTAAAAAAATCAAAGCACTGGAAGTGCCGAGGACAGACAAGTTACAACGGCAATTCAACATCCCGCCTAATCGGCGGGGGATAACAAGTGAAGTAAGGCAGAAATATTTCCAATTTTATAAGTGTCAAAGGGGAATAATTGTAAAATGAAAATGTCAGAGAAAGTTAACACAACATACGTATACATGAGAGCTCGATTCCGAAACAAATCAGATTCAATCATGCATGACCGAGTTATCGCCCCTTAAATGTCTGACAAATAGGATTTCTGCAAAGACGTTTTCGGTGGCGATATAGCTAAAACAAGACCAACTTCAATGAATAAGGATATTTAAGTATAACAAATAAATAAAAAAATATATGTATTCTTAGATGAAAATAATTGTATGGTTTGATAAAGAACAGAACGGAACGGATTTACAAACGTATCTCGTCAAACAGATGCACATATATACAAATACAAAACATGACATGACAGGTGAACACTGTTGAATGTAACAATTGCAGACATTGCTGTTGACAACTAGCAAAAACATATATGACGTATGGACTTCTTCACGGATACGGATAGTGTCAAATCTACCTTATGTGTCTAAGATTTTGGAGAAGGTTGTAGACTCACGCTTAGAATTCCACATGGAATCAAATAATCTGCATGAACCCAACCAATCTGCATACAGAAAATATCACTCTACCGAAACCGCGTTAATCAAAGTTCAGAACGATATATTACAATCCTTAGACCACAACAATGTAACAATTCTAGTAATGTTAGACTTGTCAGCAGCGTTTGATACCATAGATCACAAGACATTGCTAGGAAGGCTGGAGAGCCACTTCGGCATTACAGGACAGCCACTTGCTTGGATGGAGTCCTATCTGAGTGATAGATATCAGACTGTTTGTATAGATGGAGAACTGTCGAAGCCGGTGCATGTGACATACAGTGTGCCACAAGGGTCGGTCCTAGGCCCAAAATACTATGTCATGTACACAAAGCCAGTTGGTGCTATTTGTCTTAAACATGGATTGAACAGACATTTCTACGCAGATGACTCTCAACTATATATGTCTTTTAAACCAATAAACAACACAACCATCGAAGATACAATCAATCGTGTGACTAACTGTGTCAATGAAATTATTCTCTGGATGAACAGCAACATGTTGAAACTCAATTCAGAAAAAACTGAACTGATTGTTTTTACATCCGAGCGCAACTCAAATGCAGTTTCAAACATTACAGTAAAAGTAGACAAGTCCGAAATAACACAGTCAGCTAATGTAAGAAATCTAGGAGCTTTCTTAGACTCCAAGATGAACATGGAGCAACATGTTAACTCTGTGTGCAGATCCACCTACGCTCAGTTACGGCAAATAGGTCGCATTCGACAATATATTAACACAGATGCCACGAAATCTCTGGTCAATGCTTTAGTTACATCACGGCTTGACTATTGCAATGCGCTTCTGTACGGGGTCCCTCAGTACACGATTAACAAACTGCAAACTGTTCAAAATACTGCCGCCCGCATAATAACCAGAACATCAAGGTTCAGTCACATCACACCAATATTAAAGGATCTCCATTGGCTTCCCGTGCAATATAGAGTGAAGTACAAAATTCTTACCCATACATTCAAAGCTCTTCATGGCCAATCACCAGTATATATCAAAGACATGATACAAATTTACAGACCAACACGAAATCTACGCTCAGCACATCAATCATCGACACTGGTGGTTCCATCAAAAAGTAAACAAGTGAAATACGGTGACGGGTGCTTTACATCAGCTGCGCCTACATTGTGGAACTCATTACCATCAAATATTAGAGACTGTGAAACACTTCAAAGTTTCAAGAGACAGTTAAAGACCTTTTACTTTTTGCAAGTCTACGGCCGCCTTATCTGAACAGTTTGCAGCGCATGGTGCACCGAGCTCGCTCGGCAGTCAATCTGTTCAGGCAGCAGACCTTAATATCAATTACTGTGACATTGGAAATGCGAGTTCCTTGCTAGTAGTTTTGCAATTAAAATTAAATAGTTTTCTTATAGCATTTTTTAAAGATTTAACATTTTTAATTTGTATGTTGCTGTTATTACTATTTTTATTGATCCGATTCTTAAAAGTATATATTCAATGTATATTGTTAGCCTTAATGAGTCGATTTTTAACAATATTCTGTTTTAAGTTTTTAGTATTTAAACAATGTAGTCTTAATCGTAATAACTCATTTGATTTTTGTGACCTTATATTATGTGTTTTAATATTCTTAAAGCTTTTGAGGTTTTTTTAGTGTTAATTTTCATACTAGTAGTGATTTTCCGCCTTTATTCCTGTGATATTTTATGTTTATTGTACAGCGCCTTTGAACGTATCTTATGTATGAAAAGGGCGCTATATAAGTTTGGTATATAATAATAATAATAATACCGGTTTCAGGTACTGCCAAACAAATATTAATATACTGATATCTATACATATATCCTAAACTCTGTATCACCACTACAGAGGATGAAGAGATAGATGTCTGTGGTACATAGTTATATACAATACAATACAATATCTTTATTCAGCAATTAAACATACAACACATGTTTATAGCCTACACAATTACATGAAAGTATGAAGATAGTGAGAACATGAACACTTATCCATATTAAACAAATGTGGTACATAGTTATATAATCTCTTGTACTCGCGAATTTATAAACGGCCTTTGATAGTTACCGTGATGTAGTGTGATAAAAGGTTTCAATGTAAATTGGTAATCGAATTATGTATCATACTCTTAAATGTGCATTTAATGAATGGTGCATTTAATGAATGTAATTATGAAAAAAAGTTTAATTACATCAAAATCAATATTTTGCAGACAAGGTGTCCATAGATTAACAAGTGTTTGCCAAGGATAATCTTTATTACTGGTATAAATACTGCTGAATAGTCATGTATTCTGCTGTGTTAAGATTTGTAAATGCCACTTGAAATCTGCTAAAGTGTTTGCCACACTTTTTAAATTACCAATTTGAATTGTTACGTTATTTAATGTCATTAATTTCTTGGTCATGTTACTGACCCCATGTCGGATATTTATTTAATAATGTTGATTACATTACATCTTTATTTGTGATAACCGTTACACAAATGATGTACGGTACGGCACGGATTCTATTTGTTAAATGAATTAATAAACATTATCGTTTGCCGTTATATACATCCTTCATACACTGATAATATACCGATAATCTCTATTAGATTAGATACTACGCACCCTATTTTCTTTATATTTCGTAATGTACGGTACGGCTTTTACCCCCAACCTCATAGGGACACGCACCACTATTATCTCCCTTGAATACTCATGCCCTACAGGTCATACTACACCAATTCATTTTCCATAGGTCTGCCTTATAGCTCTAAGCTCTGTACTAAGTTCCCTAATATAGGAAGCTATATTTTTTATTACTTGTTTTGAAAGACCTATCTTAGTTTTATCAAAAAAACATACAGAAGCCATACTAATCCGAGCCTTCTCTGACCCTAAAAGCCTTTTTTAATTATTTTTTTTTTTACGGCTTTATAGGGTCAGAGGAACTCCTATAGTGAAAACCGGGGGATTACTAAAAACGCACAGTCATGTACTTTCAACGATGTTTGCGGTGTCGGGTCGATTTTTTACGATAATTTAGCTCAACAGATCGATCAATTAATGTTTATTATACCAAGTTGCAATGATAAAACTGCACCTTTATCGATGGTAGTGACACAATAAAACATTTATGTTTTGAAGTACACTTTTATTTACTATATCCGCCATATTGTCATTTTGCATATTAATTAAATTCACGCGATATTCTCGCGAGAGGTAAAGGCATTCATATTCCCTCATCAAATAAGTCAACTATCAACTGACAGCATCGAGGGATTTTTGGAGTGGAACAAACTATTCTCGGAGCATAATTAGGATCTAAACTTTAAAGATAAACAATTGGATGTTGTTCAGAGTATTGCTAGTGCCAAAAGGAAAAGTTGGTCGCAATTTTGAATTTTTTTGAATTTTGCGGGAAATATTTATCGGCGCACCGGTCACGATCACGTGACATTTGACCTGAATAACAACAAATGTTGAAAAATTAATATATTTTAACTTCGTCTGAAACGGTTGACCGTTACAACATTATTAAGGTTAATAAAACAAATATTTCGGTTCATATAGGTAAATAAATTTATTGGTAATCGGTTTATATGCTTGAAATGTTAATCCAATGAATACTTACATAGATATATTGATTTAAAACCAAGAGGGTAGTTCCTCTCCCGCGAGGGAGAGGAGATCCCCGTGTTTTTACTATAGGAGTTCCTCTGACCGTACACAGCCAGATGAAATATCAAAAATCTTAAAAAGGGCTGGTAAGGTCAGAGAAGGCTCGGATTAAAGCCATACATTGAGTATGTTTTGAAAAAGCTGTTTGGGTCGGATGGTGCTGACCCACCTACTTGCATGTAGAAACATGAGGAAAATGTAAAATATACTTCTTTCTTTGATTATGCAACACATTATGAATACATTGCACAAATGTATGATTTAACCTTTATAAGTACTCTTCAAGAGTTGAATTTTAATTTTTTAGCAAGATTTTTTGGTTTGATTACCTTGACAACCAATCAAAATTAAGAGATTCTGTGTAATAGCTCCGAATTTACCCTGGAACTTTTTCCCTGCCCTCTGATTGGTTGGTAATTGGTGTAGTCTGATCTACAGATGAAGGGAGAAGGAGGTAGATTAAAAAAAAACAAGTCTGCTTTTCTACATTTTACAGGATACATTGATTTATCTTTACCAGGTTCTAAATCTACAGCAATTTAGGAAGAGACCACAGAAAAATGCATTTTGATATAAGATTTCTAGCTGATTCTGCCTCATTTTGTACATCATGTCTAATCACCACGGGGTTGTATTTTTTTCTAAATGTTGATAGGTGTCACGCAAACATGAAATTAAAAAAAGTTCAATCTGGTTACAGGTAAATATTTGTAAATTGTTTTTTAAATTGCAGATATTGGATCAATGAAGAATTTAAGCATAAATAAATGTTGTAAATTTTGTTTATCTCTATACCACGAACAAAAACATTACAATGGGACCCTATGGAAAATCAATTCAGATTATTGTGGTGTGAGACGTTAAGTAAGAGTAGCAGAATGGGTATCTTTTATTCTTTATTTTTACGACATTGCGCTTTAGACCTGCAGAATGGCATTTTCATCCGTCATCTCTAAGGTATTGCGCTTTAGAACTGTAGAGCATGTATATTTCATCTTTTATCACTAAGGTCTTGCGACTTAGAGCTGCAGAATGGGTATCTCGAGGGTATTGCACTTCAGAGCTGCAGAAGGGAATATTCATAAGGCCTTGCGCTTTAGAGCTGCAGCATTAACTGTTTATCCTTTGTCTGGTATTGCGCTTTAAAGCTGCAGAACTGGTAAATTTCATCACTCATATAAAGCCAAATGCTTTGGCACTGCAGAATGGGTATTTTTTATCAGTATCACTAAGGCATTGCGCTTAAGAGCTGCAGACCGGGATTTTTTAATTTTTTCATCACTACGGCATTGCACTTTAGAGCTGCAGAGGGGATATATTTTATATCCTTCATCACTAAGGCATTGCGCTTTAGAGCTGCAGAACGGGTATCTTACATTGTAAAACAAACACACATATCAATGAAGACAGACTACTTTGAAACAAATGTCAAAATTAAAGCAAGAGACTAATACTCTTCCTGAAAAATCAAAATTTTGACTGCTAACCCTTATATTGATCTTATTATTTTCAGCAGTTTTCTCAATAAGTATTTCTAAAAGATTATATTTATGCTATATTCAAATGTAGAGATGCCTTTTCATGTATATTTGAAAGTTTCAGACATAGATGAGCACAAATGACCAGGAAAATACAAAATCCCTATCGCTACTGTAGATTTTAAAAATATTAAAGGTACTCGGCCTGAATTTCGACCAATACCCTAGGTCACTAAAACTTGAATAATTTGAAAAACAGTAAACATGGAATCAAAATTTTAGCACTTTTCAGCATGTAATTGATTTATTATATACATCTTGAATTATTATTGAGGTGCTCATTAGAGAAAAAAATCACCCTAAGGACTCACACCACTATTATCTCACTTGAATACTCATGTCCTACAGATGAAGGAGGTAGATTTAAAAAAACGAGTCCGCTTTTTTACATTTTACAGGATACATTGATTTATCCTTACCAGGTTCTAAATCTACAGCATTTTAGGAAGAGATCACAGAAAAATGCAAGTTGATATAAGATTTCTAGCTCATTCTGCCTCATTTTACACATCATGGGTCTAATCACCACGGGGTTGTATTTTTTTCTAAATTTTGATAGGTGTCGCGCAAATATGAAATTAAAAAAAGTTCAGTCTGGTAAATATTTGTTATTTGTGTTTTAAATTGCAGATATTGGATCAGTGAAGAATTTAAGCATAAATACATGTTGTAAATTTTGTTAATCTCTATACCACGAACAAAAACATTACAATGGGACCCTATGGAAAATCAATTGTGGTGTGAGACGTGTAGACGCTTGATTACGTTTTAAGACCGTATTACCTAAACTTAAGTTAAAATCACTTAATGTTTAACAGCGCTTACATATTTATCAATATTTAGTCTATATACAAATCTTTTGCACATTTACAGCCTTACAAATGGTACTACTGTTATCGCGGTGTAATCTGGTGATCTTTGGATTCTAGCAGAAATTCGTTGTTCGCCAGATTTCCCACTACATAAGACGGGTACCTGACGACACCCTCCAAAAATCAAGACTGTGTGTTCCTTTAAAATTAGTTCAATTCAAACAATCAAATCAAAACAAATTATTTACTCACCTAGGTTCATATGTATATAAACAGCAAAAGCAACAGTGTTACGTTATACATTTATATATAATCAAACAATACGATTTCTCCTAGAAACACTAGCAGGTGCAACTGTAGAATAATAAAACCTATTGTCAGTATACTCCGACATCAACATCCTATATATATATATATATATATGTTTGTTTATATAGGGAGTCTGGATATATGGTTCTGGATATAGGATTCTGGGTATAGGATTCTGGATATAGGATTCTGGGTATAGGGATCTGGATATAGGATTCTGGATATAGGATTATGGATATAGGATTCGGGGTATAGTGTTCTGGATATAGGATTCGGGGTATAGTGTTCTGGATATAGGATTCTGGATATAGGATTATGGATATAGGATTCGGGGTATATGGTTCTGGATATAGGACTCTGGATATATGATTCTGGGTATAGGATTATGGATACAGGATTCTGGATATAGGATTTTGGGAATAGGGTAGCTATGTATAGGATTCTGGGTATATGGTTCTCACCGTTCTGGATATATGATTCTGGATATAGGGTTCTGGATATAGGGTTCTGGGTATAGGGTTCTGTTTATAGGGTAGCTGTGTATATGATTCTTTGATTTAGGGTACTGGGTATATGGTTCTGGATATAGGGTTCTTTATATAGTGTTCTGGATATAGGGTTCTGGGAATTGGGTGCTGTTTATAGGGTAGCTGTGTATAGGATTCTGGATGTAGGGTTCTGAATATAGAGTACATAGCGTTCTGGGTATAGGGTCCTTGATATAGGGTCCTGGATATAGGGTTCTGGATATAGGGTCCTGGATAAAGCCTGAGGGTTCTGGGTATATGGTCTTGGGTATAGGGTTCTGGGTATAGGGTTCTGGATATATGGTCCTAGATATAGGGTTCTTGGTATAGGGTCCTGGATAATGGATACAGGGTCCTGGTTATAGGGTCCCGGATATAGGGTTCTGTGTATGGGGTTCTGGATATATGGTCCTGGATATAGGGTTCTGGGTATAGGTTCCTGGATAATGGATAAAGGGTTCTGGTTATAGGGTCCCGGATATAGGGTTCTGTGTATAGGGTTCTGGATATAGGGTTCTGTATAAAGGGTTCTGGATATAGGGTTCTGGATATAAGGTCCTCGATATAGGGTTTTGGATATAGGGTCTTGGGTACAGGGTCCTGGATATATGGTCCTTGATATAGGGTCCTAAATATAGGTTTCTGTGTACAGGGTTTTGGATATAGGGTCCTGGATATAGGGTTCTTGGTATAGGATCCTGGATAATTGATATATGGTTCTGGTTATAGGGTCCCAGATATAGGGTTTGTGTATAGGGTTTTGGATATAGGGTTCTGTGTATAGCGTACTGGATATAGTGTTCTGGATATAGGGTATTGGATATAGGGTTCTGGGTATAGGGTCCTGAATAAGGTTCTGGATATAGGGTTCTGGATATAGGGTACTGGATATAGGGCACTGTATATAGGGTTCTGGATATAGGGTTCCTTGATATAGGGTTCTGGATATATGGTTCTGGATATAGGTTCTGAATGTAGGGTTCTGTATATAGGGCTCTGGGTGTAGGGTTCTGGATATATGGTTCTGTATATAGGGTTCTGTGTATATGGGTCTGGATATAGGGTTCTGAATATAGGGTTCTGTATATAGAGTTCTTTGATACAGGCTTCTGGGTATAGGGTTCTGGATAGAGGGTTCTGTGTATAGGGTTATGGCTATATGGTTCTGAATATAGGGTTTTGGATATATGGTTCTGAATATAGGGTTCTTTGATATAGGGTTCTGGATATAGGGTTCTGAATATAGGATTCTGGGTATAGGGTTCTTTGGATAGGTTCTGGATATAGCAGGGGCGAATCTAGAGGTGGGCGCACGCGCCCTGCCTAAACTGAAAAAAAAAGTGTACCCAACTCTTTTTAGGGTTCTGTGGGTAGGGTTGAGGTACAGACCCCGGTTCTTCTGCATATAGCTTTCTGGATATAACGTTATGCTGGATATTGGGTTTGGCATACGGTGGACACTGGAGTGGCTGGATTACACAGGAAAGACCAGACAATTCACACAATAAATTATGTTTAACATACAATATGTACACATTCAATAAGTGTACATTTATGTTAAATTACGTATTAACTTCCGAGTGTAAGATCTTCGATCAAAATTAAGATGTTTTGTTCAACTGCCGGAACGTTCACTCAAAATAATGTCCTCCCTTCTGTCGCCATACATCAGCCAACGCTATCATCATACATGTAATAGAACAGAACAAAACAGAACATATATTTTGTTTAACTTGTACATACGTACATCGTTATATATACATACATAAATCTTCATGCATAATAAGTCGAGTGATTTTAGACAAAAGTACATTTGTTATGAGCAATATTAATGTTAAATAACTGATAAATGAGGATGAAAATACAAAAGAGCTGAACATTGTTTAATTAATGAAGATTGTATTCCTTACAGCTAAAGCTGCACTTATATATTTTGCTAACTTTATAACAATATTCTTATCTGTGTCTGCAGTAATTCTAAGAATTTAAACATACTAGGTCTATTATAATACTATTTTTTAATATAAATTGTCCGGATTCTTGTGTAGCAAGGACAAATCAAAATAAAATGGTATTCATCTTCCAAATCAATACTGTGACAGCATTGACAATATCTTTCATTTTTTGATATTCTATTACGAGAGTATCTTCTGGTCTGTATTCTTAACGAATGTGCTGATATTCTGAATTTTGTTAAATATGGTCTGACATTACATGGTAAAATATAAACTCAGTTTACAATTATTATATAATTCAAGTACACCACTTGATTCCTTATCTACAAACCATCGTTGTATACATTAAACAATCAACAACTCTTTGTCTAAACTTATTTATAAAGTATTTAGCATTAACTGAAGTTGGGTCATTCCAGACATTGTAAAACCATATTCGTTTAACATATTTTTTACATCCGATGCCCGATTTTTATACCCATTTTCACAATCGTATTCCATCGAGGTGTTTAAATCATCGAGTTGGGCGTATTCCATCGAGGTGTTTAAATCATCGAGATGGGCGTATTCCATCGAGATGGGCGTGCTCCATCGAGGTGTTTAAATCATCGAGATGGGCGTGTTTCATCTACATGATCTAGGTGTTTAAATCATCGAGATGGGCGTATTCCATCGAGGTGTTTAAGTCATCGAGATGGGCGTATTCCATCGAGGTGTTTAAATCATCGAGATGGGCGTATTCCACCGAGGTGTTTAAATCATCGAGATGTGCGTATTCCATCAAGGTGTTTAAATCAACTCGATGAACATAATCTATTTGTTTTGTAGCATGTCAATTTCGGCTTTCTAACTTCCAATAACTAGTAGGTAGAGTACACCATTTATTCTGACAGGTGTCATTTTCAATTAAACGATTTACAGCTGTGCAAATATAAAGGGAATTACAGTGACGTGTTGTATGTGAGCGTCCTATGACCACGTGATTTTCTGGTCCGTAAAGTAAGTATTTATACAACCACAGCCAGATTTAGGGGTCGTGTTAGCCAGCACGTTCCTTTGAATGGGTCTCTGTTTTAAGGATGGTCTATCAAACTAATATCTAACATAAGCATATATCTAGGTAGTTGTGAGAATCATTACTCTTATGGTGTGTACTTACCATAGATCTATGTTAGGTAAATACTACCTACCATAAGAGCCATACTTCTCACGTCTAATATCTATGAAGACAACACTAAATATGGATACTTTAACCAGCTAAACAAGGAGTCAGCTTGAAATAAAACAAGAAACAATGATACAAAGTATCACAAGCCGGTCAGAACAGTTGCATAAGAAAACAGTAAGGGGAATGATGAATATGATAAAACTAAACGGTGTGTAGATGTTAGATTTTTTTTTATTTGTAATTGTCAACAGTCGAAGCACATTTATCATGAAATATTTGAGCACTAGATAGACTAGTTATCATGAGACACAATGAACATGTTTTTGATTTTGACATCTGTGTTGTACAATGTTATAATATGAATATGATAGACAGCTGAAATAGTATGTGTAATGGATCACTAAAAAGAATGTTGTTTCATGATTAGAATGTGAGGAATTGGGAAAAGAGTATGGCTAGAATATGAAGAATTGGTAAATTATCATAGTTATAAACAAAACGACAACATAATGATAATATAATAGCAATTGGAGCGTCTGTGAACATGGTGAAGGTAATCTCAGTTTTAGCAATGTAAATTTACATTAGAAGAAAGGGTTTATTGTTAGATGTTTTTTTATTTAATGAAATCTGATTAGTAGTTCATGAGAATAATTAGCAGTGGAACAGACCTATTCAAACTCTTTAGAAGATGCTTCAGTTAAAGTTTCATCAACTCTGTTTAATGATTGAAGAGGTGTTGCTTATTTTAAAATCAGACCGCATCAAAAAGAGATACATATATAGCTTTACACTCAAACAGTTAGTAATATTCAAACACAATTTCCTTTATATTATTCTTCGCCGCGAGCTTTTAAAAATCAAGTTTGCCGTTTGTCCCTTTAATAAAGTTTAACATCAATCAATAATCAATGACGATAACGATTTGGAACCAGCTGTATTCGTATGCTGAGAAAGATTTATAGACAGTATCCCTGAAATTGATACCTAATTCAATTAGTAGAAGATCCATACAATGCCTGTATACCAATTTGACTGCGTCCCGGTATTCTTACTAGAATACAGTTGTTTTATGAACAGTAAAATGACGTGTATACACAGTCCAACACCCATAGCAGCTTTCTGAGATAGCCGGTTCCCCACCGTTTGACTAGTACAGCTTTAAACTGGGGGTTTAAAACACATCATCACTCTTCCCAAACACACACAGTTATCGACTACAGTGATTTGTAACCATCGTTTAAACATTTGTTTTATACAGATATCACAGTTCAGACCTTTATCAGCCCGCCAAGTCAAGAACAGATCCGGGGCCTTTGTCTGGGAGGTGAACGACATGATAAAGCTGCAGAGGTTTCTGTTTCTAGGTGCAGATAACTCCTTCTGTTACAAGGCTGTCAACACCAAACCGAAACGGGAGAACGCCTTGTGTGTGGAGAGGTGAGTGTAGGGTACTAACTGATGCTCTATGGTACTGACGATAGAGATACAGTAATATAAACTAATAAGTATCGAGACTGGCTCATTTAGCGTGTTGCTGACATACTCAAGTCCAGAGCCACTACCCTTAAAGGTGATTTACACCCTGCCATGTTTTCACCAGTAGTTCATATAATTGTAATACAAATAATTCTGAAGCCACTAGTTCAGAATTTTCTGGAAAAACTTCACTTGTCATTAAATTTTGATGATTATAAAAAACGGTATTCATTTTGCATATGATAAAACGACATTAATTTGCACATTATTTTTTTCATTCAAACATGTTTGCGAAGGTGAAGATGATCCATATGAAATGATACACACGTCAATTATGACGTCTGTATGGTCAATTAACATGTCGCCAGTTGTCAACCAGTCAAATCAATACTGTATTTGCGTGCAACTTTATTAAAATAAAACCTATTGTCAATATACTCCAACATCAGCAGTAGAGCGGAGATGTCTAAGACAAGTCCTGGCGTCACGTTAATTGATGCGTCGTCACGTTATATTGTACACGATGTTTCCATTGGCTTCATTAAAATGAACTAGTATGTGTGAGGAATGACATGTTTACCGTGGTTTACATAAAAAACTCACTTCAATTATGATCCTTTTTAGGCTAATTAGTGACGGCAAAGGCAAGGAAGTTGTTAAACTGATAAAGGACATCAGTGTGTCAGGACGAGCTCCGAAGCAGCAACCCACATTGTATGCCTTGGCGATCTGTGCACGGAGCAACAACACAGAAACCAAGCAAGCTGCGTACGAAGCCTTGAACGAGATTTGCCGTATTCCTACGCACCTTTTCATGTTCATCGGCTACTGCGAGCAAATGAGTTCCGGCACGGGTTGGGGACGAGCTCACAAGCGAGCTGTCGTACAGTGGTACATGAACAAAGCAAAGAATCCACTCGCCCTAGGACGACTTGTCACAAAATACAAGAGCAGGGAGGACTGGTCGCATCGTGATCTGTTTCGGCTTTCTCACATCAAGCTCGATGGACTGAAAAGTGATGGTACGGAAGAAGGCGAACGTAGACTAAAAGCACTGAAAGTAGTCGTGCGCTACATCGTCAAAGGACTTCAGGAAGCTAAGAACCTCGCCGACTCTGAAATGGGAAACGATGAAAAGATTGTCAAACTGATTGAGTACCTAACCGCGGCAGATGAAGCCAGAAGATGCACAGACGAAGGGAGGATGGTAGAATTGATTACTCAATACCGTCTAGAGCGGGAACATCTGACGACGCAGCTGCTGAGCTCAAAGAAAGTCTGGGAAGCGTTGATTGAGACCATCCAGATGACGGCGGTAATCAGAAACCTGGGCAAGATGACGCAGTTGGGACTCTGCTCTGTAGGGTCTTGGGTAGAGAAGGAGATCGTCACACAACTGACTAATGTTGAGGCTTTGAAATCTGCTCGAATCCATCCATTTAATGTCCTACTGGCACTGAATACGTACCAGAAAGGCCGAGGTGACAAAGGGAAGCTGTCGTGGATCCCGAATCCGAATATTGTCGACGCTCTCGACAAGGCATATTATCTTGCGTTTCAAGCTGTGGAACCGACCAACAAAAGGTATCTGCTTGCGATTGACGTCAGTGGGTCAATGAATGTGCCTTGTGTCGGAAGTTCCAGCATCACCTGCCGCGACGCGGCCGCTGCTATGATGATGGTCACAGCAAGGACAGAGAAGAATTTCGACGTGGTGGCATTCTCACACCAGCTGATGCCATTGACAATCACCAAAGATGACAAACTGCAAGACGTCATTACCAAAACGTCGCGACTTCCATTTGGTGGCACTGACTGTGCGTTGCCGATGATCTACGCTCAAGAGAAAAGGGCGGTCTACGACGTATTTATCGTGTACACTGATAACGAGACATGGTACGGGAAAGTACATCCATCCAGAGCCCTGCAAGACTACCGAGTAAACATGAATAACCCAGACGCGAAGCTGATCGTCGTGGGAATGTCGTCCAACGGCTTCACCATTGCCGACCCCGACGATTACGGCATGTTAGACATCGTCGGTTTTGATTCCGGAGCAACGCAGACCATCTCAAAATTTAGTGTTGGTGAAGTTTAAACACATAAAAAGCCGGTTCTGTACCTAAAAGTCATAGCCATGCATATAAGATGGGACATCAAGATTCTAAAACAATATCGTGGCTTCATCATCCCCTGTGTAAAACCTTTATTCATCAGTTCTACAAAATAGAAAACAAATAGACATAACCTTGCAATTTATAATTTTGACATGCATCGACAGCAAATATGTTGTAGAACTTAGACCTATCAGGTAAGAGAGTAAGTAGAAGAGACTACTCACTAACATTTAATTAATCAGAAATTCACATGTTAAAATATTAGAACTGTGGAGTACACATATACAAGAAGTATGTTGGCATTGCCATGATTGCAGAACACTTATTATAAGCCGCCAAGATTTGTCACTATTGGAATGAGAATATATACTGGTATTTCCATTGGCCGATTGTGGAGTGAGGATAAAAGCTTAAAAACAGTTTTAATAAAACATTTCGTATGTTTGTAAGCACACCTAATTGAGAAAAAAATATTCCATTAAACAGTTTCAAAACTGCAAGCTTAAAATCTGTTATGGATGTTATGAAACGTTTAAAAGGAGGTAATTTGATAATTGTTGAAAATCAAAAGTTGCAAGCTACACAAGCTGTGTTATGTTGACTTGTGATTTTTTTGGCTAAGGAGCCTACAAACAGGTAAATGATATAGAGTTCCTGTTTTTAGGCCAAAAATGCCTGATTTAAGGAAACTAGGGATAACTCCCCTAATTACTGAGCTTTTCAACTTATATTCTTTATTTGTATTATTTATGATGTTCTATCTAATTAGTTCATACATATCATTAATTATTTCCTGTTTTGTTGTCCAGAAAATAAGGAGAGAAAAGTGGGTACTTTTAAATCGGTTTTGCATTATAACGTGACTACTGCACTTTAGTCGAGTTTATTAACATGATCAGATGAGTAATTATCTAGTATCAAATAAGCCAAGATAGCCCACTCTACGTCTTTTGATAGATAGAGGTTAACATTCCATTGAACTTGAATAGATCCAAATACATTTGAAGACTGATATCAAGGCAGAGATGCCTTTTGCTTTATTTTGAGAACTGGTACTAAGATTTTGGAAATTTAAACTTAAGGTACTCTCCCGCCAAAAACAGCCATATTTGACAACATATGTACACCGTTTTTAAACCTACTGACGACGAGGTATATACTCGTTTGTATATATATATATATATATATAACCGACACATTTTGAGAATCCAAACTCCATAGACACAATATAAACAGCTTTAATCAGCCAGGCCAAACCCCAAAAACTGGAGCGTCGAATTAAGTTACCAAGTCATAATCCCGGGCGTTTTAATAACCTGTGAATTAACCTGTACTTTTACTTGACACAGATACATTATTATATGACCTGAACACCTGGAAAGAGTTTTTCTAAACGGTTTTGTAGTGTAATTTTGCCGTTATTTTGCGGATTAGTTTCTTTAACGTTGGGAAACATGTTTAAAACTTATTTCAAAGAAGTTTCAATACTAATCGGTAATGTTCTCAACTATAATAATAATGTAGCGTCTCCTTGACCGAATGGTACAGTACTGGTTCTACCCAGGAAAAGTGGGTGGTCTGACTCCACCACAAAAAAATCGACTGTCATATATAACCTTACATGTGTAGAAAATACATAAAACATCACACAAACAAATCAACTATGATATATGGATCACTATACGCTGTAATAGTTTTGTTTTGTTCGTCATTTTCTTTTTTTGACTTTTGGGGCTTGGGTGGGGAAGATACATTTTGGCAGTTGGCCGAAATGAGTCCCCTCACACCACCACAAACAAAAAAAGTTTAAATGAATGTATATGCTATTTAAAGTTCTAGTTGATTTAACTTGATATCAAGAGCGTGGTTGGAGGTCGTTTTGTTTTAACTTACTTAATTTCTAGGTGTAGATTGCGTCTTAACATGCTAGGATATGTTCTGGATTCTAACAGCCAGTTTCGGATTCAAAATTTGTTTTCACTATGTTAAAGAGATATAATGTAGTAGGGGTTTTTGTAAATAGGAGTAACGTAGGCACGTACCGACTACTACGGAAGTAAATTATGATTTATAAGACCATGAACTTTGTCTGTACACCGACAGGGCCATGACCAAAGCGCCTTCATGCGGTGTGGCCTGAAAACATTTGGCAGAGATTGGCATGCGCTGTGTCCTATTTCAGTATTAGGATATGTACTTGAATTTGATTTGGGGCTGACGTCGTCCCAAATTGTGCGAAATGTTACGAAACGCTGACAAAATTCTCCATGAAATACTGAAACGTGCATAGCAGTTCAAATAACCATTTGTTAATAAAAAAAAAAGAGAAGATTGTTATTAGGTGAGACGTTTATTCGCTGTAGTATTATTTTACTTTGTATTTCGGTCTTTTTACTACAGGTATACGTAGATCTATACATAAAATGTTTTTGTTTTTTCATATTTAATTTAGGTTTGGACTTAATTGAAACCATTCTCCGAGTTGATCAACTTTGACCTGATGGTCAAACTCCATGTTTCAACAAACACTTTTTCATTACTTTTTCTTCGTTTTGACCGTAACACACTTTCAAAAATACAAACTAAGTTTGGGTCTTATTTATAATAATGTTCCTTCATTTTCCTTAAGATAACAAATTAATACAATTTAAATATTGTTTTGATTTGCTGCGTTTGCTTGTGATACTGTATATCCAGTGTATACATCCTCATCATCATCATCATCATCATCATGATTGATTGATTATGTATTAATTGAAGTGTTGATATAAGATAATTACAGAAATCCCACTAATATTCATTCTTCTTAATATACCGGCTTCATACAACTTAAATATTGTTTTAATATATGTTGAGACGTTTGCAGATGTGGCGCCTAAATTGTTCTCGCCTCTCTCGGCTGTGGGTTCGAATCCCACTGGGAGCTCGATTTGTCAAAGAAAAAGTCAATTCTTACAGATGGCGGGAGGTATTCAATACTCAGGAGTATTGGGGTGGTCTGCTTATACCAGAAAAAAATCGACCGTCATATATGGCCTAAGATGTGCTAAAAATTACGAACACACCATTCAAACAATGTTTTTGCTTGTGATACTATATTCGATTCGCTATATTCAGTTTGTTTTACCTACTCGTCATCATCATCATCAACATCGTCATCCTGCTTGTCGTTGTGTTTTGTTCATGTATTAATTACGTGTTGAGATGCCTTCAGACAAGAATAATCTGTGGACCAGTGGTGTCCATGATGATTTTGGACTATATAGCGTGCACGTTGTCCCCTTGGCAGGTGCTTGGTCTCTATGGAAGAGTTAGCTGTGATTTAACCATTGTGTAACAGTGGTGACGCTTTCATCCGGATGTATTTCAGGGCTTTTTCTAGGTCGAATATATAGGTCCCATTCCCAATGAAAATTCCTTAAAAATATTTTAGAATTACGAATTAATCATAGTTTCTCCTGAAATTTTATTTCCCAAATACCCATTTCTCCCCGCAAATTAGATAAAAGTGGCTGCTTCCCAAAATACATAGAAAAAGCCCTGTATTATTGTAAATAGAGTTTGACTTTTTATTAATATTGGATGTGAGTTTAAAAGGGACACACGGTTTTCCACATAACTTGCAATTTTAAATCGATTTTTTTTTTACTTATTACTAACTGTTGATTGCACCAAAGGCATATATAAACCTGTGGTAAAATAAGAAAAAATGAAACTCAACATTTTATTTAATTACATGCAAGCAGATTTAAACTCCAAATGAAACTAGATTAATAAATTCAGACGGTAATGTTAATGTTTGATACAATCTTCAAGATTGCCGTGTGTCCCTTTAACTCTGTAGTTTTTCACCCTCTATTAGTGTAATATGTAACTTTTACTTAAGAAATCGGTTTGGTGAGTTTATGTAAAAGGTAATTCGTCTTTAAATTTGGAAACCTGACGTCCTTTTAATTGTTGCAAATGTTGCGATATATCGCAAGATACAAGGTTTTAATAACGCAATTTTTCACATATCACCATTGAAAATATACAATAGCATATTGTATACAATCTCTCGTGTTATCTCACATTTGCTGAAGTTTTGCGGCGTTAAGAGTTCTGTGATACATAGAATCTTACATTCGTGCTAATTTATTATTGTTAATAAAACTAGTCGGAAAAAAAGATATGCTCGGCGAGCCGTTCGATATTTGCAAAATCGTTTAATAAATTCTACAAATAAGCACTCGCGTAAGCTCCTCTCTGTACACACTATACTATTGTATTGTAGTACACACTATACTATTGTATTGTAGTACACACTATACTATTGTATTGTAAGCTGCATTGTTTATACAGAATTATATGAATATTGTTTTATTTCTATTTTGTCATTTGTCTCTGTTGTAAACAGTAACTAAATCATTAAAATACATTCTCCTAAAAATAAAAGGTATTTTTATTTTAATTGATATACCTAGAACGTATGGTCGTCAGGGTTATTATTAATGCATTAACATTGATAATAGATGGGCTAGCGCATCCGTGGCCTGGATTGATTCTTACGGATGGCGGGAGGTATGCAGTTCTCATTTTACCCAGGAAAAATGGGGTGGTCTGCCATTACCACAAACAAATCCAGGTCATATATGGACTGACATTCATATATGGACTGACATGTGCTAAAAATTACGTAAAACACCATAGATTTCAAATTACAGCGTTTTCATCAACAAAGAATAATCAAAGTACTTGCAGTACTGAGAGGCGTAAGTTTGTTTGAAAGAATTTGCCGATTTTTTTCCAATTTACGTCGAGTGGTATTGAAAGACGCAAGACCGGATATACAGTCCGTAAACATAAAAACAACAACACATTACGTCCATTTATACAATGGTCAAGGTCACAGGACAGAGTAATCGGTCAAGCGTAATATAACTATAGCTTTACTGACTTTTTTTGAGACCAAAATAAATATGGTCTGTTAGTGGACCAGTGTAACGCTTGTCCGTTAGTGGACCAGAGTAAAGCTTGTCTGTTAGTGAACCACCGTAACGCTTGGCTGTTAGTGCACCAGAGTAACTCGTGTATGTTAATGAGCCACTGTAACGCTTGTCCGTTAGTGGACCAGCGTAACGCTTGTCTGTTAGTGTACCAGTGTAATGCTCCTATGTTAGTGGGCCAATTAACGCTTGTCTGTTAGTTGACCAGTGTTACGATTGTCTGTTAGTGTACCAGCGTAACACTTGTCTGTTAGTGGATCAGCTTAACGCTTGTCTGTTAGTGGACCAGTGTAGTGGATCAGAGTAACGCTTGTCTGTTAGTGAACCAGCGTAATTCCTGTCTGTTATTGGACCAATGTAACGCTTGTCTCTTAGCGGACCAGAATAACGCTTGTCTGTAAGTGGACCAGCTTAGCGCTTGTCTGTTAGTGGATCAGCAGAACATTTGTCTGTTAGAGGACCAGTGTAATGCTTGTCCATTAGTGGACCAGCATAACGCTTGTCTGTTAGTGTACCAGTGTAATGCTCCTATGTTAGTGGGCCAATTAACGCTTGTCTGTTAGTGGACTAGTGTTACGCTTGTCTGTTAGTGAACCAGCTTAACACTTATCTGTTAGTGTATCAGCTTACCGCTTGTCTGTTAGTGAACCAGCATAATTCCTGTCTGTTTAGGACCAATGTAACGCTTGTCTCTTAGCGGACCAGAATAACGCTTGTCTGTTAGTTGACCAGGGTAACGCTTGTTTGTTAGTGGACGAGCGTAACGCTTGTTTTTTTTAGCTCACATGAGCCGCTTTTTGTCCATCCGTCTTCGGCCGTCCGTTAGCTCTTGCTTAAACAACTTCTCATTGGGCAATTTTGACCAGATTTCACATGGATGATATTCCAAAGTTATACAAATTAGGTCAATGCGACATCCAAGATGGCCGCCATTACCATATATAGTCTTAACCTTAAAAAACCTTCTTCTCAAGAACCTCTAAACAGATTTTGAAAGTTCTTGTTTAAAACTGATCGCCAACTCCTAGGCTAGAGAAGTTATACAAACGAAGTTCCTAGGGTCAAAAATGGCTGTGTCAATGTGTTCCAAACTTTGTATATAGATATTTTACATGTTTCACCACGACTTATACTCGTATAGTGCATTTGTAAACGACATCTTCTCAGAAACCACATGACCAACTTTGACCAAATTTCACATGGACGATACTGAGGTCAATGCCTTTCACAACTGTACAAATTAGATCAATGCGACATCCAAGATGGCCGCCATTACCATATATGGTCAAAACCTTGAACAAATCTTCTCCAGAACCATGAACAGATCAGGGGCATGCTTACGAAATACTTAGTCTAATACAAGCAAAAGCGAATTGACAAACTGATATAAAGTCTAATAAAACATGGATGCATTTTAAGCATGATCAAAGCACATATACGCGTAACAAAACTCAGACGAGGGATGAGCAATCTGTAAGTAATCTAATATTACATGATAAATTAATTATGCAAAATTAACTTTAATTTTGTATAATTTAAAATTAAGGTCCATACAACCAGTGCATGTCAATCCTACAGGACAGTCTTGGCAAATCTTGCACATGCCACATGCTGCACTCTGTTAAGAGCTAGTTAAGAGCACATATCACATGCTGCACACTGTTAAGAGCTAGTTAAGAACAAATGCCACATGCTGCACTCGTTAAGACCTAGTTAAGAACACATGCCACATGCTGCACTCTGTTAATAGTTAAGAGCACATGCCACATGCTGCATTCTGTTAAGAGCTAGTTAATAGCCCATGCCGCATGCTGCACTCTGTTAAGAGATAGTTAAGATCACATGCCGCATGCTGCACTCTGTTAAGAGTTAATTAGGAGCACATGCCGCATGCTGCACTCTGTTAATAGTTGGTTAAGAGCACATGCCGCATGCTGCACTCTGTTAATAGCTGGTTAAGATCACATGCCGCATGCTGCACTCTGTTAAGAGTTAATAAGAAGCACATGCCGCATGCTGCACTCTGTTAAGAGTTAATTAGGAGCACATGCCGCATGCTGCACTCTGTTAATAGTTGGTTAAGAGCACATGCCGCATGCTGCACTCTGTTAATAGCTGGTTAAGATGACATGCCGCACGCTGCACTCTGTTAAGAGTTAATTAGGAGCACATGCCGCAGACTGCACTCTGTTAATAGTTGGTTAAGAGCACATGCCGCATGCTGGACTCTGTTAATAGCTGGTTAAGATCGCATGCCGCACGCTGCACTCTGTTAAGAGTTAATTAGGAGCACATGCCGCATGCTGCACTCTGTTAATAGTTGGTTAAGAGCACATGCCGCATGCTGCACTCTGTTAAGAGTTAATTAGGAGCACATGTCGCACGCTGCACTCTGTTAAGAGTTAATTAGGAGCACATGCCGCATGCTGCACTCTGTTAATAGTTGGTTAAGATCACATGCCGCATGCTGCAATCTGTTAATAGCTGGTTAAGATCACATGCCGCATGCTGCACTCTGTTAAAAGTTAATTAGGAGCACATGCCGCATGCTGCACTCTGTTAATAGCTGGTTAAGATCACATGCCGCATGCTGCAATCTGTTAATAGCTGGTTAAGATCACATGCCGCATGCTGCACTCTGTTAAGAGTTATTTAGGAGCACATGCCGCAGACTGCACACTGTTAATAGTTGGTTAAGAGCACATGCCGCATGCTGGACTCTGTTAATAGCTGGTTAAGATCGCATGCCGCACGCTGCACTCTGTTAAGAGTTAATTAGGAGCACATGCCGCATGCTGCACTCTGTTAATAGTTGGTTAAGAGCACATGCCGTATGCTGCACTCTGTTAATAGCTGGTTAAGATCGCATGCCGCACGCTGCACTCTGTTAAGAGTTAATTAGGAGCACATGCCGCATGCTGCACTCTGTTAATAGTTGGTTAAGAGCACATGCCGCATGCTGCACTCTGTTAAGAGTTAATTAGGAGCACATGCCGCACGCTGCACTCTGTTAAGAGTTAATTAGGAGCACATGCCGCATGCTGCACTCTGTTAATAGTTGGTTAAGAGCACATGCCGCATGCTGCACCCTGTTAATAGTTGGTTAAGAGCACATGCCGTATGCTGCACTCTGTTAATAGCTGGTTAAGATCATATGCCGCATGCTGCACCCTGTTAATAGCTGGTTAAGAGCACATGCCGCATACTGCAATCTGTTAATAGCTGGTTGAGATCACATGCCGCATGCTGCACTCTGTTAAGAGTTAATTAGGAGCACATGCCGCAGGCTGCACTCTGTTAATAGCTGGTTAAGAGCACATGCCGCATACTGCAATCTGTTAATAGCTGGTTAAGATCACATGCCGCATGCTGCACTCTGTTAATAGCTGGTTAAGAGCACATGCCGCATACTGCAATCTGTTAATAGCTGGTTAAGATCACATGCCGCATGCTGCACTCTGTTAAGAGTTAATTAGGAGCACATGCCGCAGGCTGCACTCTGTTAATAGTTGGTTAAGAGCACATGCCGCATGCTGCACTCTGTTAAGAGTTAATTAGGAGCACATGCCGCATGCTGCACGCTGTTAATAGCTGGTTAAGAGCACATGCCGCATACTGCAATCTGTTAATAGCTGGTTAAGATCACACGCCGCATGCTGCACTCTGTTAAGAGTTAATTAGGAGCACATGCCGCAGGCTGCACGCTGTTAATAGTTGTTTAAGAGCACATGCCGCATGCTGCACCCTGTTAATAGTTGGTTAAGAGCACATGCCGTATGCTGCACTCTGTTAATAGCTGGTTAAGATCACATGCCGCATGCTGCACTCTGTTAAGAGTTAATTAGGGGCACATGCCGCATGATGCACTCTGTTAAGAGTTAATTAGGAGCACATGCCGCATGCTGGACTCTGTTAATAGCTGGTTAAGATCGCATGCCGCACGCTGCACTCTGTTAAGAGTTAATCAGGAGCACATGCCGCAGGCTGCACTCTGTTAAGAGTTGGTTAAGATCACATGCCGCATGCTGCACTCTGTAAATAGCTGGTTAAGATCACATGCCGCATGCTGCACTCTGTTAAGAGTTGGTTAAGAGCACATGCCGCATGCTGCAATCTGTTAATAGCTGGTTAAGATCACATGCCGCATGCTGCACGCTGTAAATAGCTAGTTAAGAGCACTTGTCGCATGCTGCACTCTGTAAATAGCTAGTTAAGAGCACATGTCGCATGCTGGACTCTGTATATAGCTAGTTAAGAGCTCATGTCGCATGCTGCACTCTGTTAAGAGCTAGTTAAGAGCACATGCCACATGCTGCACTCTGTTAAGAGCTAGATAAGAAATATTTATTAAAAACTAAATTTTATAATACAGAGCGAAAGCTTTTAAGTTAAAAATGTGCTAAAACTTTTATCACCTCATATCAGATATGAACTGGTTGACTGCATGCAGTAACAACTATGGTCATACTCAGTGTGATTGGTGATTGAGTACATGGCTATCAAAGCCGACAATGCATACAAAAGTAAACACTTAATAAAGGCAACACAGACAATACAGAATACTAAATCAATTTAAGCAAAGCTGACAAACACAATACCATTAACCAAAACTAGCACAGTAATAATAGCAAAAATAGCACAGTAATAATAGCAAAAATAATAGTAAGCAACACTAGCGACGCAGACAATACTTGATAATAATCAAATCTGACAAAAGTTGATAATAATAAGCAAAACTAGCAAAGCATGCAATACATGAAGCTAACACAGTAAACGCATAATTTATATACATGCATGATACAAAGTAAACAAACAGATGCAATGCCAACGCTAATGCTAAACAAAGAATCAAGAGTCACATAAGTTATAATTCACAAACGTTACATTTACAGTGATTTCACATCCCAATGTGAAAGTCGCTTTTTAAACTGGTTAAAATTAGAAATCTTTCTAAGTTCCTCAGGAAAGGAATTCCACAACACTGGGGCAGCATACCGGAAGGAATTCTTATCATAATTTGATGTACGAACCTGTGGAATTTGAAGAATATTTGTGTATCTAAAGTTATATTTAGATTCTTTTTTAACTACTAAGCCCGAGAGAACTGGTGGCGCTAAATTGTTTATAATTTTGAAAGTTTCAACTGTAAAGAGAGAAGTTTGTCCTTGTTTAACAGTTCTTCATATGAACTACAATAATCTGAATATAAAAATCTGAGGGCTGTGTTGAACTTTTTCAATTTTCTGTGAGTTTATTTTGGAGCAAAAATTTGAGAGAACAAATACATAAAAAATAGTATGTTTGCTAAGTGTACATAAGTTTTTACATATTATTTTTACTATATTTAGCTGCTGGCTAGCTTTTTTTTTTTTACAAATAACTTGTTAACTACTTTTTCCTCTGCAAAAATTCTCAGGTGAGCGACTCAGGGCCATTTGGACCTCTTATTTTGGACCAGTGTAGCGCTCGTATGTTAGTGGACCAGAGTAATGATTGTCTGTTAGTGGACCAGCCTAATGCTTGTCTGTTAGTGGATGAGATTAACGATCGTATGTTAGTGGACCAGTGTAACGTTTGTCTGTTAGTGTACCAGCCTAATGCTTGTCTGTTAGTGGACCAGCCTAATGATTGTCTGTTAGTGGACGAGATTAACGATCGTATGTTAGTGGACCATCGTAACGCTTGTCTGTTAGTGGACCAGCCTAATGCTTGTATGTTAGTGGACGAGATTAACGATCGTCTGTTAGTGGCCCAGCGTAACGCTTGTCTGTTAGTGGACCAGCCTAATGCTTGTTTGTTAGTGGACGATATTAACGATCGTATGTTAGTGAACCAGTGTAACGCTCGTCTGTTAGGGAACCAGCGTAACGCTTGTCTGTTAGTGAACCAGCCTAATGCTTGTCTGTTAGTGGACGAGATTAACGATCGTATGTTAGAGGACCAGTATAACGTTCGTCTGTTAGTGGACCAGCGTAACGCTTGAATGTTAGTGGAACAGCGTAACGCTTGAATGTTAGTGGACCAGTGTAACGCTTGTCTGTCAGTGGACCAGAGTAATGCTCGTATGTTAGTTGACCAGCATAATGCTTGTCTATAAGTGGTACAGTGTAATGCTCTTATGTTAGTGGACCAGCGTAACGCTTGTCTGTTAGTGGGCCAATGTAATGTGTTATTGGCCAGTGTAACGCTTGTCTGTTAGTGGACCATAGTAACGTGTGTTTGTTTGTTTGTGGATCAGCATAACGCTTGTCTGTTAGTGGACCAGTGTAACGCTTGTCTGTTATTTGACCAGAGTAACGCTTTTCTGTCAGTAGACCAATGTAACGCTTATCTGTTAGTGGACCAGTGTAACGCTTGTCTGTTAGTACACCAAAGTAACGTTTTTCTTTCAGTAGACCAGTGTAACGCTTGTCTGTTAGTGAACCAGTGTAACGCTTGTCTGTTAATGGACCAGAGTAACGATTTTTCTGTCAGTAGACCAGTGTAACGCTTGTGTGTTAGTTGACTAGAGTAACGCTTTTCTGTCAGTAGACCAGTGTAATGCTTTTCTGTTAGTGGACCAATGTAACGCTTGACTGTCAGTCGACCAGAGTAACGCTTTTCTGTCAGTAGACCAGTGTAACGCTTGTCTGTTAGTGAACCAGAGTAACGCTTTTCAGTCTGTGGACCAGTGTAACGCTTGTATGTTAGTAGACCAGTGTAACGCTTGTCTGTTAGTGGACCAGTGTAACGCTTGTCTGTTAGTGGACCAGTGTAATGCTTGTCTGTTAGTGGACACCATAATATGTGTCTGTTAATTGTCCAGCGTAACGTTTGTCTGTTAGTGGCCCAGTCTAACACTTTTTTGTTAGTGGACCAGAGTAAAGCTAGTCTGTAAGTGAACCAGAGTAATGCTTGTCTGGCAGTGGACCAGCGTAACGTTTGTCTGTTAGTGGGCCAGAGTAACGCTTGTCTGTCAGTGGACCAGCGTTCTGTTTGTCTGTTAGTGGACCAACGTAACACTTGCCTGTTAGTGGTCCAGTCTAACGCTTGTCTGTTATTCGACCAATGTAAAGCTGGACCTGTGTAACGCCTGTCTGTTGGTGGACCAGTGTAATGCTTGTTTGTTAGTGTATCAGCGTAACTCTTGTCTGTTAGTTTACCATAGTAACGCTCGTATGTAAGTGAACCAGTTTAATGCTTGTCGGTTAGTGGTCCAGTGTAACGCTCGTCTTTTAGTGGACCAGAGTAACGCTTGTCTGTTAGTGGACCAGCGTAACGCATGTCTGTTAGTGGACCAGCGTAACGCTCTTGTCTGTTAATGACCAGCGTAACGCTTGTATGTTAGTGAACCAGTGTAACGCTTGTCTGTTATTTGACCAATGTAAAGGTGAACCTGTGTAACGCGTGTCTGTTAGTGGACCAGTGTAACGCTTGTCTGTTAGTGGACCAGTGTAGCGGTTGTTTGTTAGTGGGCCAGAGTAACGTTTCTCCATGGACGAGTGTAACGTTTGTCTGTTAGTGAACCAGGTTAACGTTTGTCTGTTAGTGAACCAGGTTAACGTTTGTCTGTTAGTAGACCAATGTACGTTTGTCTGTTAGTGGCCCAGTCTAACACTTTTTTGTTAGTGGACCAGAGTAAAGCTTGTCTGTAAGTGAACCAGAGTAATGCTTGTCTGTCAGTGGACCAGCGTAACGTTTGTCTGTTAGTGGGCCAGAGTAACGCTTGTCTGTCAGTGGACCAGCGTTCTGTTTGTCTGTTAGTGGACCAACGTAACACTTGCCTGTTAGTGGTCCAGTCTAACGCTTGTCTGTTATTCGACCAATGTAAAGCTGGACCTGTGTAACGCCTGTCTGTTGGTGGACCAGTGTAATGCGTGTTTGTTAGTGTATCAGCGTAACTCTTGTCTGTTAGTGGACCATAGTAACGCTCGTATGTTAGTGAACCAGTTTAATGCTTGTCGGTTAGTGGTCCAGTGTAACGCTCGTCTTTTAGTGGACCAGAGTTACGCTTGTCTGTTAGTGGACCAGCGTAACGCATGTCTGTTAGTGGACCAGCGTAACGCTTGTCTGTTAATGACCAGCGTAACGCTTGTATGTTAGTGAACCAGTGTAACGCTTGTCTGTTATTTGACCAATGTAAAGGTGGACCTGTGTAACGCGTGTCTGTTAGTGGACCAGTGTAACGCTTGTCTGTTAGTGGACCAGTGTAGCGGTTGTTTGTTAGTGGGCCAGAGTAACGCCTATCTGTTAGTGGACCAGTGTAACGTTTCTCCATGGACGAGTGTAACGTTTGTCTGTTAGTGAACCAGGTTAACGTTTGTCTGTTAGTGAACCAGGTTAACGTTTGTCTGTTAGTAGACCAGTGTAACGTTTGTCTGTTAGTGGACCAGTGTAACATTTGTCTGTTAGTGGACAAGTGTAACGCTCGTCTGTTAGTGAACCAGTGTAACAATCGTCTGTTAGTCGACCAGTGTAATGCTGGACCAGTGTAACGCTAGTCTGTTGGTGGACCAGTGTAACACTTGTTTGTTAGTGGACCAGGTTAACGTTTGTCTGTTGGTGGACCAGTGTAACGCTTGCCTGTTGGTGGACCAGTGTAACGCTTGTCTGTTAGTGGACCAGTGTAACGGTACGTTTGTCTGTTGGTGGACCAGTGTAACGGTTGTCTGTTAGTGGCCCATTGTAACGCCTATCTGTTAGTGGACCAGTGTAACGTTTCTCCATGGACGAGTGTAACGTTTGTCTGTTAGTGAACCAGGTTAACGTTTGTCTGTTAGTGAACCAGGTTAACGTTTGTCTGTTAGTAGACCAGTGTAACGTTTGTCTGTGAGTGGACCAGTGTAACATTTGTCTGTTAGTGGACAAGTGTAACGCTCGTCTGTTAGTGAACCAGTGTAACAATCGTCTGTTAGTCGACCAGTGTAATGCTGGACCAGTGTAACGCTAGTCTGTTGGTGGACCAGTGTAACACTTGTTTGTTAGTGGACCAGGTTAACGTTTGTCTGTTGGTGGACCAGTGTAACGCTTGCCTGTTGGTGGACCAGTGTAACGCTTGTCTGTTAGTGGACCAGTGTAACGGTACGTTTGTCTGTTGGTGGACCAGTGTAACGGTTGACTGTTAGTGGCCCATTGTAACGTTTGTCTGTTAGTGGACCATTGTAACGTTTGTTTGTTGTAACGTTTGTCTGTTAGTGAACCAGTTTAACGTTGTCTGTTAGTGGACCAGTGTAACGTTTGCCTGTTGGTGGGCCAGTGTAACCGTTGTCTGTTAGTGGACCAGTGTAACGTTTGTCTGTTAGTGAACCAGTGTAACAATTGTATGTTAGTGGACCAGTGTAACGCTTGTCTGTTAGTGGACCAGTGTAAAGCTTGTCTGTTAGTGGACCAGTGTAATGTTTGTCTGTTAGTGAACCAGTGTAACGTTTGTCTGTTAGTGAACCAGTTTAACGTTGTCTGTTAGTGGACAAGTGTAACGCTCGTCTGTTAGTGAACCAGTGTAACAATCGTCTGTTAGTCGACCAGTGTAATGCTGGACCAGTGTAACGCTAGTCTGTTGGTGGACCAGTGTAACACTTGTTTGTTAGTGGACCAGGTTAACGTTTGTCTGTTGGTGGACCAGTGTAACGCTTGCCTGTTGGTGGACCAGTGTAACGCTTGTCTGTTAGTGGACCAGTGTAACGGTACGTTTGTCTGTTGGTGGACCAGTGTAACGGTTGACTGTTAGTGGCCCATTGTAACGTTTGTCTGTTAGTGGACCATTGTAACGTTTGTTTGTTGTAACGTTTGTCTGTTAGTGAACCAGTTTAACGTTGTCTGTTAGTGGACCAGTGTAACGTTTGCCTGTTGGTGGGCCAGTGTAACCGTTGTCTGTTAGTGGACCAGTGTAACGTTTGTCTGTTAGTGAACCAGTGTAACAATTGTATGTTAGTGGACCAGTGTAACGCTTGTCTGTTAGTGGACCAGTGTAAAGCTTGTCTGTTAGTGGACCAGTGTAATGTTTGTCTGTTAGTGAACCAGTGTAACGTTTGTCTGTTAGTGAACCAGTTTAACGTTGTCTGTTAGTGGACCAGTGTAACGTTTGCCTGTTGGTGGGCCAGTGTAACCGTTGTCTGTTAGTGGACCAGTGTAACGTTTGTCTGTTAGTGAACCAGTGTAACAATTGTATGTTAGTGGACCAGTGTAACGCTTGTCTGTTAGTGGACCAGTGTAAAGCTTGTCTGTTAGTGGACCAGTGTAATGTTTGTCTGTTAGTGGACCAGTGTAACGTTTGTCTGTTAGTGGACCAGTGTAACAGTTGTATGTAGTGTCTGTTATTGGACCAGTGTAACGCTTGTCTGTTTGTGGACCAGTGTAACGTGTGTATGTTAGTGGACCAGTGTAACGGTTGTCTGTTAGTGGACCAGTGTAACGTTTGCCTGTTGGTGGGCCAGTGTAACCGTTGTCTGTTAGCGGACCAGTGTAACGTTTGTCTGTTAGTGAACCAGTGTAACAATTGTCTGTTAGTGGACCAGTGTAACGCTTGTCTGTTAGTGGACCAGTGTAAAGCTTGTCTGTTAGTGGACCAGTGTAAAGCTTGTCTGTTAGTGGACCAGTGTAAAGCTTGTCTGTTAGTGGACCAGTGTAACAGTTGTATGTAGTGTCTGTCAGTGGACCAGTGTAACGCGTGTCTGTTATTGGACCGGTGTAACGCTTGTCTGTTTGTGGACCAGTGTAACGTGTGTATGTTATTGGACCTGTGTAACGGTTGTCTGTTTGTGGATCAGTGTAACGTTTGTCTGTTTGTGGACCAGTGTAACGTTTGTCTGTTATTGGACCTGTGTAACGGTTGTCTGTTAGTGAAACGGTGTAACGTGAGTCTGTTAGTGGAACAGTGGAACTGTTGTCTGTTTGTCGACCTGTGTAACGCTTGTCTGTTAGTCGACCAGTGTAATACTGGACCAGTGTAACGCTTGTCTGTTAGTGGACAAGAATAACGCCTGTCTGTTAGTGGACCAATGTAACGCTCAAATAACGGCAACATTACCCTACAAAACTGTTTATAAACAAGTCTATCCAGATGTTCAGGTCATATAATAATGGAAATGTGCTGATTAAAGTTATGGGTTCATTCACGGGTTTCTAAAATGTCCTTGATTGAATATGCGTAAAATGAATTATGAGTTGGTCGACGCTCCATTTTTGGGCGTTGTTCTGGCTGGTTACAACCGTTTATATTTTGTATATAGAGTTTAAATTCTTAAAATATTTAAGTTATATAATAGCTCGTCATCAGCAGGTTTACAAACGGTGCACATCTGTTGTACAATTTAACTGTTGATGTCTGAATAGGTTCTTCAAATGTGAACACTATAGGTGTATATTTCTTCGTTCACTAGTAAAGGCTTCTTTCACTATTTTCTATATTTAAACGTATCGGTGTCAAGTAATTACACTGTTTCCTGATTCAATTAGCACAAACGGAAACCAATCCTGTATCCCTTGATCATTACCAATCCAAGTAATGAATAACGGAACACACAACACATGTATGAAGTGTCATCTGCTACAGCAAATCAAAATGTACATGTACCTTCGACCAATAATAAATACTTCATGTTTTCTTTCAAAAGTTTGAGATACACATTATTTATCATCTAACTTACGTATTGAAAAGTAAAGACAACAACAACGAAACGAGTGCTTACGCTAACTACGCATTCATCAAGATAAGTAATAATCCAATACTGAAGTGCAGTGGTGTAATTTTAGCGTATTACCTGCAGTGGGAGGTCACGGGTTCGAGTCCGCTAGACGCGTCATGCCAAGTATTTTTAAAATGGTAGTAGTTACTTGTAACCCTTGCTTGTCAAGGAAATAATGAGTAGTTCTATGTCTGGTTGGCCCAGTGTCAGAATAATGTGACTGGGTGTGGGTATCACGTATTACGACGAGGTACTAGTTTTCCAGTGTGGCAGCACTATATCTGTTACTAGTTGACTGTAGCGATATACATTACGCTACACACAAGCACTCGTAAGTCCAGATTCTATTGTGCCTATACCGGTGGGCGTCCTATCGATTACAGTATGGCAGAGGGACTATACACATTAAAACCACACACACGCACGCAAGCACGCACACGCACACACACACACATACGTTACAAGTATTGTACTTATAATAAATACTTAATATCGGTAAACATACGAACACAACCACATACTTAATATTGGTAAACATACGAAAACAACCACATACTTAATATTGGTAAACATACGAAAACAACCACATACTTGTATTGGTAAACATACGAAAACAACCACATAATTAATATTGGTAAACATACGAAAACAACTACATACTTAATATTGGTAAACATACGAAAACAACTAAAAACTTAATATTGGTAAACATACGAAAACAACTAAAAACTTAATATTGGTAAACATACGAAAACAACCACATACTTAATATTGGTAAACATATGAAAACAACTACATACTTACTATTGGTAAACATACGAAAACAACTAAAAACTTAATATTGGTAAACATACGGAAACAACTACATACTTAATATTGGTAAACATTCAAAAACATGTTCAGTCTTAAACCAGTTTAAGTCGAACTGAATTAGGCGATCATCTACTTTTTTAGGTGCTTGCCTAAAACAGGTTAGCACTTGTATAACAATCTTTTCGAATTTAAATGTTAAATATCCCAATTAAAGCCAACTTGTCTGCGAGCATTGTCATTATTTTACATATTAACCAACTTTTCCTTTTCTGATTTCCATCATCAAGTCTGTTCAAAACATGCTGTCACATTAGAGGTCTTCTTTTGAAACACCCAAAACATGTTTTAATTAAGTCAGGATCCTTCTGGGGAGGGTTTAATCTAATGTTGGTATAACTTGTTACCCAACTCTATTGTCATTATAATATTTATATTCTATATTTTTATATTTGCTCTGTATGTAAAATATTGGCAATACAATATGTTTAAATCAAATGTTTCTCTGTTGATTTCTTAACTTTCTCGCGTATTTCTTTCAAAAAACATCTTAAACTCTTTTTTTTTACTTTTGCAGAATTTTTCGTTTGAATATCAAAATATCATTTACAAAGCTGATGTGTTTTTTTTATCTATATAACAGCGCCATTTAAAAACATTATCATATTACTACCGTAAAGGTCTTACAAAAGAAGAGTGGACGCAATTCACGTATTGATAAAATATCATTTGCAGAGACGAAAGCAACGGACAAAATCTGTTTGGTTAAACGGTAAACGTCTGTTGTTTAATATAAATGAAACTGTCAATGTCTGTGCACACAAAAACACACAGATAAAAATCCAGACTCCATCGTGCCTGTAATCGTCGGGTAGGACGCCTGTCTTAGGTGGACTGACTATAAACCTTAGAAACACACACACACACACACACACACACACACACACACACATCTGTGCAAAACAATTAGGAATTTGCCATACTCCTGGCGATTAAAATCGCATAAACGCCGGAAAAATGCAGTAGGGTTCAAATCACTCGCTGTTGTTTAAGCCCCTCCTGCCAATAATGCCCCGACGAAGCTCCAGCTGTTGTCTGAGCCCCTAAATGGCGTTTCACAACAAAAGGGACGCAACACATATATACTGCGATTTTATTGTGAAAACGCCATTTATAACAGATTAAGGGGAGGAAGTTTTGTATTGTAATCGTTTAGTTGAAGCACACGTCGATATTGAAAAAAACACATGCTATTGTGTTAGAGTTATAAAATAGATTAGATGTATATGTTTCTTATATTTTGCCACTATCTTCACGCAATTTCATTTATTATGTGCAGTTCTGTTTACGAATAACCGATTACCACGTGTATAGCTCTCCATACACACGAACCTATGACTTTACACACCTCCTTCGGAGGCTGGCATACTTTCATTATGGGCTTATCTTACCCGAGGAAATCGAACCTGTGACGTCTGGGACGAGAGGCAAGTATGACCAAGTATGCTAACCACTCATCCACCACAACAATATGACTGAAAGAAATTGTTATTTTCAATACACAGGTTGAAGGAAATAAACATAAAAAAGAAAACAAAAAAAACAAAAAACAAATCAGATAAAAACTTCATTATTTTGTTATATTATATTTTTGTATAGACATGTATACAAACATCAAAACATAACCATAGTGGTCTCTTACATGGGGTAGGATTGCTTTTGACTATGGTCTCTTACATGGTGTATGCTTGTTTTTGACTATGGTCTCTTACATGGCGTCGAATTGTTTTTGACTATGGTCTCTTACATGGGGTAGGATTGTTTCTGGTGTACAGTTTTTCATTTATTTGATATGCTCAGATGTTGTGCTCTGCTGTCTCTTACATGGGGTAGGAATTTTGTGTAGGATTAATTTTGGTGTACAGTTTTGCAATTATTTGATATGTTTTGATATTTGTATACAAGTCTAGACAAAAACAAACAATCAGATTTTTAGATTTTTTTTTTTAAAGATTTCTTTTAGGTCCAAACGCGTTCCTTCAACCTTTGTTTCAATACCGATTGATTGCAAATCGGCTCCTGGTATGGTCTGGGATGTCGTGTTCTAAGGTGGATATAATATATCGGCATGGAATGTCTTCGATTCCTAGCACACATTCTCTAATTCACAAAAAGCGGAGTATACATCTGTCATGATGCTATGCATAACTTTCACGCAATAACTTTCACGCACAGTGCCGTAACAGACATAAACTTATACCGAGGCAAAGAAATATATTGGGTGAGAAGTGGTTCATGGGTCGGGGAGGGCAAGGGCGGATCCGGGGGGTATGGGTGCACCAGGCTAAAATCTGAAAAATAATAATTATATGTATGTTGGTTGGGGTGTACAGGTAGTGGGATGGGTCTAGGGGTGGGTCCAATGCGGGCACCGGGAGCATCCCCACCTAAAATCTGAAACGTATTGCATTTTGTTTGTTCTTTGGTTGTTAGTTAGGCAGGGGTTGGGGGCATGGGCGGATCCAGTTTGCGTAAATCCATAAAATAAAGTCTTTAACACTGTCCTCATTGGCAATATCAATAGCCACTTATATTACTGCCTTAAAGGGAAATATCAACAGGTAGCGTTTATACTGTCTTCGGGGCCAATATCAACATATAGCGTTAGTACTGCTTTCCAGGGGCAATATCAACTGTTACCGTAAGTACCGTCCTCAGGAGCAATATCAGTAGCTAGAGTTAGTACTGTCCTCAAAGGCAATATCAACAGCCAGCGTTTGTATTGTCCTAAGTGTAATACCAACAGTTATCGTTAGTAATGTCCTCGTCGGAGTTATCAAGAGCTAGCTGTAGAACTACAATATCAACAGCTGGTATGTAGCATGCACAGGTATCAACAGCAAGCTTTTGTTCTGTCTATATGGACACTATCAACAGCTATTGTCTGTAACATCCACATGAACAATATCAACAGCCAGCGTCTTATAGGGATACTATCAACAGCTATAGTTAGTACCGTCCACAAGTCAATATCAACAGGTAGCGTTAGTCCTGTCCTCAGGGGCAATGTCAACAGCTAGCGCGTTAGTACTGTCCTCAGAGGAAATATCAACAGCTAGCGTTAGTACTGTCCTCAGGGGCAGTATCGCCGGCTAGCGTTAGTAAATCGTGTTCTTGCAAATAAACCGACCGGTACATTGAAGGAAGAGGTGATAATTAAGCTAAAAGACAGTTTTGCTTTTTTAAAAATAGTAAGTGGTAATGTCTAGGCGATGTGAGAGATGTCTCTAACACCCTTTAAGTGTAATTATTTTAAACAGTAGGCGAATGTGTGTATTCATGCAGGATAAACCAAATAAGTCATATATATTAAGTTTTTATTTCGTTAAATGGTATAATATGGTATTTCTCCTGTATACTCAATGTATCGGCTAATAGTTCAGTTAATTCCTAGGCACCAGTAACTTCTACTTCTAATTAGGAAGTAGTAACTGCTTAGGAAATTTGAATTACTAAAAGAGCATACACATTCATATCCACGATTAATGTTAACTGCGGCTGGTATAGCAGTTAATTAGGCACTAGTAACTTCTACTTTGCTAAAATGAGTAACTAGGCATATTCGGAAAATTAAAGGACAATAGAAACATCTCTCACATCGCCTAATATCTTAATGTATGTAGCTTATATGGCTTCTCTCCTGTATGCATACTCACATTTGACTACTGTTTAAAAAAGTTAATTGAATTGATTTGTGTTTTAAGGCGAAACAACACATGAAAGGTTATATGGCGCCTAACAGGAACGAACGTGCCATACTCATCCTCCACTTACATCAAGATAAAATATGAAGATTGGGCCTAGAACCTTCTTACCTGCAAAACTGCAGAATTGCTGCAAATTCTATAATACATACGTTACCGATTTTAGGTAGGGGTGCTCCCGGTGCCCGCACTGGACCCGCCCCTAGACCAATCCCACTACCACCTGTACACCCCACCCAACAAAAGCTTACTATATACATATACTAATTACTTTTCAGATTTTAGCCTGGTGCACCCATAACCCCCGGATCCGCCCTTGCCCTCCCCGACCCACGACCCACTTCTCACCCAATATATTTCTTTGCCTCGGTGTCAGTTTATGTCTGTTACGGCACTGTGCGTGAGAGTTATTGCGTGAACGTTATGCACAGCATCATGACAGATGTATACTCCGCTTTTTGTGAATTAGAGAATGTGTGCTAGGAATCGAAGACATTCCATGCCGATATATTATATCCACCTTAGAACACGACATCCCAGACCATATCAGGACCCGATTTGCAATCAATTGTAACTAGAAGAACGGTATTGAAACAAAGGTTGAAGGAACGCGTTTGGACCTAAAAAAATCTTTAAAAACAAAAAAATCTTAAAAAAATCAAAAATCTGATTGTTTGTTTTTGTCTAGACTTGTATACAAATATCAAAACATATCAAATAATTGAAAACCAAAATTCCTACCCCATGTAAGAGACCGTAGTAGACATGTATACAACAGCAGAGCACAACATCAGAGCATATCAAATAAATGAAAAACTGTACACCAGAAACAATCCTACCCCATGTAAGAGACCATAGTGAAAAACAATTCGACACCGTGTAAGAGACCATAGTCAAAAACAAGCATACACCATGTAAGAGACCATAGTCAAAAGCAATCATACCCCATGTAAGAGACCACTATGGTCTGGTCTCTTACATGGCAATGGGGTAGGACATTTGAGTAGGATTGTTTTTGGTGTACGGTTTTTATTTTTTTTAAATATGTTTTGATGTTTGTATACATGTCTATACAGAAATATAGTATAACAAAAAAAAAAGAAGATTTGTTTTTCTTTTTTTGTTTTCTTTTTTATGTTTATTTCCTTCAACCTGTCTATTGAAAATAACAATTTCTTCCAGTCATATTGTTGTGGTGGATGAGTGGTTAGCATACTTGGTCATACTTGCCTCTCGTCCCGGACGTCACAGGTTCGATTTCCTCGGGTAAGATAAGCCTACTATGAAAGTATGTCATCCTCCGAAGGAGGTGTGTGTAAAGTCATAGGTCCGTGTGCAGGGAGAGCTATACACGTGGTAATCGGTTATTCGTCAACAGAATTGCACATAATAAATGAAATTGCGTGTAGATAGTGGCAAAATATAAGAAACATATACATCTAATCTATTTTATAACTCTAACACAATAGCATGTGTTTTTTTGTGCTTCAACTAAACGATTACAATACAAAACTTCCTCCCCTTAATCTGTTATAAATGGCGTTTTCACAATAAAATCGCAGTATATATGTGTTGCGTCCCTTTTGTTGTGAAACGCCATTTAGGGGCTCAGACAACAGCTGGAGCTTCGTCGGGGCATTATTGACAGGAGGTGCTTAAACAACAGCGAATGATTTGAACCCCTCTCCAAAAATAATTAAAGATCATTTAAGAAAAGCTAAAAGTTGTTAATGGATGATTCCTTAATGATGTGGCTGTTTAATGGTATGCTTGGTTAATGATATGTTCGCTTACAGTGTTAGTTAAGGTATGATTGTTTAATGGGAGTGTTTAAGGGTATGATTGTATAATGGTAAGGTTGTTTAATGGAATGGTGGTTTAATGGTATGATTGTTGAATTGTATGATTGTTTAATGGTATGATTGTTTAATGGTATGATTGTTTAATGGTATGATTGTTTAATGGTATGATAGTTTAATGGTATGATTGTTTAATGGTATGGTAGTTTAATGGTATGACTGTTTAATGGTATGATTGTTATATCACTGTTTAATGGTATAAATTTTTGTTGATGTGATAGTTTAATGTTATGATTGTTTAATGGTAAAAGTTGTTAATGGTATGATTCCTTAATGATATGGCTGTTTAATGGTATGCTTGTTTAATGATATGTTCGCTTACAGTGTTAGTTAAGGTATGATTGTTTAATGGTATGATTGTTTAATGGTTTGATTCTTTAATGGTATGGTTGGTTAATGTTTTAATTGTTTAATGGTATGGTTGTTTTAATGGTGTTTTTTTGGGGAAAATGCAGACAGTGTTTATCAATAGTTTTAGATAGTAATTTTATCTACACGGTTAAGCTTTTCAGCTTTGCAATGCAGTGTCCTGGTCATGTCAAAAACCTGAGCAAACTCAGTTTCCCATGTTTATGATATAGTTGCCGTTTTGTCGATCTTTTCCGGACATAACTCAAAAACTACTTAAGGGACTGCAATTATACTTCAAACAATGATAGAGGGTACTAAGGGGAAGTCCCGAGTATAAGTACCACATCTCTATCGTCATTCACGATAGTTATTGCCCTTTGTAAAGTTATAATTCTTGTGTGGAGAATAACTCAAAAACTACTAATGGAACTGCAATGAAACTTCGCACAATGAAATAGGGCAGTGAGAGGCCCGTGTCTCTGTCTGTCCGTCCGTCCGTCCGTCTATCCGGATATCTTGTTTTTAATTGGTTTTGTTTTGGTTGAAAGGTGTTTTACGTCAATTTTAGCACATGTTAGGCCATATATGACGGTCGATGATTTGTGGTAGAGGCAGACCACCGTATTGTTTACTAGGTAGAACCAGTACTGTATACCTCCCGCCATCTGAAGAAAAAATCCAAAAGTTGTCGTATCGCAGTAATACAGCATGGTTTTCGTATCGAGACTAACTGTCCTTGGTCATATTCGTTTGCTAAACAATTACCAATATACTCGCAGGGGAACAAAACTTGTTCCAAACGTACACGTGCAATCTCAAAAGTGATTTCGGTAATAACTCATGGTAAAGTGTAATACACATGTTTTGTCAAAGATTATTTTGATTTTAAGCAGTGTTGTTAAATTGTCTTTCTTTATGGAAAGCCGTTTGGGACCCCCGCTAAAAACCAAACGGCTTTCCATACTTTCTTATACTTGAAAATGTTTTTAAACAATATGTTTATGTAAGTACATGCACATATTTAAATACCAAACTGGCATATGCAAAATACCTCGGTCAAAAATCATCTGTCGGCTCATTTACTAACACACACTTTTCCTAAATCCTCAAATTATTTGCTATTGTATTGTGTTCCTCTGTCTCATTATTATATAGAAGGAAGTATATAAATCTTAGTTGCGTGTTTATTGTTGAACATGTGGCGTACAACAGTAACATGCATGTGGGATGATAGATGAAGGTGACATTCCCAAATATATCAGATGGTTTAACATTTCATAAGGCGTCCTATCATTGTGTCAGATGATACCTGTCACGCAACTCTATGTTATTAAGTTAAGATTTACTTACATCATACTTGCAATCCGATGTTTGCAGTTGTTATCCCCAAATATGTTATGAATGTTTAAGGTTATTGCAGTCATCTTTCTATTTTACGAGCACACGTTTTTGTTGTGATAATGTCTGTATTACTGAAACAAAACAACACGTCAAGATGATATCTGAAAGTTAATGGATAGAGCATCAAACGTATTTAATTCTTAAATTGGTTTTATCATGCATGTGTCCATATGTTAATATCAGTTTTTTTGTAAATGTTCAGCTGCTTATTCGTTGTTTAATGATATATAGGGTCCTATAGAAACCACAGCGTCCGAACGCAATGGCGTCGTAGGTCCGCACTGTACTGCAAACAAGGACTTGAAACTACAATGAAAGAGACAAAAAACAACAGAAAGGGTGGTGAAGACAGGGTTACCGACTTGGAACGGTCAGTAGGCAATACGACCTACTGGTTAGCTTGAATCGATTTTATATGCGCACAATCCTCGCTATTATCCTGTCTTCAGCGCCCAAATAGACAAGACAGTGTAAACAAAACTAAATCCCATCAAAAGGAAATCTCTAACAATAAAGTCCACATCCAGAGAAACCAACTAAAGATATACATACAAAATAATAAACATCTCAGGATGTATCCAGAATCGTACTGAACAACCATAGTAGTTGCAGCTAAAGAGAAGACCAATCTAGGGTACGACCAGAAAACCCGAGGGACGAAAGCTCATGCACCCACCTCCCTTAGTTGGGGTTTCAGTAGGTACAATCATAGAGTCCCAAGAGGTAGTCCAGTCATAATACGTACTTCTAGTAATACGTACTTCTGACGTTCTGCTCAACCCGGGACTTAAGGCGTGAACTGTAGCTAGCATTTCCACTACCATTCAGTCAAATTGAGACTGGACTATTTTTTATGTATATCTTGAGCAGAAGAATATGACGAAAGAATTATGTAGGTATAAAGGTATAAATATAATAAAAGTTAATGATAATATTTCTTTTAATTCACACTTATAGTTATCATAATCATTATTATATAGTATCACTATATTGTTAGTCCGATGTTTTGAAATTATCTTGTTCCGTTCCATTCCGCTAAATATAACTATCCCCTTGGATAATTATATTTCGCGGAACGGAACAATAACATTTCATTCCACAGCATAAAGCTATATTTACAATATATGCATAGCATCAGACATATCAGGTTCTTCTCTGCTACAGTAAAAGTCTTATAAAAATGTATTTCACGGTGTCATATGCATACCATCTTCGGGATGGCTCAATATTTTGTACTATTGGAGTTCTGCTCAACCCGGGACTATAAGACGTGAACTGTAGCTAGCATTTCCACTACCATTCAAGAACAGTATCAGTCAAACTGAGACTGGACTATTTTAGCTCGACTATTCGAAGAATAAGAAAGCTTATGTAATCACCCCGGGGTCGGCGTCGGCGTCGGCGTCGGCGTCCCACATAAAGGTTTGAGTGTAAGCTGTGTTTACAAGTCTATACCTCTTACATTTCTTATCCTAGCACAACCAAATTTGGCCATGGGCTTCCTTATAGCATTATCTTAAGGGCTCTATAAGCAATTTTGGTTCCTGTAACCCCTGACATGTTGCTCCCTCCCCTGCCACCCCCTCCCCCCCCACCCACCACCCACTCGACATTAGAATATTTTCATTTTTTTTTTTTACATATTTCTGTGTTGTTTTGGTCAATTCTTACACATAGCTTCTTACACATATATGTTACTCCCTCTCCTCTCCCCACGCCAGCCCCCCCCCCCCCCCACCCCCAACACCCCCACACACACGAAACCTTTTTTTTTTTTTACATATTTCTGTGTTGTTTTGGTCAATTCTTACACATAGCTATGTTGCCCCACCTCCCCTCCCCCACCCCACCCCACCCCACCCCACCCCACCCCACGTTCGAAATGGAATATTTTTATTTAATGTTTATTGCTTTTTACATATATCTGTGTTGTATTGGTAAATTCTTACACATAGCTTCTTACACATATATGTTGCCCCCTCCACCCCATTCCCTGCCTCTCCACCCCATCCCCCACTACCCCCACCCCCTCCCCCCACTTGAAACCCCATTTTTTTTATTTTTTTTATTTTATATATTTCTGTGTTGTTTTGGTCAATTCTTACACATAGCTATGTTGCCCCCCTCCCCTCCCCCACCCCACCCCACGCTCGAAATGGAATATTTTTATTTAATGTTTATTGTGTTTTTTTACATATATCTGTGTTGTTTTGGTAAATTCTTACACATAGCTTCTTATACATACACTCAAGTGATATGAAAACGCAACACGGGAATTTCCGCTATATATTGTATGTACAATATGCAGCTTTTAATCGAATGGTACATGGCTACGTAAGACCTTTCCTTTTGGAAAAAAATACTAAAACAACAAATAATACAGCAAATAGTATTCCTTCAATGTTTCATTATTCACAGAGTACGCGTTTGGCTCAATCATGTGAGCAAACTTAGGATGCAACATTTTGCAAACTATTTACGTTAAATACAGTACTGAACTAGCTCAAATTTTCAAAGAGCTACTTCAACATTTATGAAGTTCTTGTTACAAAGTGTAGTGTGATTAAAACGTCTACAACATCACAGTCGTGTCTTTTCTCTAATTAACTGCAACTTTTTTTTTAAAAAACATCTTGGGATTTCTTTGGAATATTATGTGCAATTAAGTGTGCAGTATATACAATATATAGCGGAAATTCCCATGTTGCGTTTTCATATCACTTGAGTGTATATGTTGGCCCTCCACCCAATTCCCTGCCACTCCACCCCCACCCCCTCCCCCCCACTCCCCCCACTCGAAATATTTTTATTTTTATTTTGTTTTACCATATTTCTGTGTTGTTTTGGTCAATTCTTACATAGCTTCTTACACATATATGTTTCCCTCCCCACCCCCGCCTCTCCCCCATCCCCACTCAAAACTCGATTTTTATTTTTACATATTTTTGTGTTGTTTTGGTGAATTCTTACATAGCTTCTTACACATATATATTGCCCTCACCACCCCACTACCCCCACAAACCACCCCACCTCTCCCCCACCCCCACGACCACCCCCACCCCCACTCAAAACTTGATTTTTTTATATATTTTTTTTACATATTTCTCTGTAGATTTGAACAATTCTTACGCATAGATATGTTGCGCCCCCAACCCCACCCCACATTGTTTTAGCCTTGTTTTATACTATAAATATAATAAAATTTAATGATAATGATTATTTTAATTCACACTTATAGTTATTATCATAATCATTATTATATAATATCACTATATTGTTAGTCCGCTGTTTTGAAATTATCCTGTTCCGTTCCGCTAAATATAACTATCCCCTGGATAATTATATTTAGCGGAACGGAACAAGAAAACAATATTCCACATCATAAGTCTATATTAACGATACAAAATGATATTGATATTTGCTTTAAAACTATTCATGTCCGGCATTATTTCTTATAGTATGCACCATTTTTTTCTGTACCAAGGACTTTCGAAATATAAGCATTTATAAAGGACTTCCCTGATAGTCAACGTCTTACAACAATCAGTTCCAAAGGTGTCCAAACTATAAGCTTTTATACGGCGCCATGTATACAGCATATCCTATGTGCAGATCAGATTCTTCTCTGTTATATTCAAAGTCTTAAAACAATGAGCAGCAGAATATTTATTTGGGCTCTTTGTTGAAATTATCTTGTTCCGTTCCGTTTCGCTAAATATGACTATCCCCTGGATAATTATATTTGGCGGAACGGAACAGGATAATGTGATCACATCGTCAAGCTATATTTACGATATAAAATGATGTTGAAATGTGCTTTAAAATTGTCCATATTCCAAGGGCGTCCCAACTATTAAAATTTATAAAGCACCTTATTAAACTTCATATGTTTATGAACCAGGTTATTTTCTGTTACAATTATATGCATGTAATGGAATAATTATGACAATAATGCTTTAAATACTTAGTTATTATCATAATCGTTACTATATATTAGCAATATATTATTTGTGCTCTTTGTTGAAATTATCTTGTTTCGTTCCGTTCCGCTAAATATAACTATCGCCCGGATAATTACATTTAGCGGAACGAAACGGAACAAGATAATTTTATCATATAATAAAGCTATATTTACGATATAAAATGATGTTGATATGTGCTTTTAAACTGTTTTCGTCATTGTATTTCTATTATTCTACATCGTTCATGTTCCAAGGGCTTTCCAAAATTAAACATTTATAAAGCACTTTATAGATGCAGTTTGTTTGTCAGGATATATTCTGGTTAAAGTACAAGTAATGAAGACAGAACATTTAATCACTTTTTGTTGAAACTACGTTTTTCAGTTCCGTTTCACTAAATATAAATAGCCCCTGGATAATTATGTTTAGCGGAACGGAAAAGTCATTCGCATTCCACAGCATACGCTACTGACAATATATAAAACGATGTTGATATGTGCTTTCAAACCGTTCTCGCCAAATAATTCTGAACTGTTTGTCCGTGTTTCTAGGTTGTCCCAAAAATGAACACTGCATACTAGTAGGTGTATATTGTGTGCAAGGCTATGCCATGGTATGCAAAGAAAAGGAACAATGAACTGCAAAAACATGAGACAATTGTAATACATATATAAAATAATAGATACATATATAAAATAATAGTAATAATGACAATAGTGATTTTTATAGATATTATCATTACAATATATTTATCATATTACATTCATCTTGTTCCGTTATATTCGTCTAAATGTAACTACCCATGGATACTTGTATTTAGCGGAACACAATGAAACATAAGGTTATAGGCAATATATAAAATGATGCTGAGATAGGCGCCTTGATATATGACATATGTAGAATGTGGGTTTCAATCAGACACTAATAACATTCAATATTTGTTTCGTTTATTAGAATGATGATATCAATTTGGTTTATCAATTAAAGCCTGAAACGATGAAAAACATGTTGAGTAACAGAACAACATATACAACAATTTCCGTCAACTATTTCATCATTATCATGATTCAATTATTATTAATATTAATATTGATAATTATCAATTCATAATATATGTTTACCAGCAAGTAACACTCGATAGTAGTTGAAATGTAATTAATAATATGTTTGATAAAATTTGATATCATTTAATTCCAATTTCTCACTTCAGCGACATTTCTTGTCTTATCGTTTGTTATGTAGAATATATAGCTAAGTAGCTATAGACGAATGAAAAGAGGTGTAGGGGTGGATGGTGGAGGGGGAATAAGACCGATTCACGTGCAATGAATACTTCTCAATCATCAGATGTCACACCCATACAGTAACTACCATAAACCAGTGTCACTGGTCATCTACCAACATATATACTAATTATGTGCACACGAGCCTTCAATTTATTTGATATAATTATGATGCTTATATAAAATTCTGTATTCCTCCTTTATCGGAGAACAACATAACAGTTACTACTTACAAGGAAACACAATAAACAAATCATTACATAGAAGGGATACGCTATGCAATCATACATAACATACACAGGCAGGTTCATACAAAACTAGCATTTATGGCGATCGACACAAGGAAATCCTCGAGTTGAGCAATAGTTATTGTGGCGGAATATTCATCATTTTGAAACAAAAGACAAATTTCCGAGAGTATTTGATTGCCCAAAAGTATGCAGGTGAATACAAATACAAATACAAATACAGATACAAATACAAAATGCACGAGATGATACTACTACTGAAGCAAAATGCATTATACATTGTAAAGGGACTAAAGGCGATCTGGAAGAATTATGGGCATCAATCAAACCATCACGATATGGTTCAGCTTCATATTCAATGTGCATATGCAATAAGGCAGATCAAGTTATCCGTACGTTCGACTTAATGCTTTTTTAAAAAAGAAAATGGTCTGGATGCTTTAGGGTTCTTATAAACTCTCGTTTACCCATCAGCACAATAGCTGTGATATCTACTCATCAGCACACTAGCTGTGATATCTACCCATCAGCACACCAGCAGTGATATCTACCCATCAGCACATTAGCAATGATATCTACCCATCAGCACATTAGCAATGATATCTACCCATCAGCACATTATAAATATCTACACATCAGCACACTAGCTATGATATTTATACACCAGCACACTAGCTATGATATCTACCCATCAGCACACTAGCAATGATAGCTACACACCATCACACTAGCAATGACATATACACATCAGCACATTAGCAATGATATATACACATCAGCACACTAGCAATGATATCTACCCATCAGCACATTAGCAATGATATCTACTCATCAGCACATTAGCAATGATATATACACATCGAAATGATATCTACCCATCAGCAAATTAGCAATGATATATACACATCAGCACACTAGCTGTGCTATTTTACACACCATCACACTCACAGTTATATCTACACATCAGCACACTAGCAATGATATCTACCCATCAGCACATTAGCAATGATATATATCCATCAGCACAGTAATGATATCTACCCATCAGCACTTTTGCAATGATATCTACCCATCAGCAAAGAAATGGTATCTACCAATCAGCACATTAGAAATGATATCTACCCATCAGCAATGATATCTACCCATCAGCACAGTAATGATATCTACCCATCAGCACGCCAGCAGTGAGGTCTACCCATCAGCAAATTAGCAATGATATCAACCTATCAACACATTAGCACGTATCGATATCTACCCATCAGTACACTAGCAATTACATCTACCAATCAACACACTAGCTGTGATATTTACCCATCACCAAACTAGATGTGATATCTACCAATCAGCACATTAGCAATGATATCTGCACATCAGCACATTAGCAATGATATCTGCACATCAGCACATTAGCAATGCTATCTACCCATCAGCACATTAACAAATATATCTACACATCAGCAAGCTGGCGGTAATATCTACCAATCAGCATACTTTCTATGGTATCTACCCATCACCATAATAGTTATGACATCTACCTATCGGCACACTAGCTATAATATCTGCCTATCACCACACTAGCAATATATACCCATCACCACACCAGCAGTGATATCTACCCATCAGCACACTAGCAATGCTGTATATGCATCAGCACATTAGCTGTGATATCTACTTATCACCACACTAGCAATGATATCTACCTATCACCACACTGGCAATATCTACCCATCAGCACATTATCAGTGATATCTGCCCATCAGCACCTTAGCAATGATATCTACCCATCGGTACACTGGCAATTATATCTACCAATAAGCACACTAGCTGTGATATCTACCCATCATCACACTAGATGTGATATCTACCGATCAGCAGATTAGCAATGATACCTACCCATCAGCACACTGGCTGTGGTATATATCTATAAGCACATTAGCAATGGTATTTACACATCAGCACACTAGTAATGATATCTACCCATCAGCATATTAGCAGTGTTATCTACCCATCAGCACATTAGAAATATCTACACATCAACACTCTAGCTATGATATATACACACCAGCATACTAGTTATGATATTTACCCAAGCACATTAGCAATGATATGTACACATCAGCACACTAGCAATGACATCTACACACCATCACACTAGCAATGATATATACACATCAGCACGCTAGCAATGATATCTACCCATCAGCACATTAGTAATGATATCTACCAATCAGCACACTAGCTATGATATCAACCCATCAGCACATTAGTAATGATATATACACATCAGCACACTAACTATGATATCTACACACCATCACACTCGCAGTGTTATCTACACATCAGCACACTAGCAATGATATATACCCATCAGCACACCAGCAGTGATATCTACCCGTCAGCACACCACCAGCGAATTCTACCCATCAGCACACTAGCTGTGGTATCTACCTATAAGCACATTCGCAATGGTATTTACACATCAACACACAAGCAATGATATCTACCCATCAGCACTTAGCAATGTTATCTACACATTAGCAATGATATCTACCCGTTAGCACATTAGAAATATCTACACATCAAAATACTAACTATGATATCTACACACCATCACACCAGCGATGGTATATACACATCAGTACACTAGCAATGATATATACCCATCAGCACACTAGCTGTGATATCTACCCATCAGCACATTAGCAATAATATATACACATCCGCACACTAATTATGATATTTACACACCATCACACTCGCAAAGTAATCTACCCTTCATCACACTAGCAATGCTATCTACCCATCAGCACACCAGCAGTGATATCTACCCATCAGCACACCAGCAGTGATATCTACCCATCAGCACATTAGCAATGATATCTACCCATCAGAACATTATCAATGCTATCTACCAATCAGCACATTATAAATATCTACACATCAGCACACTAGCTATGATATTTATACACCAGCACACTAGCTATGGTATCTACCCATCAGCACACTAGCAATGATAGCTACACGCCATCACACTAGCAATAACATAAACACATCAGCACATTAGCAATGATATATACACATCAGCACACTAGCAATGATATTTACCCATCAGCACATTAGCAATGATATCTACTCATCAGCACATTAGCAATGATATATACACATCGAAATGATATCTACCCATCAGCAAATTATCAATGATATATACACATCAGCACCCTAACTATGATATATACACACCATCACACTCACAGTTATATCTACACATCAGCACACTAGCAATGGTATCTACCCATCAGCACATTAGCAATGATATCTATCCATCAGCACAGTAATGATATCTACCATCAACACTTTTGCATTGATATCTACCCATCAGCAAAGCAGTGGTATCTACCAATCAGCACATTAGAAATGATATCTACCCATAAGCAATGATATCTACGCATCAGCACAGTAATGATATCTACCCATCAGCACGCCAGCAGTGAGATCTACCCATCATCAAATAAGCAATGATATCAACCTATCAACACATAAGCACGTATCGATATCTACCCATTAGTACACTAGCAATTACATCTACCAATCAACACTCTAGCTGTCATATATACCCATCACCAAACTAGATGTGATATCTACCAATCAGCACATTGGCAATGATATCTGCACATCAGTACATTAGCAATGCTATCTACCCATCAGCACATTAACAAATATATCTGCACATCAGCACGCTGGCTGTAATATCTACCAATCAGCATACTTGCCATTTGGTATCTACCAATCACCATAATAGTTATGACATCTACCTATCAGCACACTAGCTATAACATCTACCCATCACTACACTAGCAATGATATTTGCCTATCACCACACTAGCAATATATACCCATCACCACACCAGCAGTGATATCTACCCATCAGCACACTAGCAATGCTGTATAGGCATCAGCACATTAGCTGTGATATCTACTCATCACCACACTAGCAATGATATCTACCTATCACCACACTAGCAATATCTACCCATCAGCACACTAGCTTGATATCTACCCATCAGCACATTATCAGTAATATCTGCCCATCAGCACATTAGCAATGATATCTACCCATCGGTACACTAGCAATTATATCTACCAATCAGCACACTAGCTGTGATATCTACCCATCATCACACTAGATGTGATATCTACCGATCAGCACATTAGCAGTGATATATATCCATCAGCAGATTAGCAATGATACCTACCCATCAGCACACTGGCTGTGGTATATATCTATAAGCACATTAGCAATGGTATTTACACATCAGCACACTAGTAATGATATCTACCCATCAGCATATTAGCAGTGTTATCTACACATTAGCAATGATATCTACCCATTAGCACATTAGAAATATCTACACATCAGTATATTTAGCTATGATAGCTACACACCATCACACCAGCGATGATATGTACACATCAGCACACTAGCAATGATATCTACCCATCATCACATTAGCCATGATATCTACCCATCAGCACATTAGACATATCTACACATCAGCACACTAGCTATGATATATACATACCAGCATACTAGTTATGATATCTACCCAAGCACATTAGCAATGATATGTACACATCAGCACACTAGCAGTGATAACTACACACCATCACACTAGCAATGATATATACACATCAGCACCCTAGCAATGATATCTACCCATCAGCACATTAGTAATGATATCTACCAATCAGCACACTAGCTGTGATATCTACCCATCAGCACATTAGTAATGATATATACACATCAGCACACTAACTATGATATCTACACACCATCACACTCGCAGTGTTATTTACACATCAGCATACTAGCAATGATATATACCCATCAGCACACCAGCAGTGATATCTACGCGTCAGCACACTACCAGCGAATTCTACTCATCAGCACACTAGCTGTGGTATCTACCTATAAGCACATTAGCAATGGTATTTACACATCAGCACTTAGCAATGTTATCTACACATTAGCAATGATATCTACCATTAGCACATTAGAAATATCTACACATTAAAATACTAACTATGATATCTACACATCATCACACCAGCGATGGTATATACACATCAGCACACTAGCAATGATATCTACCCATCAGCACACTAGCTGTGATATCTACCCATCAGCACATTAGCAATAATATATACACATCAGCACACTAACTATGATATTTACACACCATCACACTCGCAAAGTAATCTACCCTTCATCACACTAGCAATGATATCTACCCATCAGCACACCAGCAGTGATATCTACCCGTCAGCACACCACCCGTGAACTATACCCTTCCCAAGCATGTCAATGCTAATTTAATGAGTCTAACAGAATTCGTATATTCTAAGGAGCTTATCTGACGCCAGCTGGTGTCTTCATTTTCAAAAACGTTCTTTGATAATAGTGTCACCGACAAACTGAAACGGCAAATGTAATAAGTTCTATTTTAAACTGAACGCTCAAACTTGATTGATTGTATTTGTTCCAAAGGTTTCAAAAAGATAACCAATACACATAACGTATATTATTTATATTGCATGTAATATATATAGTTTGTACACAGTCAATATTTGATGTAACCAAGATATATACATATAATTTTTTAATGAAATAAAGATATGCCCATTACACATGGTTTCGTATTTTTAAGTATATCCAGTAATATAAGACATAGTTTAAATGATATTATATTTGTCTAACATTAAAAGTTAAAAAAATGTTAGATTTTTTTAAATGGTATTATATCATCTACTGCATAACTGAGACTTGCTATACATACAAAAGACACATAACAGTGAGATAGACTAGAGACAGAATTTACTCTCTCCGTGAAGTATTGGACTCCTAGGCGAAAGTAGAATATAATTTGGGAGGTTAGCAACACATAACATTGCGACAATTGTTGACTTTAAAGTCAATACAATTATGGTATGAGACCGACGTTAAGTTGGCTCTTATATCATAAACATATAGTTATTAAAGTCATATTAAAAGAGAGAAAAACTCAATTTGGAGACATTCGTACAAAAAAGTTGATTTCCCCAATTGGTACCCAGAACCTGTTCCGTTCCGTTACGTTCCGTTCCGCTAAATATAATTAGCCGTTTTTATTAAAGAGTCCAGTACCTTTATCATGTTTATATGGTATAGATATTATGTACATTTTTTTTTTTTTTTTTTACATTGAAAACCAAGTAGAACAGTTTACAGTATGTCATTGAAAACATATTTAAGGGGGGTTGTAGAGAAACAGGTGGGAACGGGGGTAGTAGAGAGTGGGTGGGGGGGGGGGGGTTGGGAGGGGAGGGTGGTAGTAGAGGGGTAGGGTGTGGGCAGGGTGGGGTACGCGCCGTCTGCCTGTGACAACGACGACGTGACCAGAAATAACTTGTGTAAGTAAGATACTTTCATTTTCGGGCATTATGATCACTGGGATTAGGCAACTGACATTTCATACCCCCAATGAACAAAAAAATAATAATCTAAAACCTTAAGTGTTTGAAGAAAGAAGAACTAACAGTTCATACCACAATGAACACACACAAACAGAGTTTGATATTAACAGTTGTCCCCTTGTCCTGTGCCATGTGGATTTTGCTGGGGACCAGGTGACCTGTCCTACGGACAACTAAATTTTATAACAAGAAATGAATTTTACATCTTTAAAAATTGTGACTGAAAAAATGTCAAAACATTGGTGAGCACATTGTAAATGACAAATGAAAAACATCTTGTTTTCATTGATGGAATGCAACTGAAGGAATGCAATGTCACTTTCAAGATTGATCTTGTTTTTAGCTCGACTATTCGAAGAATAAGAGCTTATGTAATCACCCTGCGTTGGCGTCCCACATAAAGGTTTGCGTGTAAGCTGTGTTTACAAGTCTATATCTCTTACATTTCTTATCCTAGCACAACCAAATTTGGCCATGTGCTTCCTTATAGCATTATCGTAAGGGCTGCATAAGCAATTTTGGTTCTTGTAACCTATGGGCTCCCATGGGACCCAAATTATGATAGCCCATAAAATGTGTCCCATTTCACATCAAACTTTGCGTGTAAACTGTGTTTACAAGTCTAAATCTCTGTTAATTCTTACCCTAGCACAACCAAATTTGGCCATTAGCTTCCTTATAGCATTATCTTAAAGGCTGCTTAAGTAATTTTGGTTCCTGTAATCCCTAGGCTCCCACGGAACCCAAATTCTGATAGCCCTTAAAATGTGTCTGTTTGACATCAAATTGTGCGTGTAAGCTGTGTTTACAGGTCTATATCTCTTATATTTCTTGTCCTAGCTGAACTAAATTTTGGAATTGGTTTCCTTATAGTATGTTGTAAAGGGTTGGGTAAGTAATTTTGTCTTCTGCAAATTCTGGGCTCCCATGGAACCCAAATTGTGATGGCCCATAAAATGTGCAATAAAGGCAGATCTAGGTTTGCATGTAAGCATGTATATATCTATAATTTTGGTTTGGGATTTCTTATAGCATTATGCATCTTATTCATACTTCACCCATATTGGGGCATGGGTTTCCTCCTCCCCCCACCCACAAGACTCACACCCCCCTCCACACCCCTTCTTCTTTTCTTTTTTTTTACATATTTCTGTGTTGTTTTAGTCAATTCTTACACAGATATGAGCATGGTTTTCGTGTCCAGCACTTTTTGGTTAATCTAAAAAAAAATCAGTTTTTACTATATTTTCATCTTTTTAAACATTAAACTATACACACCATTAGAATTGTCACATGAACCTTCATTAAATCAGGCACATACTTTGAGTTTACTCTAAATGCTGACCTCAGCAAATGGAATCAAAGTTCTGATTTTGTGGACAAACGGTGGACATTTTTTAGGGGTGGGTGCAATGACAGCGTGTCACTGCATAAAGCAATGGAATAAGCCCATGATCTATTGTTCTAAAGTTAGACCATTTTAACAAATAAATGCCTTATCTTAGAAGAAAATCTGGTATTTCAAGAGAAATCAAAGTATATATGACCCCTGTAAATGACGTAACTTTCGTGGCCAAACTTGTTACGTCTAAAAAATCTATTGTTTTTGCTCTTTCATATTTTTTATAATCGTCGATTTTATTACGGGTGCGAAACTGAATGGGTACGAAATTGACTTTGTACGAAGTCACGTTAACTGCATGACGCATATTGACAGCATGTTCAAACAATTTTTGAAGAAAAAAAACTGTGTCAAAATGTTACGTCATCAACATCTGAAAAATATTGGTTTTCTCGGAAAACGCGAATTAAGCCCAAACACGTTTTTTAATTAAAATTTGCATTGACCTAAGCGACATCTCGCGTTTGGAAACAAGTTTTTCGCGAGACGTATCCAAAATGGCAGCTGATGCAGCATTGCAGTGTGAGTTGAAATACGATGTTACGTCTGTAAACGATGCCTCGGTGACTTTGTTTCATGTTTATTGCGTATTCAGCTAGTTTACAGGGTTTGTGGTGGTATAAGATTATAAATAATGAATTTTCTTGTAAACTCGTGCAGATTGATACGTGAAATAAATGAACAATCGGCTTGAAAGCGGTGAAACATTTCCCACCCAGTATGCGTACATGTGGAACTGGAATATTTTGTAGAAAAATGAGCTTATACGCACAATGGCCATGGAAGGGGTTGTTTTTACAATAGTTAATGATTTTATAAACTTGTGTAAACCGTGTAAATTATACACTCTTTTCAGGGATCACCCTAGGATTGACTTTCAATGAGACAAAATGTCCCATTTGATTGATTTTAACGAGACATTCACAATTTTTATGAAACATTTCCGATGCGAATCCGAACAGTCGTTCGTCGACCGCGCGTAGCACTGGAGGCCGCTAGGGTGGGGACATGCCCCCCAGAACATTTTTGAAATTTAGATGTGATTTCCTGCATTATGGCTCATGCCCCACCCCATCCACCGAACCCTCCCCAAATTGTTATACAATTAAAGAGACAGACAGACAGACAGACAGACAGTGTCTCCCTAGTATGGGGAAATGTTTTGGAAATTGAGAATATAACCCAATAGCCCAGCCATTTCACACCTGACATTTGCCAAACAATCACGGTTAATATAGTGTTTACCTCAGATTTTGAAAAGGGCAGGGTATTCCCTGAAAGTAGGACATTTTTAAGCGCTCTAAATTATGTACAAAGGGCATTTTCGAGCGCGCGAAAACTTCAAAATGAAACAAATAAATATGCCAATTATATTGATGCAAAGGAAATAAAATATAAAGTTGTTATAAATAAAAATACAGTTACATGACTTGTGTAATAGAGTCCTCCCTTTAGTTGATTTTCTAGATTCTCTCTTTTAAAAAAAAAAAAATCTGAAAAGCGCAAAGTAAAAGTAGGAGTTGTTAAATCATCCGAAATAAAACGTGTCCAAATTTACGTCAATTTTTTACTCTAACATAGTTTTAAATTTTTTTGCACCAGTTCATAGTTAATTGCGTCAAATCATAATAGATCGGAGGATAATGGTTAGATATTACTAGAAGTTAATGAATTGTTATAGTAATGGCCATGTTTATTCATAATCAATCGATTTACTTTTGACACTGCGAAGCGAAAGCGAACCGGAAGTCTACCGACGTAACAATCTCGTTTTGATTTTTTTCATGTAATTTTCGAATAATTTGATATTTTCTCATTTTATATGTTTAAATCGCGAATAAATGGATCTGAACAAATTTACATGAGATTTTAAATGAAATATAAATAAATATATTTTCATTACGAATCGACATGGTGAAAATGGATTTCCCGACTTCTGTGCGACAATTTGTTCCATTTGTCTTTTTTTCATGCAATTTTTGAGATTTTTATGCGAGGGTATCGCGAAATCGCGGCCTAGAGTGATCCCTGCTTTGAGTTGGTAATGTTTCAGAGACCTGCAAAATCTGAACTATTCCAATAAGATGTAACAGTGACAACAATATCACTGATAAATGTGTGTGTCTGCGTTACCTCTGAGCATATACTCACCGAATTTGTCATTCAAGGTAACTATTTATTGAAAAGAATTTTATAAATAACATTAAATCGTTTTCATGTGTCAGTTTGTACAGGTTGATGGTTTCTATAATTGAACGCAAAGAAGATGGTAATTTAAGACTAACATTGACCCAGATTTCAGGATTTCTTTTAAAATTGTGTCACCGTTATATCTTTGAATTTATTTGATTACTTTGTCATAAATAGTGTTAAATTATAAAACTTTTATGGGTGTTTAAGTTGAAAGGCTACAAAATTGTGCTTTATATGTTACTTTGGCATTAACTTTGGTGTCCTTGTTATATTATCTTTGGTGTTCCGGTCACATGTTTTACATAGACATGTATAAGGAAAAACTTAAAAAATCTTCTTCTCGGAAACTGCAAGAGCCAGAGGTTTAATATTTTGCATTTGCTATAAGCTTGTGGTCCTCTACCAAGTTTGTTCAAATGGTGACCCAGGGGTCACATGTGGCCCCACCCCGGGGGTCACAGTTTTACATAGGCTTGTATAGGGAAAAACTGAAAAAAATCTTCTTCTCTGGAATCACAAGGCACAGAGCTCTCATGTATTACATGTAGCATCAGCTTATGGTCCTCTACTAAGTTTGTTCAAAGGGTGACCCTGGGGTCAAATTTGTCACAGTTTTACATAGACTTAAAAAAGGATTTTTTTTTTTAATCTTCTTCTCGGAAACTACAAGAGCCAGAGGTTTGATATTTTACATTTATTATAAGCTTATGGTCCTTTACCAACTTTGTTCAAATGGTGACCCTGGGGTCACATTTGGCCCCGCCCCAAGGGTCACATGTTTTAGATAGACATGTATAGGAAAAAAACTTAAAAAATCTTCCTATCGGAAACTGCAAGAGCCAGAGGTTTAATATTTTGCTGTTGCTATAAGCTTATGGTCCTTTATCAATTTTGTTCAAAATCTGGCCCCGCCCCGCGGGGGTCACAGTTGTACATTAATACTTGTTTTAATTTTTTTACTTTCTTTATTTATGATTTTTTTATTTTTATATATATTTTTTTTATTTTTTTATTTTATTATTTCTATTTTTCTTTTTATTTGTTATTTTTTTATTTATTATTATTTTTTCTTTTTTTTCTTTTTCTTTTTTTTTTATTTTTTATTTTTATTAACTTGGAAAACCAGCCAGATCGGACAAGTAATGGCGGAGTTATGGCTATATATTGCCTCTTTAAGACGATAGTCACTCGCTTCATTGATGTCATAAGAGCCATATTAGCCAGTAGAGCGTCCACAGGCCCTCTTGTTTTACATATTTCTGTGTTTTTTGGTCAATTCTTATAGCTCTTAAGGGCTGCATAAGCACTGCAAACCCACAACACAATCGAAACTAGATTTATTTTATTTTTACACATATGTCGATCCCTACACCCTGCTTCTCTCCCCCCCCCCCCCCCCCCCCACACACACACCCCAGCCCCCACACAAACACACACTCGAAATTCTTTTTTTTTTTTTTTTAACATATTTCTGTGTTGTTTTGGTAATTTCTTACACATAGCTTCTTACACAAATATGTTTCCCCCTCCACCCCTCCAACACCCTCCCCCCACCCTCCTCCCACTCACCCCCACTCGAAAATCTTTTTTTTTTTTTTTTTTACATATTTCTGTGTTGTTTTTGTCAATTCTTCTTTCACATAGCTATCTTGCCCCCCCCCCCCCACCCCCCCACCCCCTCCCCCCAATCGAAATATTTTTATTTTTATTTTGTTTTACCATGTGTTGTTTTGGTCGATTCTTACATAGCTTCTTAACATATATATTGCCCTGCCCACCACACGCCTCTCCCCCATCCCCACTCAAAACTCGATTTTTAATTATTTCTTTTACATACTTTTGTGTTGTTTTGGTGAATTCTTACATAGCTTATTACACATATATGTTGCCCTCACCACCCGCACTCCCCCACAACCCACCTCGCCTCTCCCCCACCTCCACCCCGCACCCCACTCAAAACTCGGATTTTTTTTTTTTTTTTTACATATTTCTGTGTAGTTTTGGTCATTTCTTACACATAGTTATGTTGTTCCCCCAACCCCACCCCACATTGTTGTAGCCTTGTTTTCTGATGGTATATACTAGCTATATAATTTATTATTCTCTGAAAAATCGAATAGTCGAGCTGCGCTCTTCTCCGACAGCTCTTGTATTTTTACACAGTGTATATGCAGTAGTACAGGGTGTATGTTGACAAACCTGCAGTAATGGTGTATTAGCTAATATTCTACTTATCCAACATATAAGCACCCAAAACAAAAACCTGTCCAGACATCATGATTCCATTTTCTTCGGACAGCAGAATAATTTTCATAAACAATTAATACATGCTAGAGAATTCGTTACCAGTATTTTCAGGACTTCGATTTTTATTCGGAGTTAGTAATTAATATTTGCAGGCCTTTCTTTAGCCAGTCCATATAATTTAACCGAGGCAAATCCCTTTATATGGGGGTCCGGTGACATGCACATCGGGCCCCAACTCCCACCCGCTTTGTTTTCTACATGCGATTTCTTGTGTTTTCATTAGTTCATTTTCAGTTCCAAGCACGACATTTTTTTCATTGATTGATTATTTTTCGATACTGCACTCAAGTTGTTTATATATGTAAAGTATGTACATTCCCAAAATTCTACCGAGGAAACTGCCTCGGTGTGCCTCAACGTAGCCACAGGTCTGATTTAGCGATTATGAAATATAATTAAATCATTAAACTTTTATTATGTTGTTTTCCTATATCTAACTCAAATGCATCCCGCAATATATATAGAGAATAAGGTAATAAAACAATTATTTCATGGGTGTTCTGGAAAATAACTGTATAATGTCTAACAACTATTTATATAGAGAGTTAGGTAATAATAAAATTTGTTTCTACCTACATCATGTGACATGTAAAACCATTGCGAGGCCTATTCCAGAAAAGGACTATTTTCTCCTGGCATTTACTCATACGTGATTTGATAATGAAAATTGAATGTTATCCAGTAGTGTAGTACATATGTTCTACGCAAAGTAAGAATATGGACGATTCCGGAATTGCTCTGCGCAAAGTAAGAATTCTTAAAATGCGCAACGATTCCGGAATTGCGCAGGACTATTCCGGAATTGCGCAAGGGGTTAAATATATAAACCACGCATTAAGTGTCTCTTTGCACAATTTGAGAATATTTTGCGCAAAGTAAGAATTTGTGTTATAATGTGTATAGGAAGATGCTAATTTTAAACCTACTTTTATTTCATATTAATATGCTTATTTTGCTTCACATATCTGCGACGAACAGATAATTTAAAGTTAAGTATCGCGTATGATTAACATAAACTTAACTATTTACAAAACAATTTGAAGTCCTTTACTTCAACAATACTTTCCAGGCTCCATAATATTTGGTAAGAAAATTCAATTGAACTATTTTTAATTATTTCAACGAGGTTGCCTGACAATGCACTTTATTAAAAGTACATTATTTGCCCATTTAATTACGTTTCGCCTACACAGGCCGTGAGTATGGTTAAAGTTTCTGCTTATCAAAGAAAACTATGTAATACTACCTAATATGCCGGAATAATTAAATAAGACGGTTCTATCTGTTGAATCGAAAATCACTCTTTCATTGGCTTTTCATGAAAAAAACAAGTTGGTATAGATATAATCAACGTGTTGCTGTCGTTTTAAAACGCGACTTTGACTTGCAACATTATTTAGATATCGATGAAGAGAAAACAATGACAATAATTCTCGGCATATTTAGATTGTCTTCACACAACCTCGACATAGGAAGAGGAAACCAAGAAAATCATAGAAAGGAAAGAATAATGCCAGCTTTAATATATGAATTTTATGGAAAACGCTCGTGCGTCCTTTTTATAAACCACTTATTGCTGGTGTGTCCTTTTCATGCGTTAATCTGATATACAAAAAAAATAATTTAGGACAGGCCTTCGTTTCCCAAATGTTCTCCAAGAAGCGAAAACGGGGTTGGCTGGGGTATGAAATAAACCGTAATTTCGGTTTAAAAGGCCTGTATATTGAACAATTAATTGAACTTCTTTGCGCTTTATTACAGTGGTGTTTTATTCTTTAGCGTTGTTATAGGTTAACATTATAATAATTAATAATAATTATTTGCAAATATGTAAAAAAAAACACAACAAAAAAAAGCCGAATACACCGCGAACTAAACATGTTTAACATTTCCAACTATAAATTAAATATTTCGAAATACGCATATATTGTCGTCATTAAGTATGAAAAAAGCAAACAACTTCTAATATGATAAAATGTATTAAACATTTCTTCTAGCTAGTTAAATTATTTAACTTTCACCGATTCCAATATGTTTGTATACGTCAATAAATTATGGCGAAATAATTATGTTTGATTTAAACACATTTCATTTCATTTTTCATTTCCTTTATTGTGATTGGCTAATCAAATAAAAGGGCGTATCTCATTGCATTTAAACAATATGATTGACCAACATGTCTCAGGGCCACAAGTAATCCATCTGGATCTTCACCGCGTGCACGTCGCAGCGTGGGCACTGTCAGCAATCATGTAGGGTGACCTACTGGGTCGACCCTTGCCAGCACATCCTACAAAGTTGTGCGAGTTAGGATTGCGGATCTGGTCTTACTTGCAGTATAAGCCACTGGCTTATATGATGCAGTACTAACGGAATGATTGCTGACTGACCGAGAGTGAAGATGTCTCCTTCGTCCCGCCAGCGTGGAACAGCGCCAGGAACAACTACAACTGAGGGGAAGCCTGGCGCTGTACACGGAGCGAAGGGGTCATATCAACCTGCGTGCCAGAAGAGTATAGAACTATACTACGATAGTTGCTATAGCCACCGGGGACGCAGGTTGCAGCTGGCGGGTGTGGCCCTAAAGGGGATCGCCCAGTAGCGTAGACAGCACCACCTAGACGTCGTTCCAGATCCCCGACTTCACCGCCACAGCGACAACCACAGAGCGAAAGCGACAACTACCTACATACCTACAAGAGAAGCGACTACACAGCAACACAGCAGCACCAGATCAACCTACATACACATCTAGAAAAGACCAGACTACATTGTGCCCATCGCTTCAGGGTTACCTCGACGTGTGAGTTGGCAGACGGTCTATAAACCTTCGAACTACACACACTCACACACGGCCACAAGTAATTGGAAGCGTGACGGAGCGGCGCGTGGACCCCTTCGCACCTTTTTTCAACATTACATACACACTCTCTTAACAGTGTGAAGTTTGTTTAGTTTGGTCCATTATATACCAATCATATATAAATTGACAAAAGGACTGTTAATCGAACGTTGTATTTAACTATTATTACATTACATGATCATACATTAATTCCTTTAAGCCATGGCGAAGCTTATATTAGTCAGTTTTACAATGTATAATTTCGACAATATAAACATACATAAAACATGTTTTACTGAAACAAAAATCGATAACCTGTTTTAAATCATAAGTTAAATGTTTAAATTGTACAATATGCAGGTTTTTAAACCGAAATTAAGGTTTTATTTCATACCCCGTGTTAGACGGTTTATGACAGTTATTTTCCGGCCACGTAATGATATTAATGTTGAATATAATTATGATATGTTATACGATATTGTTTAATGTTGCATGTATTTCGAAATATATTTAAACATATTTAACATATTTAGTACACTACGAATATAGTTTCATACGAAAGCTACATTATTGATGTAATCTTAGAACACGGTATAAGCAGCCCATTTTCACGTTATTTTCTAAATTACTATTTCAACAATTCTTCATCTTTCGTCGATTTTTGTGCAAAATATAACCTATGTAGATATACTATGTAAATATATAAAGGGTACGGTGACATAATATGAAGGATATAGAGAGTACGTAGGCATATTACGAAAGCATTTAGAGAGTGCGGGGACATATTATGTAAGGATATAAGGGGTATTCATGGGGTTATAATATATAAGTATATAGAGAGTACGGGGACATATTATGTAAGGATATAGAGGATATGGGACATATCATGCAAGGACATATAGCGTATGGGGATATAGTTATTATGTAAGTATAATATCCACATACCCTATATAATATGTTCCCATACCCTCTATATAGAGGGTATGGGGATATATTACATAAGGATATATAAGGTATGGGGATATGATATGTAAGGATATATAGGGTATGGGGATAACATATATTATGACAAGTGTATAGAGAGTGCGTTGACAAATTATATAAGGATATATATGAGATATGTAATGCACAACGTACATACAGAGCTTTCTCACACACATAACTCAGTAGAGTCAATTCGAGTTCTGACTGTTGTCTCCATGCAGTTGCCTAACACAAGAGAGACGTTGGTCTTATTCTGGTCTTCACCTTTGACTTAAGCTACTTGCGAAATATTTTAGTCACATTTATTATTTTGGGAACTGAAAATATTTATGATAATTATGATATAATCTCGTTAAAGTGACAAGTGTTTGCTTTTGTGGATTTGTAACCTGTGTCATTATTTTGATACAATCTCTTGCACCCAGATCTTTTCACAATGGGGCTTTCAAAATGCACTAAAAGATATGCATTATTAACGTCGCTCTGCTAATTTAAAGCCAGACATATCAAATTAAATGTCTGGTTACGAATTGAATAGTTTAACATTTTCAAAAGATAGTCGGTAAATTGATATTTTACAATATATCATCTACGCAGTTTGAATAGTATAGAGTATTGGGACATAATATTTAAAGATATATAGGGTATGGGGATATAATATATAAGAATACTAGTATGTAGGGTATGGGGACATAATATGTAAGGTTATAGAGAGTACAGGGACATACAATGTAAGGATATAGAGGTTATGGGGACATAATATGTAAGGATATATAGGATATGGGAACATAATATGTAAGGACATATAGGCTAAGGGGTCATAATGTGTAGGGATACAGAGGGTACGGGGAAATACAATGTAACATACATAGGTTGCGGGGATACACTATGTCAAGATAAATAGGACAAGGGAACGTAGTATGTACGAATATATAGGGTATGGGGACCTAATATGTAAGGATATAAATGGTACGTGAAATACAATGTAACGTTATAGACTACAGAAGGTATATAACCATGTGTTAGTGTTTGTTTGTGATTGATTAGTTTTCTTTTCATTAGTGCATACAACTCCCAGTTCTCTGTTATTAAATGTTATAATTGTTACAACAACTAATTTGAAACATAATTCGTGTCTCTATTTGTATGTTACGTTACCATTACTATTTAATTAAATTAATACTATTTGTATGTTAAGTGACCATTACTATTTAATTAAATTTATAATAATAAGAGCATGTTTTTTTTTATATCCGTTTGATTTAACTTTAAAAAAAAGAACATTTTCTAATATATATATTGTAATGTTGTCATCACACGCATGTTCCCATATGCATTCTACATTTCGACCAACAGTGTAGCATGAACTAACAAACTTTTATAAGACACTTACAGTGGTTTAATAATCGCTTTAACCATATTTTAAAACGTCTAACTGCCAGATACAACTTTTTTTATGAACATCTTCCTTTCCGAATATTTAATAACATAAGGTCGTGTAATTGCTCAGATTAAAAAGTCAATTTTTTTTTTTGAAATAAAAAATACTTTGTTTTATGAGAAAGCAAACTACAGCTTATGTCATATGAGATTGTAAAGCGAATTCACACAGTTACTGTCAGTCCGGTTTTTTTCACTTTCCCGAAAACTATGATTTTTCACTTACGACGTTATAATTCTAGACCATCGATATATAGAGATTTTTAAATGCTGGGATGGATTATAGGGAAATCCTTCAAGAGTGGTATAGACGTGTGGTTCTTTTCACGAACGAGCGTATGAGAGTGAGTTAAAAACAAAACACGTCTACCATCGAGTGTAGGATTACCCAATAATCGATTCGGGCAGTTAACTAATATATTTATTACATTTTAAGTCAGTTTACTGACGCCATCACTCAACGTCGCAACGTTTGTTATTACGTTGCAACGTTAGTTATTATTGTGTTCTGAGTAAGTTATTATTTTAATAATTAGCGATTATGAATATTCTTGCATCCATCCACCATGTAATACGCGGATCCCCGTGAGGTTGCCGGGGTAGAATACAACCACTGCAAACACACCATCACATGCAGAGATAGGACCCCACACCCCATCCCCATTCATATTCATTTATTCATTTTTTACCATGATCATCTAAGGTCATGACACCGCGTACGCAAACGTGGAAACGTGGCTCCATCGTAAATGGCAGCAACTCTGCAGTTCTGCAGGTAAGAAGGTTCTAGGCCCATTCTACATATTTTATTTTGATGTAAGTGGTGGATGAGCCTGGCATTTTCATTCCTGTTTGGCGTCATATAACCTTTCATGTGTTGGTGCGCCTTAAACCCCAATTCAGTTCAAAGTAAAACGCGTCATCCCGAATGCAAGAAAATACTTTCTATTCGGAATGTAAAACGCGGATATCCTAATCGGTATGTAAGAACACCCACGGTTGTCGGTTTAAATAAACACACACATTTAAGTATTGTATGCTCTTTTGTCAAACGCATTTAGCAAACTACATCACACTATGTTAGTGATTTTAACTATACGTACGCATGATTCAAAATAAAATTGTTTTAGCTTCTTTAGATTTACCTACTGACGTATGCATCATATTTTCTGGATTAAATAGCTATTTTACTTTAGAATTTCTTATACTAATATACTGCTGATATGTTGACTATTTGAATGAAGCAAACAAAAATCAAAGTGTATACTCGCAAATATGATTAACGAAAATATTCCCACTTTGTTCCATTTCCTACTTTGCGCACTGACGATAACGAACATATTCTTACTTTGTCCCAATTCCTACTTTGCGCACGGACTATTCCGGAATTGAACCGCGCATTTTGAGAATTCCGATAATGCCGCGCATTCTAAGAATTCTTACTTTGCGCAGAGCAATTCCGGAATTGTCCATATTCTTATTTTGCGCATAACATATACATGTACACATAGTTATTATTTACCTATCAATAATATATACCTAGTACCTTCATTTTCTTACAATGGAATACAAAACTCTGTATCACCTCTACGGTCGGGAAACAAGAATTGTGACGTAAGCACAAATGATAGTTTACACGGCAACTGAAGCCAATTCGGATAACAATATTCCGGAAAACAGGAAAAACGTATGAATCTGGGAGTACATGTACTACCATCATATGCGCATTAAAATGCTGTTTTAACCATATATCTACTTTCTCTCACGTTTCTATGGTTATTGAGAACATTCGGTAAGTTTGGTTAAGTTTAGCATTGATATCAATCACGAAAGTCAATAATTTTGTAGCAAACATCAGATTTGTATTCGTTGCATGAGAAAATCGCATGTAGATCAAGTTGTCGACGTATATTTGTCCAATTTTCCATTGCAATTTAAAGGGTATGTAGCAATATAGTCAAACATTGGGAAAACTTGGGAAAAGGTGAAAGAATTATTAAAATCGGATGATATGACTATTAGAAGTTTATTCTAAAACGGGTATGGGAGCTGCCATTTTGAGAACTAAATCATCATAGTTCCAAATTATCATATATGGAATATTGATAAATATCATTTAAGGCAAAGAAAATCACTGCACATGAATGCAAAATCCTTTACTGGTCATATAAAGCATTATTGCCTAAAGTATACATAGTTGACATACACTTACTGTCATTTTTTTCTTATAAAACAGTAATTTTTCATATCATGGTCATTTAGAATAGCTCTCAAAATGGCGGCTTTCATATCCGTTTTGTTTCAACATCATATTTTCCTTGTTTATAATCCCATTTTGATAATTCTTTCACACTTATTCAAGTTTTTCAGAACTCTCAATAATAAAGAGTGTTTGGCTGTGTCGCAAAATTCTCTTTAACTTCTATTTGTTGAAAAAGTGGAATTTCTGAACGATTTACCGATAATGGAAATTATAGGTTTCAAGAGAACCTCTAGAGGTTTTCTGAATGCTAACATATATCACTATACTACTAAAAATAAATTTCTGCATCACTATACTACATTCGTGGTTGCTGGTATGACGTCGACTACGTTGTGTGACATCGTCGCCTACCTGCGTAAACAAACTGTCTGCTTTTTTAAATACTGTGCTATAATATTTTATTACATTTCTATGGGTGAAACATTATGATTTCTCAGTGAAAGAATATTCATTTTCGCTAAATATTAATAACTCCGAACACAGAAATAACTAACGGTGACGTTGAAATATGACGTCAATAAAGTGTTGCTGACGTCAACGTCATCCACCGATAACGTTCAATAAAGCGAATAATTTAGGTTAAAATTATACACAAAGCGATTTAAAATGTAATAAACAGATTATTTAACTGCTTGGTTCGATTATAGGGAAATCCTTCACGAGATGGTAGACGTGTTGTTCTTTTCACGATGATAGTCCTGTTTGTTTTTTCACTCACTCGCATACTCTCGTGAAGGATTTCCCTATAATCGACCGCAGCAGTTAAAAAATCTCTATTTATTCAATTTCATCAGACGGTATATAATAAAAGATCTTTACTAGAGTTAGTGTTCTGGAAGTTGAATCTTTACTAGAGTTAGTGTTCTGGAAGTTGAATCTTTACTAGAGTTAGTGTTCTGGAAGTTGAATCTTTACTAGAGTTAGTGTTCTGGAAGTTGAATCTTTACTAGAGTTAGTGTTCTGGAAGTTGAATCTTTACTAGAGTTAGTGTTCTGGAAGTTGAATCTTTACTAGAGTTAGTGTTCTGGAAGTTGAATCTTTACTATAGTTAGTGTTCTGGAAGTTGAATCTTTACTAGAGTTAGTGTTCTGGAAGTTGAATCTTTACTAGAGTTAGTGTTCTGGAAGTTGAATCTTTACTAGAGTTAGTGTTCTGGAAGTTGAATCTTTACTAGAGTTAGTGTTCTGGAAGTTGAATCACTTCTTGTGGATATGACATATATGCAGGATCACACTCGAGGCTAAAGCCTCTCGTGAGATCCTGCAGATATGGCATGTCCAATACAAACTTCCGGTTCACATTACTCTAGTAAATAATCCTATTAAATCACATGTATGTATATGTTAACTTTACCATGTAATATAAAGGTGCGAAGGAAGTTACTAACTTTCATACATGGGTAGGAATTTGGTGAAAAGTTCTACTATTACTATATTTCATAAATTATAGTACCTTTGTATCTATGATATCACCTTTTATTGTTTAATGCTTCATAAATTGTATTATGATGTTTTTTGTGTCGCCTGCGTAACATGGCAGACACTTAGGGATAACTTTGTCCGTTGTCCGTTGTCGTCTGTCACACTTTAACCTGCAATCTAACCTTAGTCATAACTGGAAAAGCGTTTGCCATATATTCATGGAACTTCACACACATCTGCATCTTAACCCAAGGGATACTGTTACAAATGTCCAATAACTCTGACTTTCATTTTGACAGAGTTATGTCCCCTTTTATAAAACTTTAACCTGCAACCTAACCAGGCTCATAACTGGCCATAAATTAAGAAGTATTTGACCTATGTTCATGAAACTTCTTATACATATTCATCTTACCACACAGAATATTGTTACCTTACACAGTTCTTCCTTATCAATTATCCAATGCAGATTTATGCCCCTTTTTATAAACTTTGACACTATAAAAGAAACAGCTCCATAATTCATGAAGGACATGTCTACAAATTTTATAGTTAGATTGTACTTGCTGAAATAAGCACACGTCAGGGACACAAGAGTTTCGTGGTGGAACACCTTTCTAGTTTAATATATCGATGTTACTACAACGAACGACGGATTAAACGTGATCTCTCTGGTTTCTCTCCTTATATACGGTTTACGGCCATGTGTCATAAGCTTGAATTTGGTAGTGAACAAAGCGTAAAATCCCTCCCATTGGAGTTAGGTATACGCCCACACACCTTATATACAGCTATATTATCTTTAACAATTATAAATGTTTGTATTGCACTAGGCTACAACAACAACAAGCCGAGGCGTCTAATTTTCCAAACCAAACTATTTCATTAACAATAATTCAATCGGACTGATCATTGGGCCTAGTTTTGTGCATATGCACATTACATATGAAACTGATATCCATTATGAATGTTTTCTTTGTATTTGGATTGACACCCATAATTCTTACATACCGCCTATACATATAGTCTATTGAGTTCTGCTCAATCCGGGGCTAGAGGGCGTGAGCGGTAGCTAGCATATTTCACTACCGTTCATGAACAGTCTCAATCAAACCGAGACTGCAATATTTCGTATGTGTCGTGTTCGGCCGTTTCCAATGGTCCACTCTCATACTCTTTTTTAACAGAAACAAAGAACAGCGCCAAAGATAAATAAAAGGCAAGATATGACGTCAAAAACATAAATATTTGACAATAGGGTAAGGGTAGGGTTTGGAAGACCCTAGAACCAGGTTGAAACCCCAGCGGTCTTGTTGCCACTGACCATTCCAAGGCGGTAGCCCTATTGTCAACCCCTTTATGTTTGTTTTGTCATATCTTGCCTTTTATTCATCTTTGTATGTTTGTTGCTGTGCGTGTTTGTGATTGACTGCGGTCCTTGAATGCTGCATTTCATTTTCGACTTTTATATTTGCTTTATCATTGTTTTGAAGCGGTGGATATAATTTATTTATTACATTTATATGGGTGAAAGATTGGGATTTCTCAGTGAAAGAATATTCATAATCGCTAAATATTAATAAATAACTCTGAACACAAAAATAACTAACTGCGACGTCGGGTTATGACATCAATAACGTGTTGGTCACGTCGACGTCATCCGCCAATAACGCTAAATAAAGCAAATAATTCTGATTAAAATCATACATAATCTGTTCGTGAAAAGAACCACACGCCTTTCATCTCGTGAAGGATTTCACTATATTCGATCCCAGCAGTTAAATAATCTCTATATACTGTATATTGTGATGGGCCATTTTACCCATTACAAACTTACATACGAACGATCTCAGTGATGATATATCAAATATAGCCTTGACAATTCCGGAGAACAAATAAACTTAACATGTCCTATTATGTTTTCAAGGGTAGTTTTAATTACAGCAGAATTACAGAGTGTGTGAATAGTAGGATTCATTACATAATTCAGAATGCCTTTAATTATTAGAATTAAGCCTATAGGCATGTGTGCATTACTGGCATTGCTTTACATATACAACACAGAGTAAATGAGAGATACATTTAGTTAAAGTCATTCATATGAAACACATGTATATAACACAATATAAAACACATTCTTCCAGTTGTTCAAAGATCGGTTAACTTAACCGAGAGTTTAGTCAAAATTTTAAATCTCTCTAAATTTCTGATAAATGAATATTTCTACCGGAAACTGAGCATGTGAAACAGTTTTTAATTTGCATTTTGTTTTTAATATAATGCAGTACAAAAAATATTTTTATGAGAAAATGTGCTTTAAAAGTTTACACTCACCAAGGATTAAGCTACCCGATCTTTGATCTACTGGGCATTGTTTTGAAGCGGTGGATATAATTTATTTATTACATTTATATGGCTGAAAGATTGGGATTTCTCCCATTTCTGCTCATGTGAGATAGGCATTTTCCTCATGTGAGATAACTCTATCTTACATGACATGTGACTTACGACGTCATGACGTTACGTCGACGTCGCCTTATTATGGCGTTAAATCAGCAAAGTCATTGATTTTATGTGGGTAATAAACACATAATGGGAGAAAAATAATCCATCATGAGTGATCCATGTGAGATAGGGAAATCCCACCCTCGGGATAAGAATTGCAACCAGGAACTCGGCAGAGCCTCGTCCCTAGTTGCAATTCTTACCCCTCGGGTGAGATTTCTCTATCTCACATGGATACTCATGATGGATTCTTATATTCTCCCATTTCTGCTCATGTGAGATAGGCATTTTTTCATGTGAGATAACTCTATCTTACATGACATGTGACTTACGACGTCATGACGTTACGTCGACGTCGCCTTATTCTGGCGTTAAATCAGCAAAGTCATCGATTTTATGCCGGTAATAAACACATAATGGGAGAAAAATAATCCATCATGAGTGATCCATGTGAGATAGGAAAATCTCACCCTCGGGATCAGAATTGCAACCAAGCACTCGGCAGAGCCTCGTCCCTGCTTACAATTCTGACTCTCGTGTGAGATTTCTCTATCTCACATGGATACTCATGATGGATTCTTATATTCTCAGTGAAAGAATATTCATAATCGCTAAATATTAATAACTAACTCCGAACACAAAAATAACTAACTGCGACGTTGGGTTATGACGTCAATAACGTGTTGGTCACGTCGACGTCATCCGTCGATAACGCTAAATAAAGCGAATAATTCTGGTTAAAATCATACATAATCTGATTAAAAAAGTAATAAATAGATTATTTAACTGTTGTGATCGATTATATGGAAATCCTTCACTCGATGGTAGGTGTGTGTTGTTTTTTCACTCACTCGCTTACTCCCTTTCGTGAAAAGAACCACACGCCCTATCATCTCGTGAAGGATTTCCCCATAATCGATCCCAGCAGTTAAATAATCTCTATATATTGTATATTGTTATGGGCCATTTTACCCATTACAAGCTTACGTACACCCCCAGTTGCGTTCAAATACCCCAAATAAATGCAGAACGAACGCTGAACGAACGGAAAATGAACGCAGAATGAACGCAGAACGAACGCAGAATGAACGTTGTACGATCTATATTTTAAAAATGCATTTCGTTCGTTGCGTTCGTTTCATTCGTTTTCAGATTTTAGCATTTTAAAAAACGAACGATGAATGCATTTTTTAAAACGCTAAACGCTGAAAACGAACGGAACGAACGATGAATGCATTTTTTAAAACGCTAAACGCTCAAAACGAACGGAACGAACGAAACGAACGCAACGAAACGAACGAAACGAACGCAAATGCATTTCGCTATTTCGGATAACTTTCAATATTATCCTTTTGAGTACATAATTGAAGTCTCGATTTAAACGAAGTGCGTTTTGCAGTAACTTAATATAAAGAAATACACTGTGTAAATGGTGTTTTTTAAGCACGATTACACACTTTCATTTTTACCGATTTAAAATAGGAAATGTATTTATTGTGTAGCACAAATTGTATACTATTTCATTATAAAACTGAAATAATGTTGGTAAAATCAGACGGCATATGTTTATATAGTGTCAAGTATGTTAAATGTTTGATGAAAATAACATAAACCCGGAAGAAAAAAATTCGTCAATGTGCACCACCAAATAATGTCAACCAAAGGATACATTCTTCAATTTGATCACAAACATAAATCGCCGACTCGTGGTAAGAACCGCATGGGTGGATACCATGTGTAGTTTAATCGTCAGAAATGTTGCGATTGGTAAACGCTGAACGAACGAACGCAAATGCATTTTCTCCGTTTGCGCATTTAAACGCACACATTATGTTGCGTTTGTTCCGTGCATTTAAATGAACGCATAGTTTCTTTTGTAAACGTTGAATGCATTCAAAGACGCAAATGATTTGTATTTTAAAAAATGAATTCATAAAAATGAAATGCAAACGGAATGCAAACGGAGCGCAAACGGAACGCAAACGAAACGCAAACGGAATGCATTTTTGGGGTACTTGAACGCAACTGGGTCTGTACGAACGATCTCAGTGATGAGACATGTCATCTTTCATCTCAACGCCCTGATGTTTGTGTACCATTATAACCTAATATTATGAACCTAATATTATGTGTTAACATGACATAAAAATCATTCCTTGTCCATAATGAAGTATTTATCAAATATAGCCTTGACAATTCTGGAGAACAAATAAACTAAACATGTCCTATTATGTTTTCAAGGGTAGTTTTAATTACAGCAGAATTACAGAGTGTGTGAATAGTAGGATTCATTACATAACTCAGAATGCCTTTAATTATTAGAATTAAGCCTATAGGCATGTGTGCATTACTGGCATTACATATACAACACAGAGTAAATGAGAGATAAAGTTAGTTAAAGTCATTCATATGAAACACATGTATATAACACAATATAAAACACATTCTTCCAGTTGTTCAAAGATCGATTAACTTAACCGAGAGTTTAGTCAAAATTTTAAATCTTTCTAAATTTCTGATAAATGAATATTTCTACCAGAACCTGAGCATTTGAAACAGTTTTTAATTTGCATTTCTTCTTAATATATTATTAAGAAGAAATGCAAATTAAAATCTGTTAGTAGTACAAAACACATTTTTATGAGAAAATGTACTTTAAAGGTTTACGCTAACCAAGGATTAAGCTACCCGATCTTTGATCTACTGGGCCTTGACGTCTAAAGAGTAATATTAATAGGCACACTTTTCTAAATTTCGTATTTGTTTTACTTATGTTTTGTATTTTACAAATAGTACCGTGGTAGGTAGGTCCTTTTGACGTATATATACTAACATATAAACTGTTTAAGTACAAAATAAAATTAAACTACTATTAAATGTCACTGTGTTCGGATACTTAACATTCCTGCTGAAGTCATTATATAATGAGCACAAAATGAAACACATATGCAATACCATTTTTACTCAGATAAATGCATCGCTTACACTTAGAGTTAAATAAGTTTCCAGACACAGTTTATTGATTCTCTGTCAATGTGTCAAAATAAACAGCTAGTCACACGTAACCAGAACGTTAATTTAAACAAAACGGCTTACAGCTAACGGTCCATACATATATTAAGTGTAACGCATCAGCACAATTAGGCCATATGTCCGATAAAATAAGTTTTATTCAGTGTCCCTGACAACGCACGGACTACAATAGTTCCATGATTACTATGGAAACTACTACCGTTTCAGGAAGATTTGTTTTCACCAACTTGTTTATGTACCAACATGTCTATGTTTCTCTGTAGGTATATTATCACTAACATTGGTATCGACTGCTCTTTGCTCTTTTGACGATTAACATATACATAACGAAACATAAAACAAAACATGAATAATGGTAAAAGAAGTAGAATCCATATGTCCAGGTAATAAAATATATAAATGCTACTTTACATGTATTGAATCAATATTGTTCAATCCAAAACACGACGATGATACTGGGAAAATGAAGACATTCTTTGTTTCTCCAGGTTTTTGTAAATTACACTTGTAAAAGACATGCAAAGAGCAATGATGTCGTTAGTCATATTATGACGTCGTTAGTCATATGATGATGTCAATCTCGTTTTGGGTTTCATATTTTAGACGTGCGTTCTAAACGACGGATTTTGAATGGCGTTCAAGGCTGAGAAATATTACATCTTACCCTTACTGAATTCTGAAATGATCTTCATCGCATCGGTATTAAAACCGACGATGTTCATTATATCTTTCTTCTTCTCGTCGGTTTTGGCAATTGTGTAGGCGTTAGAAGCCATTCCCACGACGATCAATTTCGTGCCTGGTTCTTTCACTTGGTATGCTTCCAGAGCTTTAAACGGATGCATTTTACCATACCATGTCAGGTTGTCGGTGTACACGATAAAAACATCATAATTCTTCTCCTTCACTTGAGCGTAGATCATAGGCAATGCGCAGTCAGTTTTATCAGGTTTATCAGATGCAGGTAATGTTGGCGATGTGGTTGCGACGTCATCTTTGCCCGTGTGCTCTTTGGTGACATTGTTCTTCTCTTGATCGCAGCCAGTTTTATCAGTTTCATCAGGGTCAAGTTTTGAAATTTTGGTAATGACACTTCGAAGATTGTCTTTTTCGGTGATTTTGAGTGGCATCAACTTGTGTGAGAACGCAACGACGTCGACGAACTTCTCCGTCCTTGCCGTTACCATTATCATAGCAGCGGCCGCCTCGCGGCATGTTATGCTGTGATATCCGACACAGGCCACGTTCATCGACGCACTGACATCAATCGCAAGCATGTATTTCTTTTTGGTCGGTTTCACAGTTATGAACGCATGATAATAAGCCTTGTCTAGAGCATCGATAATTTTTTCATTTGGGGTCCATTCTTTTCTGGACTTCCTTTTCGGTGCCTCGTTTGATTCCTCCCCATGACCGTTCTTACTATGTAAAAGTTTTCCTTTGTGACCTAGACCTTTCTGGTAATGGTTTAGTGCAAGAAGTATGTTAAACGGATGGACGGATTCCAGAGCCTTGACATCAGTCAATTTTCTTACGATCTTCTTCACCGAAGACTCTTTTTCGAAGAGTCCCAATTCCGTCATCTTGCCCAGGTTTCGGATCACCGCCATCATATGGATGTTCTCGATCAAGGCCTCCCAGACTTTCGTAGAGGCCAGCATCTGCGTTGTTAGATGCTCTCGCTCTAAACCGTGGTTATTAATCAGTTTTACCATGCTCTCTTCGTCCGTAGACCGTATGGCTTTCTCTGTCGCAGTTAAGTAGTCAACCAGTTTAGCAATTGTTTCATCGTTTCCTATTTTAGAGTCGGCAAGTTCTTTAGCTTTCGTAATTCCCCTGCGGACATATAGAACTATTACTTTCAGAGCATTTAGTTTATGTTCAAATTCTTTTGTACCGTCGCTTTTCACATCATCCGGCTTGATGTGAGAAAGCTTGAACAGGTCGTGATGCGACCAACCCTCCCTACTCTTGTATTTTGTGACCAGTTGTCCTAAGGCGCGTGGATTGCTAGCTTTGTGAATATACCAGTTTATGACTGCTCGCTTGTGCGCTCGTCCCCAACCTGTGGGGTAATTCGATTTTTTGCCATTGGTGTCGGAAATAGTTTCTTTGCCATTCATTCTGGGACTCATCTCTATGCGACCCATGTCGGAACTCGTTGCTTTGACATCCATGTTGGTACTCGTTTCTTTGCCATCCATGCTGGGACTCGCTTCATTGCCAGCCGTGTCGGTATTATTTTCTTTGCCATCCGTGCTGGGACTAATTTCTTTTCGACTTGTGTCTGAACTCGTTTCTTTGTCATCTTTGCTGATGTTCATTTCTTTGCGACCCGTGTCGTAACTCGTTACTTTACCATGCGCGCTGGGATTCCTTTCTTTGCCACCCGTGTTGGAGCTCTTTTCTGTGCCATCCGTGCTTAAACTCGTTTTTGCACCATTCGTGTCAGAACTTATTTCTTCACAATAGCCGATGAACATGAAGAGATGCGTAGGAATATGGCAGATTGTGTTCAAGGCCGCATACGAAGCTTTCTTAGTTTCCAAGTGGTTACTTCGAGCACAGATCGCCAAGGCATATAATAAGGGTGCCTGCTTTGGAGCTTGTTTTTTTCGACTGATTTTCTGTATCAGGTCAACAACTTCACTACCTTTTTCGGCACTAATTAACCTAGAAAATTATCAGATAGTTAAGTTATGTAGAAGTGGAGATTGAATTATACAAGTAATCGACTTATAATAGTCTTATATAATAAATACTGAAAAGGGGATCCCTTGGAAGCAAAAACACAAACAAGAGATAAAAGTAGCAGACCGGCTTTTATTGAGTCTGTTACTGAGAGGTAATGTAAAGTGCAAAACCTCTCATGCCTCCTAGCACCGGCTTAAACGATAGTCTTATTTAAAGCCAGACAGATATGGCTTGACGATCTCAAAGCACTAAACAGCACTAAACAAACGCTAGTGTGAATGATGTTAAATCAATAATCGTTTAATAGCGAACTTAAAGCTGTACAGTCCCTATTTTAACTGGTAATAACTCATGAATATGAATGAGTCACGTGTGAAGTAGTTTCAAATCGACGAACACCCCAAAAGTCGGTATATAAGGAGAAATCGATACGTAATATTTCACATTTTTATTTAGCCTCAGTACAGGTAACATCGATAAATATACTGCTCCAGAATATATGTGATAAAAAAAATAGTTGCCCGGAATGGATTTGAACCACAGCCTTGCACTTGTAAGATTTGAAAGATGTACGCTGAACCTCTAGACCACTGCTACTTATTGGTATTTTGTAGCATTTTTAACACTAAATAGACATTACGTAATAACAAGAGCGCGCACACAAACTCATCAAGCGCTAAATAACAAGTCGAGATATGGTTGATTTGAGGCGAAGTATTAGTTTCATATTGATAAGATACAGTATTACACCAGGCAATGTTAATTTACACGTGCGACAATATTGACTGCATAATTATTGATCCATCTTTAGTTGCGTTCAAATATGTTAAGTTATTTTGCCTCATAATATATGGTAGTTAGTACACTATTTTCTCAAGTAGCGGTTTAGTTCAGTGGATAGAGCTCCGGACTTGAAATCAGAAGGTAGTGTGTTCGAGCCCCGAAAGAAGCAATTTTTTTTTTCTGTAAAAATTACTGTTACCTGTGTACAGGTACGATGTGCAGTGGTCGATGTATATACAGTAAATGATTTCTCGCGCTATATTTGCTCGCTTAAATACCCGATTTCGACATGAGCTGGTGAACATGAAGTTACAAATAAAGCCACGCCTACAAAGAAGAAATCGATTGATATAGGGACTCTGTAGCTTTAAGGTAACGGGAGTAGTGAAATACTATGGGGAGAAAACTGTGGTAAAAAAGTCCAAACTCAGTTAACTCCCTTGCTAAGGGGTGGTAACTCATATAGTAGTCTGCTCACCTGTGTTATTGGACAATTGGACAGGTTACCAGACACATGTGGTTAATGTGACGTTACAGAGTTTTTAAGCAGTGACGTCAGTTTTAGGTAAACACATGTCAGAGTGCTATCAAAAACAACAATCAATGTACGTAAGATATTTCTCTCGATAATCTAAGATAGTTATTAAAAGTACTGTACTTTACCAAATTATGTATTTAAGTAACGTATTTAAGTAACGATTCACTCATATTCTATCCCAAACAAGGTCATGAATGAGTGCGTTTAAAAACTCGAGACGTGACCCCGTCGAGATCGAGATGCAAATGTTCTAGGCTAACCATTCGGCCAAAGCAGCTCCTTCCTACGCATGCTACGCCTATGAATACTGTTTTCGTCAGTAAATATTTCGGGTAAGATACTATTAAAGTATATCATCCTTCGGAGAGGATGTAAAGCCGTCGGTCCGGCAGGGAGGGTTGTAACAAGAGAAAAGAGCAGGGGAATTAGCACCACCTCTCTCAATATTGATCCTCCAGAAATGTGTTTGTGTTTTGAACGGTCACAGTCACACGGCAACACATAATCAAATTAATATAGGAAAGTACTAATTCTATCTATCGGTCAGTGTCTATACTTAATTCAGAAAACCATTGTAACAAAGGTGTCTTCCATGCCATTGCGTTTGGACGCTGTGGTTTCTATAGGACTCTATATCTCATTTTTCCACATAGATTATATATTAAATTCGTATAACAACGTAATAACATACGAAAGTACTATTTCATTTGTTAAAACAGTCTTGACAAGCAAAAACAACGTACACAAAATAACGAATACTTAAAATGTTAAGTTTCCATACCCACTCCCATATCTGAAACGCACCTACACAACTGAGTGATATCTGATAATTGTCCGTACTGGACATGACACATGTCTCCATTCACATTCGATAACTTTTGACAGATTAAGTTTTAAGGTCATGACTGCATTAATTACCCTTAATTGGTCATGAAACCAAACATTAACTAAGAAAAAGCCAGTTATCGCCATTCTCACAGCTACCATTGTCCAAGATGCGTGACTGTAAACTGACCGCAGATCGACGATATGTGATCGGAAGAAAGGAAAGATTAAGAAATAAATACTGATAAAGGAGATCCTAGCCTAGACTGATAAAGGAGATCCTAGCCTAGACTGATAAAGGAGATCCTAGCCTAGAAAAAAACACAAACTCTTTATCAGTTATTACAGTATTAAAATAAATTAAAGAAATAATAGGTATCATCCCGCTGACAAACGTATGTAGGCATATTTTTTTAAAGTCAGACCAAAATGTTATAGCAAAAATAATTATACAAGTCGAACAGGAAATGCAGCTTTTACAGAACACAGTAAACCAAACACACGCAAAAAGACAAACATGAATGGCAATGTTAACATGGAATAAAGGCATATGACGTCACAAACACAAAAAGAGATGACAATAGGGTTACCGCCTTGGAACATTCAGTGGCAAAAAAGGCAACTGGGGGTTTAAACCAGGTTCTATAGGGTGCTCCAAAACTCACACTTACCCAGCTGTCAGCCCAATGAAACGGGACAATAATATTCTGTAACCAACAAGGCAGCATAAAGTTTGATCCAAATGATTTGATCTGCCAGTTACTCCAAAATACGGCTTTGTAATAAATACTGAAAAGGTGATCCCTTGGATGCAACAAACACAAAAAAGAGAGAAAAGTGGCAGACTCGATTTTATTGAGTCTGGTCATGAGAGGTAATTATAAGATGCAACACCTCTCACGCCTCCTAGCACCGGCTTTAGCGATATTCTACTTTAAAGCAACAAAGAATGGGCTTGATGATCCCAAAGGACCAGTAAACAAAAACACTACTGATCTGTAGTCGAGGCGACGTTTTACGGCCGCCACACAGCACTAAACAAACGCTAGTGTTAATGTCAATAAATACTGAAAAGGTGATCCCTTGGAAGCAATAAACACAAACAAGAGAGAAAAGTACAGTACAACATGTCACCCAAATCTTTAATAAGAGTATATAGAGAAGGGCGAGAAAATGCCAGTGAGATTCTAACTCTTCTAATGACTACTTATAACGCGGGATTCAGGTGCCCAACTGCCATCAATCACGGTTTCTGAATCCGATAAACTTCACTTTTTTAATTTTAAATGCTATTATTTCATAATGTATGTTTTATATCTTCAATGCCCAATGCCTTTTTTGCCTAAACTAAACTGCATTTCGCGAAGACGCCCTGAATATGTTAAAGGAAAAATATATGTGTCGACTCTTCATTGTTTGTGGTTGTTTATGACTTAACTATGCTTAACTGCTTAACTCTGGTAGAGCTCAACACATTAAAAATGGTGTGACAGTCAACTTGCAGCTTTTTTTAGGAAGGATCATAGGCGTAGGAACAGGAGTGCCATGGCTCCCATTAATTTGAATGGAGGTGGGGTGTCAAAGCATTTTGAGAAAAAACTAAAGAAGCGTGAACCAGAACTAATTGTGAAATATTTAAAAATAGAACACACACTTAGAAATATGTCCATTTCTGTTCCATGTGGAAGTCACACATACAGATTGTGGGTAATTTGTTCAACGTCATAACGTCTAAACCGCTTTATACAAATAGATGAATCTTAATTTGGTATGTGTTGTTTAACACTAAAATAATAGTTACTCGCGTGGTCAGGGTCACATGTCAATGGGGTGTAATAGTTACTTACGTGGTCAGGGTCACATGTCAATGGGGGTGTACTTGTTGTGTTTATTCCAATAAGGTATTAACAATTTAAGATGGGATGAACCTGTATGTGTTTATACATCATGCATTAATATACGAGTGTGAGGAAAACTAAATGTTAGGTCTTCATTTTAAGGTACTTTACTTAACTATTATGTGAAAACATGGCAGTGGAAAGTATTCCTCTGAGAAGTCACCGTGTCATAGCTTTAACATTAAATTTATTTTTGATGATAATCATTCATATATTATCTAGTTGTAATGTAAGTAAAATGTACATTCGGTGTGGCAAAACACCTATACTCACCTGTCGACAAAAAGAGTGTCCTCTCGTTTCAATTTCGGGTTTCTGTTTTTAGCATTGTAAAAGTAGAAGTTATTTGTCCCTAGAAACAGAAACCTCCTTAGCCTCGTCATATCATCCACCTCCCAGACATATCCACTGGCACTGTTCTTTATCTGTGGGTGTTCGGATTTTATTGGCGCACGATTCCAAATCTGCTTTTAAATAATGTTAAATAATCAAAGCTAATGACATATATAGTGTTTGAGGAAGAGTGGAGTCGATCCATAATAATAATTTCTCAATACACAGGACATTCTCTAGTTTCGGTATGGTGTTCTCAGCCGCATTTTAACAATAGGGGTAATCGGTCCCTAGATTCATAAATAAATCTATGCAACTTTTTCATTTCAATAGCCTCTCAGAAATATTCCCTGTGCTCTGTGCTCCCCAATGTCTGTGTAAAACGATTATAACTAATCAGTCAATATTGTTTTAGTGTGGTTACAATCGAATAATCTGTGCAAACTTAGATAAATGCGGGATGTCTCTTTAAAGATTAGAAATATCAAAGGGCTATACTATCCATGAGAATATAATTACCAAGAGAATACAATGCAAAATGAGCCTGCTCTATTAGCTACCGCAATCACTGAAGTCAATGACACGTTTTAATAGTTAATATATTTTTAATCATGGCAGCTATGTTTAACATTGCAGAAAGTTACTGTTTTAGTTTAAGTCATTTCGAATATTGAAGTGTGTCCGTTTGAATGTTTGGTATGAAAATCCACCCAGTTTTTTTTTGGCTATGAAGCGAAGCGATAAAAAATTATCAAAACGGACATTTGACCACAACATAAACTCATCTGGTCTTCGAGTTATAGTACTTCTTAGATGACCATTCCTTAAGTACTCACATGTTGTGTTTAATTTAACGAGTTAAGCTGCTTAAATTAAGCTTCTTTTAGAAAAGATTGAAATTAAAACTGGAAACATAGATCTACTTCTTCATGTATACTTACAACTCGCTACACGAATTGTTTCATCGTACGCTTCTTTCTTTTTAGCGGGTTTTACAATACAAGTTCGTTAATGCTATGTTCTATGTAACCTTTTATTACTCTATTTTAGTCTGGTCATCTTATCTTACATTATTTCGTCAGGTTTGCTTATTGTCTGTGCTATTTTAGAAACGAACTTTAATCTAAGTTTGTGAAAATCTGAAATGCCTAGGATGCATAGAAGACAAAACATATTTCGGAACTAGGGTCTGACTGCTGAGGACGGAGGTCAAGAATTCAGTAAACCAATGTCGTTTTAGTTACTTTCCTGACCGAGAGCACTGCCTGAAACAGCCTTTTTGCTTTTTTCTATTTCTAAAAGGCCTTTCAGAAGTGTCGGATATTCATTACATATGTAAATAACGAAGACTTATTGGTATGAAAGGTCCCGTGTTTTAAATTATGCTTAAGGTCTCATTACACACTTAGCTCCCTTGCATGTGACTGTAGGCATGTGACTGTAGATGATTCTTACACCATAAAAAGTAGGGGTGTGTTCTTCGGTTTGAGATATTTTAATAATTGTCCATGGATATTTTCTTTTCTTGTTGCAGGTGAGAAAACAATAGTGTGAGACTGGATGGACAGCGATTAGACGACACTGACAGCAAAATGTGATACATTTGTGGGTTCTCAAAATACGTATGCATTTAGGTGCAAACTGTTTAGTGAAAGCCGAAAAGAGTACCTTGCCTGCCACCACTCACACGGAGTTCGAACGGATCAGATTGTAATTATTAAATTCCGACGCTTGCACCGGATAGAAATATGGGCCGTATGAATTATCCTTTTTGGAAAAATACATCTAATTTTATTATTGTTTAAATTTTCTTTTTATTGTGGTATGTATTCCATCATTTTCTAATTCGGAGCAGCATTATTCATATCCGTACAAAGTCGGATTAAAAACAAATCTTCTCCACTCGATTAATAGTGATCGCGGGTCATGAAATCAACGCGTGATCAGTTCAATCAATTGCGTCTGAAATGCCGCTCTACAGCGTAGTAATACAATTTGTAAATTCTGCAATTATAACATTTTGACGAAGACTTTCTTTAAGACTGTTTCCATTAGGTGACGGATGTTCCATTTTCCCGGTGATATCGCAAATGTTTACCTCTATTCTTTTTTGCTGAAAAATAACTTTTGCTCGGAAGCAATGGTCCTTTCGATATTAATATGCAAATTATCTACTTTATCCGAGGTTTGCAAAGCTGGAGGTACGGGGTCCAAACGGGGTTTATAATATTTCGAGATAAAATGTATCATCTTGTTTCTTGTCTTAGTAGAACAAAGTATTGGCCCAAACATCATATTCTTCAATTTTCTTTCCATTTTCCACTGCTTATTTACGATTTAGATGGTATTTGTCTGATACGGAGAACTATTTCTTCCCTACAGTCTACACAAGGCCAGGGCCCCTATGAATATGCATACAGTGAGTGGTATGTGTTTACCTCTTTTATGCGAATGAATACCCAATCAAAATGACATCTGACGCTCTGTCTGTTAGCGTAGTGATACATTTCGTCAGTGACGATCTGTTGCGGCTTCTAGCGTGCTCGAATTTTGTCGCCTGCTAAGGACTAAGGCTTGAAAAGCCCCTAGTCCAAAAAACAAAAGTGGGCTATGTTCCAGATTTTGTGGATTGTTATGAGCAGCAGTAACTGTATTTTCCCAAAAATACTTTTAGACTGTAAATGCTTGATTCAGAATGGAAAATTGGACTTTACTGCCTATGGCCAACACAATAAAATCGAAGTGTGGTGTGAGACCTTAAGCGATTTAAGTATAGTGTTTGTAACTTGCCAAGTATTAATCGTGTCAGATATTAAGAATAAGTTGTCCACACTGTAAGGTAGTTAAGGTAGTATTACGTTACATGATTGTACTATTGATAACACCCTCTATAAAGTGCACAATAGAATTTTATAGAGGTATACAAGGCAAAACTGTTTAAATGTTTTCCTTATTAAGCAGTTACAATTGAGCCTACACAAGCGTCTGAATGTAAACATTTGAGATAGGAGTTATTAGAATATATAGTTTGCATACCTGTCAAGTATGACGCATTGACATTTTTGTGTCAAATCACGCTCACACGCATACATTTTACGTTCTCATGCATTCTGAAAATTTGACCAAAACGTTTTTTGTCTGCAACATTTTAGATAATATTTAGTATAAGTATACCAAGAATTGATACAATTTAGTAGGCCTACAGTTTAACCAGGATTATAAGAATCTTTTATGGGTATCCGGTGAAGATAGGGAATTCCAACCCGAGGAATACGTGTTATTATCGGAACCGAGGCCCTGCCGAGGTTCCGATTAAAACACTTATACTGAGGGTTGGAATTCCCTATCTGAACCGAATACCCATGATAGATTATTTTTCTTGCATATCAGAGACATGTGCGTTGACGCCGCCAGCTATTGACGTTTTGCATGTTTTCCTGCATACCGGATGTTGGCGCGCGTGAATTTTATCTCGATCCGAGGGTGCGATGGACATTTCTGGCATACCGGACAAGGATATCCGTCATTTTACCGGGGCTAGATATTTCCATCTCACTCGAGATACAATTCACGCGCGTCAACATCGGTATGCCGGAAAACATGCAAAGCGTTAGTAGCTGGCGGCGTCACGCACAACATGTCTCTGATATGCAAGAAAAAAAATCTATCATGGGTATTCGGTTCAGATAGGGAATTGCAACCCTCGTTTTAATCGGAACCTCGGCATAGCCTCGGTTCCGATAAAAACACGTATACCTCGGGTTGGAATTCTCTGTCTTCACCGGATACCCATGAAAGATTCGTATAATCTAGCCCCAGTAAAATGACGGATATCCTTGTCCGGTATGCAAGAATTCTGTATCACTTCCGTATATTGTGTGACTTAAATTAATTCAGTTACAATGCATGGTTATATGAACTGTGTAGCCAGTATACCTATAATCCAAGTTAAACTCTCTGAAATTCAAACACAGACCGTCCCGGACTTTAGCGGGCTTCACGATACTGACCCCGTAACCAAGTGGCAACCGCCCCTTACCTCCCATCCCACGCGTGACCTCCCCTGGGTCTCGACAGCTATGAGTTTGTCGTACAGACGGACGGACGGACGGACGGACCGACCCAGACAGACAGACAGCCGGGCGGAAATCACGAAACCATAAGCTGTATAGTTTGGTTGTGATAATTGACTTACACCTATCTTTTTAAATACCTTTCTTCCATTACAATTGTAATGTTTGACTATCTATCTGTCTGTCTGTCTGTATGCCCGCCCGCCCGCCCATCTATCCATCCATTATCCATCCATCCATCCATCCATCCATCCATCCATCCATCCATCCTATACCATCCATCCATCCATCCATCCATCCATCCATCCATCCACCCATCCATCCATCCATCCATCCTCCATCCATCCATCCATCCATCCATCATCTATTTTATCTGTCTGTGTCTATTTTTGATAATACACAAACTGGTTGGTTACAACTTTAATAAAGATATTTTATATAAGGAATAAGGTATCCTTATTCGCTTCCACGAACTAGCAAAATATTCGATAATCTTTCTGGTATATTTAACATCCTCATTTAAAACATATTTACATATTTAAGAGCAACTGTTAAAGGGGAACACTGCCATCTGGAAGCGTTTATCAAGAATTGACATTAGCCTATCGATTTATTCATCCATTATCATTTGACTTTAAACTTGCTTGCATATAATTAAATAAAAGTTTGAGTTTCCATTTGTTCGTCTTATTCTACCATATGTTTAAATATTTGTCTGGTGCAATATAATCTCCAGTTAATAATATGCGAAACAAATGTGTTTTATACTATCCTTATAAATAAAGGGACACACGGAAATCTTAAATTGTATTCAAGTATTTAAAATAATTTGCGTCTCAATTTATTTATCCTGCATCATTTTGACTTTTAAATTGCTTGCATATAAAAACAAAATCAGTTTGTTTCGTTATCCTACCATATTGTTAAATACTTTATTGGTGCAACATTATTAAAAGTTAGTAATATGTAAAAACAATTTGCTTTGAACATCACCGCGAGTTTTAAACAAATCAAAATTGCCGTGTGTCCCTTTAATAATAATGATTGAACCAATGTAAGTTATGTAGAAAAACTAACAGGACGCCTTGATTTAAAAAAATCAAGATTGCCGTGTGTCTCTTTAATACATGATATATGTAATGGTTATATGTAAATATATATATACTCGCGGTCAATGAAAACGCACCACAAAACAAATCCTTTTAAAAGATAGAATTTGAGGCATTTTGGACAAAATATGATATAATCCATATAACGAGTCGACATTTTACCTTCTTTTTTTACGTACATATCTGGATTTAGTGGATTCCATATTGGTGTTATGAATGGACGTGCATTTCCGGTTTTCGTCAGTTACATCTCTAAGAGCAATCATTTTCTCAAAAACATTCATGGCATAAAACTGTCAGAGGTCAAACAATAAAAAGGTTAGAAAAACAAATGGAATGTATTCCGAGACAGATTAATACAGCTTGAAATTTAGTGGGACAGTTTTCTTTTTATGAACATCCACAGTCAACAATGTTAAATGACAAGGTAAATAACTGCATAACTGCTTGTCATAACGCCTTCACATTGTAAGACAATTTAGGTATCAATATTCAATACTTAACAAAATGAAAATATTGGCTCAGCAGTTTTATTCTAAATGGTTTGCTAATAATCCAACAGCATAAACATATGGAGTAAATGGTTGCGTTTTCATTGATATGTCATCTCTACATGTCAAACCTCTACCCTACACCCCAACACACACATCCTAATCAAACATAAATAGTTTAAACTTACCGTAGCACTTTTTTTGTTATCGAAATAATTATCCGGAACTGTCCACCATGTGGCATTTTCTTCGCGGGCGTCATCTTTCTCTTCTGCTTTTGACTTTTTAGCTTCTTTTTCTTTTTTACACTTTTTATCTCCTGGCATTGTATTATCGATGTGGTGGGACCGAAGGATTTATAAAACTGGTATATACTACAACATCGTCGGATACTCCCGTGTGATTCGTTCCGTTACTCTCCACTATCACTCGTGGGACATTACGCCTGATTTCGGTCGTAATCAGTGTAGAGCAATGCAGCCATCTGATTGGTTAACCCAAGTTTTCATCGTAATTGAGATATCCAATGGGATCGCTCGTTCTGTTCTACTCTATTCTGCTAAAACGCCCGAAATCAGGCGTAATGTCCCACGGGTGATAGTGGAGAGTAACGGAACGAATCACACGGGGGTATCCGACGATGATACTACAACAGAATAGTCATTAATTACACTGATGATATACCTCCGCGGTTATGAACGACTTGCATTTACCTGCTCGCTCTTATGTCTGTAATAATTTGACAACCGAGAAGTTTAACCCTACAGACGCTATCCTTAAACTAGTAGTAACTGATAAATATGAATGAGTGAAGTAGTTTCAAAACGACGAGAAGCAAAAAGGTTCGTATATAAGACAGCATCGATGGGTAATATATATCACACCGAAGTGCAGTGGTGTATTGGTTATAGTGTCTGGCCTGCAATCGGGAGGTCGTGGGTTTGATTCCTCGAGCAGAGTCACACCAAAGACTTTACAAATAGTAGTAATTACCTGTAACCCTTGCTTGAAGAGAAAATAATGGGTAGTACTACATCTGATTGGCCCAGTGTCAGAAAAAAGTGAGTGGGTATGGTAACATGTACAACGGCGTGGTATTTCAGTGTGGCAACACTGTATCTGTTAAATTAGACTGTATATATATACATTATACTACACATACAAGCACTCCTAAAAACGTTCATACTCTATTGTACCTATACCGGTGTGGATGCCCTATCGGTTATATGGCGGAGGGACTATAAACCTTAGAACCACACACACACACACACACACACACGTAAAATATCACATTTAATCTAGCCTTCGTACAGGTAACATCGATCAATATACGGCTTCTGATTATATGTCATTAAAAGAAATAGTTGCCCTGAACGGGATCTGAACAAGTAACGTTTCGCTTTTATTTATTATTTGATACATGTAGGTTTAACCACTAGATCACGGCTATTTGTAGGTGTACGTTGTAGCAGTTTAAACAAAAAATATGTTTTACGCAATAACTAGCGCAGACACGCACGCAAACGTATCAACCGTACATAAAAAGATCGAGATAAAATTGTCTTGAAACGGAATATTTATTTTAAATTTGTATTAAACCACGCAGAGTTAATTTACATGTGCTACATGGTGAACTATATACCGATATGTCCTGAAGTGCGTTCAAATATATGAAGTTAGTATGCATAATAATAAATAGTAATACATATACCATGTTTTCAGGAATTCCCTGTAGTTCAGTGGTTTATAAAAGAACGCCCAGTCTGTACTGACTGTAAATCAGAAGCATCGTGTGTTCAAGCCTGAGAGATGCAATCTTTATTTCTGCAAATTATAATGCTACCTTGTAGCACTACTTGTTGCCTATGAAGGACATAATGTCCTGCGTGACATTTGATCGCTTTGATTCCTCCATGAGCTGATGTCAGGAGTTCGAGTTTAAATTAACCTTTTGTATTAAATGAACGTACACATATTAATTCCTACGAATTGTCCTTTATTCCAAATCCCAAAACAATCATTTACAGTGAGCCCCAAACAAGAGCTCCTATCAACAATTTGGTTCAGAACTGTACCTGTTCGAATCTACAACTATATAATAGTACATCCGAATTAAAGTAAAATAAAGGGTTTGAACACTATCTTTCAAACCCTAACACATATGAGACAGCATCATAAGTCGCGATGAACACTACTATGAGCTATCCCGGATTATAGCTCCAACCCTATGTTTTAACTTATTATTGGTGTCTCAGCCTCACATGCTGGGCTTGACACTAGCCTGAACTATCACATAGATAACTATAAGGTTCGAACGTATATACGTTCAACCACTCTGAACGATAGGGTTCAATCTCAACTATAATATGTTCTAAAACTACATTAAAACGGTCAATGATTTCGGAGAATATGTTCATTACTTAAAGCCCCAAATTCTTCTAACATGGAAAAGAATTTGAGTAATGTATTTCTAAACGGTCCTACCACATGCAGACCTGAATTTACAGGTCCAGGCCTCCTAAAATATGTAATTGCATTTCAGCTCTGTGTACGACAGATGGATAATTTAAACCAACATAGTAGAAATTAAATAGTAATGAACTGCACAACACCTCTTTGAAGGTTTTGAAAGCAAACATAATCAAATTATGTTTAATATAAAACAACACAAACAACAAACAACAACAACAACAACAACAACAACAACAAATTTCATTCTTACTAATGACTTCATCAAAACACATACATAGATAACATACATGTAGTTAGGAGATATTCGAAGCGCATGGTCAATACTGACCACATACTGTGACCATTGCCCATTATCTGCACCAGCACACTAGCATGCATTAATGTTTGAATGCAGAGCTGACTCTGAGATTGATATTCGTTTTAAACATACACCGAGTCATTTTGAATGCATAGCTGGGTTTGAATGCAGAGCTGGCCCAAATATCGATATTCGTTTTAAACGTAAACCAAGTCATTTTTAATACAGAGCTGGGTTTGAATGCAGAGAAGGCTCTGAGATCGATATTCGTTTTAAACGTATACCAACTCATTTTGAATGCAAAGCTGGGTTTGAATGCAGAGCTGCCTCAGTGATCGATATTCGTTTTAAGCAAACACCAAGTCCTTTTGAATACAGATCGGGGTTTGAATGCAGAGCTGAATCGTTTATCGATATTCGTTTTAAACATACACCAATAATACTAAAAAGGGGATCCGTTGGAAGCAACAAACACAAACAAGAGATAAAAGTAGAAGACTTGCTTTTATTGAGTCTGTTCATGAGAGGTAATTTGAAGTGCAAAACCTCTCACGCCTCCTAGCACCGGCTTAAGCGATATTCTACTTTAAAGCCACAAAGATCGTGCTTGATGATCCCAAATGACCAATAAGTAATAACACTACTAAGTTGTAGATGTGTGTGGGGGGTGGGGGGGGGGGGGGGGGTGGGGGCTTTTTAGGGCCGCCACTTGTAGATGGGGTGGGGTGGGGGGCTTTTTAGGGCCGCCACATACCACTAACAAACGCCTATTGTGAATGTCAATAAATACTGAAAAGAGGATCCCTTATAAGCAACAAACACAAACAAGAGATAAAAGTAGCCGACTCGGTTTTATTGAGTATGTACATGAGAGGTTATGTGAAGTACAACACCTCTCACGCCTACTAGCACCGACTTAAGCGATATTATACGTTAAAGCCTTGATGATCCCAAAGGACCAGTAAGTAATAACACTACTGATTTGTAGTCGGGGCGACTTTTTACGGCCGCCACACAGCATTACACAAACGGTAGTGTGAATGTCATTATGAAAGCAGATATGTGTTTAAATACAGAGCTGGCTCTGAGATAGTTATCCGTTTTAAACATGCACCATGTCATTTTGTATGCAGATCTGGGTCTGAATGCAGAACTGGCTCTGAGATCGATATTCGTTTTAAACATACACCAAGTCATTTTGAATGCAGAGATGTGTTCGAATGCAGAGCTGGCTCTGAGCTAAATATTCGTTTTAAACGTACAACAAGGCATTTTGAATTCAGAGATGGGTTTGAATACAGAGCTGGCTCTGAGATCGATATTCGTTTTAAACATACACCAAAAAAATTTGAATGTAGAGCTGGGTTTGAATGCAGAGCTGGCTTTGAGATCTATAATCGTTTTAAACATGTACCAAGTCATTTTGAATGAATGCAGAGCTGGGCTTGAATGTAGAGCTGGCTCTGAGATCTATATTCGTTTCAAACATAAACCAAGTCATTTTGAATACAGAGCTGGGTTTGAATGCAGAGCTGGCTCTGAGATCGAATTCGTTTAAAACTTCACCAAGTCATTTTGAATGCAGAGCTGGGTTTGAGATCGATATTCGTTTAAACATACACCAAATCATATTGAATGCAGAGGTGGGTTTGAATACAGAGTTGGCTCTGAGATCGATCTGGGTTTGAAAACAACGCAGGCTCTGAGATCGATATTCGTTTCAAAAATACACTAAGGCATTTTGAATACAGAGCTGGGTATGAATACAGAACTGGCTCCGAGATCGATATGCGGTTAAACTTGTATTATAAAAAGTCGCTTCGAATACAGATCTGGTTTTGAATGCAGAGCTGGCTCTGCGATCGGTATTCGTATTAAACGTAAACCAAGTCATCTTCAATACAGAGCTGGGTTTGAATTCAGAGCTGGTTCTGAGATCTATATTTGTGTTAAACATACACCAAGTAATTTTGAATGCAGAGTTGTGTTTGAATGCAGAGCTGGCTTTGAGATTGATATTCATTTTAATACAGAGTTGGCTCTGAGATCGATCTGGGTTTGAAAACAGCGCTGACTCTGAGATCGATATTCGTTTAAAAAATACACTAAGGTATTTTTAATACAGAGCTGGGTTTGAATACAATGCTGGTTCTGAGATCAATATGCGGTTAAACTTGTATTAGAAGTCGCTTTGAATACAGATCTGGGTTTGAATGCAGAGCTGGCTCTGAGATCGATATTCGTTTTAAACGTAAAGCAAGTCATTTTGACGACAGAGCTGGCTCTGAGATCGATTTTCGTTTTAAACTTATACCAAGTCATTTAGAATGTTGTGCTGGGTATGAATGATGCAGGGCTGTCTCTGAGATCGGTATTCGTTTTAAACGTACACCAAGGCATTTTGAATACAGAGCTGAGTTTGAATACAGAGCTGGCCTTGAGATTGATGTTCGGTTAAACTTGTATTAGAAGTCATTTTGAATACAGAACTGAGTTTGAATGCAGAATTGGCTATGAAATCTACATTCGTTTTATACATACATCAAGTCAGTTTGAATGCAGAGCTGGGTTTGAATGCAGAGATGGCTCTGAAATCGATATTCGTTTTAAACGTAAACCAAGAAATTTTGAATACAGAGCTTGGTTTGAATGCAAAACTGGCTCTGAGATCGATATTCGTTAGTTTGTTAACCATACTCATGGCCCGTTTATTAATATATATATATATAACAAAAACAAAAAGTACATGATCATAAACTATATCAAATATGTCTTCACATGCTTCATTTTAAGCCACATACATAATACACACAGAACATTAACATTCCTACCTTCCTTCCTTCCTTCCTTCCTCCCTCCCTCCCTCCCTCCCTCCCTCCCTCCCTCCTTCCCTCCCTCCCTCCCTCCCTCCCTCCCTCCCTCCCTCCCTCCCTCCCTCCCTCCCTCCCTCCCTCCCTCCCTCCCTCCCTCCCTCCCTCCCTCCCTCCCTCCCTCCCTCCCTTCCTTCCTTCCTTCCTTCCTTCCTTCCTTCCTTCCTTCCTTCCTTCCTTCCTTCCTTCCTTCCTTCCTTCCTTCCTTCCTTCCTTCCTTCCTTCCTTCCTTCCTTCCTTCCTTCCTTCATTCCTTCCTTCCTTCCTTCCTTCCTTCCTTCCTTCCTTCCTTCATTCCTTCCTCCCTCCCTCCCTCCCTCCTCCGTCCGTCCGTCCGTCCGTCCGTCCGTCCGTCCGTCCGAGAACGCCCGCCCGCCCGCCCTGATCAAACGGGCTTTCCTGTCTTAATGACGTCATGATGTCACAACTGTCAGAGTTGTCGAAGATGAAGACACTTATTGATTTATCACGAAAATAACTTTGAACATGCAATCAGTGAAAGTTTAATTCAAATCCGATAATATTCAGAGAAGATATAGACAAAGCAAGAGTTAATTTATGACGTCACTGGCGACCATCTTTGATGACGACATGACAACATTCCACATTATAGTACAACTAGACTTTGATATCTACAAACTGTGAAAGTTTTATCAAACTACGATGATAAATGAAGGAGATATGGCGATTAAAAGATTTCTTAAATGACGTCATTGGCGGCCATTTTGGATGACGTCATGACGTTAAAACTGTCTGCGTCGATTGAGACAATACTGAAGGACTTTATAGCAAAACAACTTAACAAATGCAATCACTAAAGAAAACGGATTTTTCATCACATTTTGACGTCACTGACGTCAAGACCTTATGACGTAGAGACACATTTTAACATTCTTGCACAACTAGACCCAGAACTCTACAAGCTGTAAAAGTTTAATTTAAATCCAACCATAATTGTTTGAGATCTAACGCTAACAAGATTTTTATCAGGAAGTCACTGATGGCCATCTTTGATGACGTCATGACAATTTTTGACAGTTTTGCACAATTCAACCTAATTTCCTATAGGCTGTGAAAGTTGCATCAAAATCGGATAATAAATGAAGGAGATATAGCGATTACAAGATTTCTTAAATGAGGTCATTGGTGGCCATTTTGGATGACGTCATGACGTTAAAACTGTCAGCGTCGACTAAGATGATGACACTTATGAATTTTACAGTAAAACTTCTTAAAAAATGCAATTAATAAAAAAACGGATTTTTCATAACATTGTGACGTCACTGGCGTCAGGAGGTTATGACGTAGAGACACGGTTTGAATTATTGCACAACTAGACCCTGAACTGTACAATCTGTGAACGTTTCATTCAAATCCGATCTTAAAAGCATGACATACATTGATAACAAAATTTGCCTAAAACGCCAGCGGCGACCATCTTGGATGACGTTCTGACTCCAAAATGTTCAGTGCTCTATTCCAGCTTGAGCTGAAAACACCTGTAAACTTTCTAAGAGCTGTGACCATTATTACTATGAAAAGTGCTTCTGAGAAGAAGAAGGAAAAATAATAATAATAAAAAGAAACAGAACGAAAACAAAGGTCTTTCCACTGAAAGGTTGAAAGCCCTAATAAACAGAACGAAAACAAAAGGTCTTTCCACTGAAAGGTGGAAAGCCCTTATAATAAGAATAAACAGAACAAAAACAAGAGGTTTTCCACTGAAAAGTGGAAAGCCCTAATAAGAATAAACAGAACAAAAACAAGAGGTCTTTCCACTGAAAGGTGGAAAGCCCTAATAAACAGAACGAAAACAATAGTTCTTTCCACTGAAAGGTGGAAAGACCTAATAATAAGAATAAACAGAACAATAACAAGAGGTCTTTCCACTGAAAGGTGGAAAGCCCTAATAAACAGAACGAAAACAATAGTTCTTTCCACTGAAAGGTGGAAAGACCTAATAATAAGAATAAACAGAACAATAACAAGAGGTCTTTCCACTGAAAGGTGGAAAGCTCTAATAAACAGAACGAAAACAAGAGGTATTTCCACTGAAAGGTGGAAAACCCTAATAAAAATAAACAGGAAGAACACAATAGGTCTTAAAGATTCCACTGAAAGGTGTAAGGCCCTAATAAACAGAACGAAAACAAAAAGTCCTTCCACTGAAAGGTGGAACGCCCTAATAAGAATAAACAGAACGAAAACAATAGGTTTTTCACTGAAAAGAAATATAAAAAGATCGGACAGGGAAAGTAGCATTCAAGGAGGACGGTCAACCACAAAACACAGAAACAAACACGCAAGCAGACAAACAAGAAGGCAAAAGTAATAATAAATGCAAACGACATCACAAACACAAAAGGGTTGACAATAGGGCTACCGCCTTGGAACGGTCAGTAGCAAAGTAGGCCACTGGGGGTTTAAACCGGTTCTAGGGTGCACCAAACCTCACACTTACCCTACTGTCATCCCATTAAAACAGGACAGTGTAAATAAAGAAATCCCCGCCATGATCTAATCTCTAACCAACAAGGCAGCATCAATAGGCAAGTTAAGTAAAACACAAATATCCTCGTGTAAATATAATACAAAAAAACAATAGCCTAGAAAGCCACAATGAAGGTACTCAATGACTTGGCAGAAGCCAGAGCAGTAAGAGAATAAACCATTAAAGGCACGACAAGAAAGATCATGGACAACCATCAAACGCCACCGTCCCAATGGGCTTTAGATAGGCGTCATCATAGGGTCCACAGCCTGTCCGGTCATCGTACAATTAAAAGAGGAAAGCATAGTGGCGAACTGTAAAAGGGTCCACCACCAAGCATGCAGTATTTTGCAAAATGATAGGGTCATAACCTCTTTTGATAAACTTTTTAACAAGTTTAACAAAGATAGTATAAAAGTGATCATGACCAAGAATCTTACGAAGTTTATAAATCACTTCACCATAAAAGTCAGGTTGTGATAGTCCTTGTCGCAGAAGAGTCCTTAAATTACTTTTATATTTGGAAAGAAGATCAGGGTTACGATAATACAATTTTGCAAAGGTTTTACGAAGTTTATGGTAACGGTAACCCTGATTGAGTAACTTTTTAGTTATACAAAGATTACGAATATTAAAGTCCTCAACTCGAGTACAAGCTGTAGAAAAACGAATAGTGATACAGGTGGAAAGCCCTAATAAAGTCAAAATGTTGCCGAACGAAAGCAATAGGTGGTGGAAAGCCCTAATAATGGTTTCGCGTATCTGTATGTGCGTGCAAGATGGGAACTGCGTTGTGACCAAACACCGAATGTTTAGGTCTGAGTTATGCATCATATCTTCACGTGTATACATTCGTCTGTCCCACGTTCCACCTAAACGAACATTATTTTGCGAAGTTTTATATTATCAGACTGGAAATCTTTGGGAAGAGAAGCGTGAACAAGGTGTTTCTTAGATCTTCACTGGCGGCCATATTGAATGACGAGACGACCCAAAAAATTGCAACGCATAGCTACAACATCAGTACATTATTTTGAAAATATTCATCAAGAAGGAACAGGTAGTTCTTGAGCAGAAACGATTTTAATCTTCTGTCGTTTCAACGTTACTGTGACGTCATTAATGAGTCAGCTAGAAATAAACTTTACGGTCGTATTTGCTACCATAACTTCTACAAAACAGACAATTTTACGTGTCTACGTCAATTTTTCAAATTTTACGTCATTGACGTCATCGTATTTTGGTTGATATGGCAACAATTTACCACGTAACGTTTTGAGTGGGCTTTATTTTTGAAAAGTAAATTAAATTGAAAGGCCTTACAAATGGTATATATGTTCTTGATAACAATTTCAACCGTTGCTGAGATATAAGTGGTTATTGGTGTTTACACCTATCGCTTACCTATGACATTGACCTTTGACCTGGTGACCTGATTGTCCCAGACTTGGTCAACGTCACATTGTGGCACATAAATGAGAACATCGATGGCGCTAGCTGGTTCGGTTTTCGAAATATACGTAGACGTTTCTATTTTAGCCTGTTTAAAATTAAACTAGTATGGCCGCCATATTTGATGACGTCATCAACACATTTTTCACACGATCGATAAAAGATGATGAAAACATGATTGTGGTGAAGTTTCAAAATGTTCATGCAATAATTGTTTTTTTGACAATTTTCCCCAGTTTTTAAGCGTCTGGCGTCTCTGACGCCATCGCGATACGACGTCATGACATCGCATGATCTTCTTGCACAACAAGATCCTGACTTTTACACTCTGAGACAGTTTCATTTAAATCCGACCATACATGTCTGAGATCTAGCGATAACAAGAGTTTCATTATGACGTCACTGGTGGCCATCTTGGATGACGTCATGACCCCAAATGTCTTTGGGCACTATTCCAGCCTGTGCTCTAACACTGTGCAAAATGTTGACGCCCAGCGACCAGTATTACAATGAAAAGTGGTGGTGAGAAGAATAAAGTCAAAATGTTGTTTTTCCACTGAAAGGTGGAAAGCCCTAATACAAGAGGTCTTTCCACTGAAAGTTGGAAAGCCCTAATAATAATTATTATCATAATCATCACCATCATCATCATTGCCCTAAGCATTGCGTTCGGACGCTGTGGTTTCAATAGGACCCTATATCTCATTTTTACTAGTGATACATAATGCACAATTGTGATTGCTTTTGTTATTATTACCTAAAATTCATCCGAATGATGTATTGGGAACTTTTATTAGTGTTGGTTTGAGATATTTAATTATAATTGACATAGACGGTAACGCGAAATAGAAATGATCCCCTGTTTTTATTCCATTTGTATATTGCGGACGCTCGATCGTATGATTGATATGTGTTTAAAACATTTCTACGGAGAAAAATGCGTATTTTTTGTCTCTTTACATAAATTGGAGTAAGTATACAGGGAGGAGAAACGGATCGTTTTGCCGTTTTATGTTGTCGCGCGTGTGTTTCACTACTGCGTGAAAATATCTACTTCCGGTTGGTTTGAGCGTGTGTGAAAAACAGCAAATTCTTATAAATTATTACACTTACAAACTCAATAAAGGTGCGAAATCTAAACATAAGTATTATTTATTCACATTGTGTCCTCTGTTACAGAGCGTGTATTTGTTTGCATGTATTAAAGCACATTTTACCAGACGGTTCCGTGTAACAAAGATGGCGCCACTCTGCGCCAAATAAAAAATGGTGACAGTGTATAGCTATTGCAAACGAGATACGAGACTACGGGTTATTTAGGCATTACAAATAATAAAAAGTGAATAGTAGACATATTTATTTTTGTCAAGACGGTAATTTCATGGAGGTGATTATAAGATAAAGCCTAAACAGAGGTGATGAAAATGTGTCTTTTGAGATATCAGCTGAAATTTTCAATTTTTCATATTAAAAATGGTGTGGAGTTATTGCGAACGAGATACGAAGTATGGGTTATATTAGGTATTAATAATAACAAAAAGTGAATAGTAGACATATTTATTTTTGTCAAGAAGGTAATTTCGCGATGTTGATTATAACAGAAAGCCGTACAAAAGAGGCTGTAAAAAACTGCCTAATTTGAGATATTGGCTGAAACTTTTCAAATGTAATGCGCTTACGATTGATTTACCTGTATCGATAAAATAGTAACTGGCGGCGTTCCAGCGCGACAACATAAATCGATAAACTAGGGCGTTTATAAACCCGTTTCTCCTCCCTGGTCCTACATAAAACAAAGAAGGAAGGAAATATAAAAAAATCGGACAGGGAAAGTTGCATTCACGGAGGACAGTCAACCACAAAACACAGAAACAAACACGCAAACAGACAAACAAGAAGGCAAAAGTAATAATAAATACAAACGACATCACAAACACTAAAAGGGTTGACAATAGGACTACCGCCTTGGAACGGTCAGTGGCAAAGTAGGCCACTGGGGGTTTAAACCGGTTCTAGGGTGCACCAAACCTCACACTTACCCTACTGTCATCCCAATAAAACAGGACAGTGTAAATAAAGAAATCCCCGCCATGATCTAATCTCTAACCAACAAGGCAGCATCAATAGGCAATATAAGTAAAACACAAATATGCACAAAAAAACAATAGCAACATCGATGATGCAATGACAATTCAGTGGAAAGACCTCTTGTTTTCGTTCTGTTTATTCTTATTATTTTTCGTTCTTCTTCTTCTTCTTCTTCTTCTTCTTCTTCTTCTTCTGTCAACCACTTTTCATAGTAATACTGGTTGCAGGGCCTCAACATTTTACACAATGGTAGAGCTCAGGCTGGAATAATGTCCCGAAGTTTTTGCGGTCATGACATCACCCAAGATGGCTGCCAGTGACGACATCAGGGAAATGTTGTTATCGGTATATCTACTGTATTTTTGATTGGATTTGAACAAACTTTCACAGATGCAGGATGACTATATCACATGACCTACGACGTCATTATTGCTAATTCGTGAAGAAAACAATTGTAAACATTCACCCACATTGAATTCAGAGTACAATCAGATTTTTATTTCTTGACCATTTTCTACCAAAGAAAGCGCATTCGAACGCAAAAAATGTACGCTACCCTCGATTATTTACATTTTTTTTTTTGTGAAAACACTTTAGAAAACGTCTGAAAATGCACCAGAACAAATTTGCTAATCCTTGAAGCGTACTTTAATTTTGCGCATATTATGAACAAAATCCATGCATATACCCCATTCTTATCATGAAAACTTCCACACTATTATTTCACATCAAGTAAGCGAAAGGGTTTTGTGTCAAAGAACCAGTTCGCAAGAATTATTGAAATTTTAAATTATGCTAACAATATTTTAATCCGTGAGGTCGATTATGTTATGCTAACCGTGAAGTCATTTGTCAATTATCCAAAACTTTAAAATACCTATGTTTTCTGGACAGATACGGAGTCCGGACAGATACGGAGTCCATGGTATGTCTACAATTGTTTTGATGATTCACGGAAATTAGCGAACCAGTCTCGTATGTTTTACGAAATATACGAGGTTTAAATCGTTATAGAGTAGTAGGTACAAAAGTAATTATCGTATCCGTCCGGAAATCGTTTACGGAAATAGACGAGGTTTACCGAACGTTTATTTGTTTCTTGAAAAGAAGGAATTGTCCGCCATTTTGGTGTGTGGAGGTTTGGATACATTGTAGAAGTTTGGATACATTCAGGTTCGTATTTGGAGATGAAACTATACTGTATTTATTCATCTATACTGTATTTGTTCATTTGATATTTATTTTATTGCATCTGTGCTACTGTAGTGGAAATGTTCAACAATATAACAATATAATTCTAAGATGAAAATTATATCATCTGATTGCAAATTGGGCGGATCAGACTGTCGTGTATCAGTCTGTATCGTGGCGGATTTGTAACCGGAGTCCCCGGGTTCAATCCTCTGTGGTGCCACTAAGTTTTGTACGTATGTCCTTGGGCAAGACACTTTCCCTTAGCCTCGTCCGTCGGATGGGCTCCAGTGTTCCTTTTTGGTATTTTGGAAATGGGAGCGGCTTAAAAAATATTACTTTTAACAATAAAAAATGAATAAATTGTTTTCTTAAATAAAATGATTCAAAATATTGCTGGTGCATTTTCAGAGGTATCAGTTGTTTTTTGGTGTTTTTTTTGCAAACTTCACTTATTTTTACATTATCAGAATATCAGGCGAGGGTAGCGTGCATTATTTTGCGTTATTATATTAGTTTGTAGTCTTGATCATCCTCGACGTTTGATTGTAAACACAAGGTTTACCACCACTAATTACACGTAAACATCCGAGGTGTAGTCGAATGTAGTTCCTATAATATAAAGTAATCCCTCCTTTTTTGATGGAAATGGGCATTATAAGTAGGGGAAAATTGCCCATTTCTATTCGATTTTGTTATTGTATGTATAAGAAGCGTATTAATAGGTTTTACTGGATCACGGATGAACATTTTCGAAATTTCGACTCCATGCTTACATTTGTGAGCAAATGAACAATAGTAAATCAATGAAAACAGCTGTACCGGTGACCTGTTTAGTAAACAAACAAGAACTTTCATACATGTCTTGTTTAGACCACCTTTTTCGGTGATTTTTCAAGTGGAAAATTAGTTTTCTATATAAACATTACACTGCTGCATTATCCATACTTGAGTTGCATTTGCAGCAAATCATTACTATGTGACACTTTAACATTGGTGTCTACGGGGAAAATAATTAGTGGTTCATACGTACAAACGTCTTGACCGGTTCTGTAGAAATAAATTTGAAACTGGCCGGGAACCACGTGACAATAATTTGTTTAATTTTGTTTTATTAAATTATTTCTGACCATCCGCATTTTGTTCGTCGATAATGATGAAGTTTCTGACTTTGTTTATATATAAATTTATTGTCTTTTTGACTTTCTGTGTATCTTGGATAGGAGTTGTCTCAGAAATCAGAAATGTTACCAGTGTATCGGCAAAAATCAATTTTTTTTCAGGAGGACTGTTCTAGACGTTTGTCTTGAAAACAAACAAGCGTCGCAGATGATCTAGACTAATTAGTTTGACAACATTAAAAGTAAAAGGGTAATCCTTATTCGTGTCAAATTTCAAATATAAAAACAGGCAATACATTGTACAATAATCAAAGAAAATACTCCTTTGAAACACATAACGTATCCTAGTGATTATGAAAAACAAAATACTATATTTAGGTTAATTGACACATTTAAATGTAAATTAAGAAACAGACTGTTTATGCTACTTGTCCATTTCTTTTCCAATGATAAACTTTAATTAAGGTTATAAGTTTGACTATATTCAAAGTCGCTGAACAATTCCGATTTAGTCAAATAGATTTAACTTTATCTTTCAGAATGACGCATATGAATCTAACAAAATTGTCCATCTTTCTATAAGAAGATATAAAAAGAAGTAAATTTCGGAAATGGTTATCTAGTCCATTAAAATTCTTTCATTAAAATGCTTTATTCTTTGCATAGGATTCGAATGAAGATGTAGATAATTGACTACAAAATATGACTTCACGATTTAGCATAAAAAAATCGACTTCACGGATTAGCATGATTGAAAAAATCATTAATTCCGGCGAACTGGTTCTTTAACCCAAAACTCTTTCGCCTACCTGATGTGAAATAATAATGAGGAAGTTTTCGTGATAAAAACAGGTTGTATGCATGGATTTTTTTCATAATATGTGCAAAATTAAATCACGCTTCAAGGGTTAGCAAATTATTTCTGGTGCATTTTCAGAAGTTTTCCAAAGTGTTTTCGAAAAGTACCAACTTTCACAAAAAAAGAATATCAGCCGAGGGTAGCGTACACTTTTTTTTTGCGTTCGAATGCGCTTTCTTTGGTAGAAATGGTTAAAAAATAAAAATCTTATCGCACTCTGAAGCTTTCAATGTGGGCGAATGTTTACAATTTTTCCCTTCAAGAATTAGCAATAATGACGTCATAGGTCATGTGCTACAGTCATCCTGGATGTAGAGTTCAGTGTCTAGCGTGCAAGAACGTCAAAAAAGCGTGTCTCTACATCATGACGTCACGACATCAATGACGTCACAATGGTATTAAAAATAGTTTTTAACCTGATAGCATTTTTTAAAAGTTATTTGTTTTTAAAATCTCATTCACTTTCATTGTTTCAGTCAACGCTGACAGTTTTTACGCTATCACGACGTCATGACGTCATAACGTTAGTGACGTCACAATATTCTGAAAATCGATTTTTTCACTAATTGCATTTTTGAAGTTATTTTCTTGATACATCAATCAGTGACATTATCTTAGACAGTTCTGACAGTTGTGACGTCATGACGCCATTTAAAACAGGAAAGCCCGTTTGATCAGGTTCTGATCAAAATCTAGTTACATTTGTTATCATTATACGTAAAAAGCCGAGCGAAAACCGACAACTGTAAACCGAAAGCTTCTAAGTGATGATTTCCGAGCTATTTATAATAATAGTTGTTGTTCAACAGCCTAAACAAATTGTTCAACAGCCTAAACAACCCTGAACAAACAATGCTGTACAGCTTTGTGTTTCGTTTGATCCGTTTGATCCGACAACAGTTAATCGAAAGTTTGCTAATCCATCACTGAAAACGAAAGGTTGTAAATAGTCAATTCCTAACCCATTGCACAATCTTAAGCCACCAAAAGAGGCACGGCTTTTCAACGCCGTGCAATAAACCACTGAGAGCACAAAAATACAATGACAATGTGATTAACACACTAAACTCGCGCACGCACGCACACGCGCAATGCACGCACGCACGCACCACACACTACTGTTTTTCTACCACTGTGATGACTTGGTGGTTGAGCACCGCCTCGCACGGGGATGTCGAGTGTTCAATAGCCAGCCAGGTCATACCAAAGACTTCATACAAATCGCACTAGGAGCTCCCTTGCCTGACGTTCAGCATATAGAGAGTAGTTCTAGGACTGCTAGGCCCTCAGGCCTGTGTCAGTAGAATGTGACATTTCAGTGAGTAATAACTATAAAGCTGAGCATTGAGCATGCTTGTATAAGTAGAAACCGCTGTGAAATAATGACTTAAATATTTTTAAAAGTACAGTCTGCTGTATTTCTGCAGTAACAGAAGCGTTACATATATCTACTATATAGTAATTACTTTTAACAAAAATGGTATTATACTTGTGAATCAATGATAAAATAGTTTTAGTGTTTATCTTACGGTACAAACTAATCAATCTTTCTAACGAAGGTAATAATGTTTCAAGTAGCTTATAGTTTTAATCAATTGTGCATACAATATATCAACTGTTATCTTTTCAAGTGTTTATTCACATAGGAAAGACTTAAAATCTTTTATCCTGTAAAAGTTTTCCTCATCCAGCGAAATAATAAATTGTACACAGGTCGATCAGACATTTGATTTAACCTGTCTGTTTAAAGAAAAAAAGATATTTAAGTGCGATCGTTTTGGTTTTATACCGTTGTTAAGCAGCAGCAAGGTGAAATGGCATGAGGTATTTTATCGGCATTAAAACAATAAATAACAAAACATAAATTATCCTCGAGATCAAACCTGCTCAGCGGACCATTGCTATTAAAAGGAAATTTGATTTAAATGACCATTGTTTCAGTTCCCAATATTAAATTTAAATTAAAATGCATCTGAAATAAAATACCACCTGTGTAATGACCGAGAATGCTTTTCCCTGCTCTAGCTGTCTCTTAATGCAGGTTTTACTGTATATTCCCATCGCCCGTAATTCCACCATACAAGTACGGTATGATTAACACTCTAACGCATGATCGATGTTTGGTCATTTCTGAACTCGTCCGAAGTATTAAATCAAATACGTCGAACATCCGAGAACATCGACAAAAGTAACTGTGTTCTTAAGAATAAGATAGCGGACGACAATGTTCAAGGACAATCGGACAACGACTGATATCGCGCCATTTCATGACCTCTACTGCCTTTTGACCAATAGAGCTTATAATCAATTAAAACGAACGTTTTGGATATAGAATTATAGTGTATAAAGAGACTACATTATCATATCACCAGTCGATGTAATTGCAATATATAGAATGACTAACCTACCAGTCAGTGACACTACGATATGTAGAGCGACTAGTCTGACCTTATTACCAGACAATGACATTGCCATTTACAGGGACACTGATCTGATCATATTTCCAGATAATGTCATTGCCATTTCCAGGGAGACTGATCTGATCATATTACCAGACAATGTCATTGCCATTTACAGAAAGACTAACTTGATAATATAACCAGACAATACCATTGCTATTTACAGAGAGACTAACTTGATCATATTACCAGACAATGCGATTACAATTTAAAGAGAGACTAATCGGATCATATAACCAGACAATGTCATTGCAATTTACATATAGACTAAACTGATCATATAACCAGACAATTTCATTGCAATTTACAGAGAGACAAACCTGATCATATTACCAGACAATACCATTGCCATTTACAGAGAGACTAACTTGATCATATTACCAGACAATGGCATTCCCATTTACAGAGAGACAAATCTGATCATATAACCAGACAATGTCATTGCAATTTAAAGAGAGACTAACCTTATCATATAACCAGACAATTTCATTGCAATTAACGTGGAGACTAACTTGGTCATATAACCAGATAATTTCATTGCAATTTACAGAGAGACAAACCTGATCATATACCCAGACAATGTCATTGAAATTTAAAGTGTCACTGCAATTTAAAGAGAGACTATCCTGATCATATAACTAGACAATGTCATTGCAATTTACAGAGAGACTAACCTGATCATATAACCAGACAATGGCATTGCAACTTAAAGAGAGACTATCCTGATCATATAACCAGACAATGTCATTGCAGTTGAAAGAGAGACTAACCTGGTCATTCTACCAGACAATGACACTGCAATTGAACGAGAGACTAACTTGATCATATTGCCAGACAATGTCATTGCCATTTACAGAGAGACTAACTGATCATATAGCCAAACAATGTCATTACAATTTAAAGGGAGACTGGCCTGATCATATTACCAGACAATATCATTGCCATTTACAAAGAGACTAAGCCGACCATATCACAGGCCACTGTTTTTGCAGAGAAATTTACCTGATCATATTACCAGCTCACTAGTAGTCAGGTCATTTCAAGCTTCTCCATAGAAAGTGAAAGAAGACATGACAATCTGGGAACTGCTCCGGTTCATCAGCAGTTAGGTCATTTCAAGCTGCCACATAGAAAGCGGAAGAACACATGGCAATCCGGGAACTGTTCCCTACTCTTACTAACGAATATATGTTTATAGTATTTTAACGTGGTCAGAGGAGATATGCATACCAATGCGGTAGCCCTATTGTCAACCCTTTTGTGTTTGAGATGTCGTTTTCATTTACTATTGTTTTTGCCTTCTTGTTTGTCTGTTTGCCTGTTTGTTTCTGTGTTTTGTGGTTGACTGTCCTCCTTGAATGCTACTTTCCCTGTCCGCTATTTTTATATTTCTTTGGATTGGCTCAAATGTTCGTACTTTTTTATTTTATTTTAAATTTTAAATACTGTTATCTGCTCAACACTGGTCTAGAGGGCAACGGTAGCAAGCATTTTTTCACTGCCGTTCATGAACAATCAAACTGAGTCTGCAATATTTTGTATGTGTATCGTGTTCGTTGATTTCCAAATGTCTCATTTCATTCTCTTCTTATACTCCGATACACGAGCTCGCCCGGTTTACGTTCCTATCCGACAGACGAGGCTAAGGGAAGAGGAAGATACCACTCTCTGGGGCAGCTTGAAATTACCCATAATGTGTTGATGAGCCGTTAACGACTAATTCAAAATATAATCAAGATATCACAGGCAACTGTTACCAATTTGCATTGGATTTGCTTTCTCGACAGGACCATCAACAACTATAATCCACTATAACAAATCATCTCCAAATTAAGTACATTTAGAAATATAATCTTCTTAAAAGCTACACAAGTCATGAACTAGTGCAATACAAACAGTATTAAGAACATGGGAAATAAAAACTTGCCTTGAAATCTGTATGATAGGAACTGGACACACCATTTACTCTTGATAACGATTTCGAAACGATCCTGTTGAACCTTTTAGAGCTAAATTAAAAACAAATCAGTCATGATGTTTAAAACATTTAATGATCAAGCTCCTGCTTATCTAAAGGACACATTTACTCTTAATTCAAATGTACATATTGGAAACTATATTCCCCAAGACCGAATAGTGAATTGTTCAGTAAATAGTTTGTCTGTTCAGATTGTAAAGCGTGGAATTAACATCAATACCATATACAAATGTTATTCATTTCAAAACATTGTATTTACAGTTGATTAACCAACCCACATATTCAGGTTAGTAAGTCTTATTTGAAAATATTACTATTACTGAACACTGATTGTACTTATCAAAGTACCGAAAGTACTGAGAATGCAAGGTTTGATAGGAAAGACTGTATGAATAATTCACGATTGCTGGACATTTAAAATTTCCATAAATTTGACATAGTTTTAGCCTTTAACATGATGATCTTGGGCGACCTACAAAAATCTTAGAGGGTCGATCCATTCCAAATATATTGTGATCAATTGTCATTAAACTGTTTCAAATCTAGACTAGAATATTATTTTATGAAATTGCTGATGGGTAGACAGATTTGTGTTTTATGGCCAAACTGTCACTCAAGATGACCTCCATGTCTAATATTATGTCATTTACAGAGTGGCGTGTATTAAGTAGTCTTCCGGGAACAAAATGCACAAGAGGGCCTGTATCACTCTATTAGCTTGAATAGTCTAGGGCCTACTGAAAAACATTTTTTTCTAAAAATCAAGGTCTATAACTCTGATGTGTCTAGTCTGATGCAACTGGTTTTGAACTTGTCCAAGCTTTTATTAATATAAATATATTGACTAAATTTAAAGATCGAATGAAAAATATGTTGACGAGGCAAATATAGGACATTGTCATTAAATCAACGGCAATAACTATCGTGTTTATTAAACGATGTATGTAGTTTTGTAGTTTTCAGTATGGTAGACGTTTTCGTTGATATAAAGACAGTGACCAAGTTTGGTAAAGACCGGATGCACAATGAGGGGGCTATCTTAAGAGTTCACAGGGCAAAATATAGGATTTGTATGTACATTAAATCAAGGACAATAGCTTTTGCGTTTATTATCCGATATGGGTGGTTTTCGAACTTGTTCATGCTTCCATTAATATAAAGATTCTGACCAAGTTTGGTAAACATCGGATGCAAAATGAAGGGACTACTAGTGTTCAGAAAGTAAAATATAGGATTTTCCATTAAATCAAGGACAATAACTCTGGCGTTCATTATCCAGTATAGATAGTTTTCGAACTTGGCTGACCGTTAATTAATATAAAGACTCTGAGCAAGTGTGGTAAATATCGGATGCACAATGAAAGTGCTAGTATGTTCACAGGGCAAACTATTGGATTTTTTATTAAATCAAGGGAAATAACTGGTGCATCGAACTTGTCAGAGCTCTCATGAATATGAAGACACTGACCAAGTTTGGTAAAGATCGGATATATAATCAAGGTGCTAGAGTGTTAACAACAAAATGGCAAAGACCAAATGACGGACAATCTGTTACAACGGCTTTAAATATGTTACAATGGTAGGAAGTCACAAGTGTTATGGGACCTACTAGGCATAATAAATTAGAAGCCAGTTACTTGTAGGCAAGTTTTCTTTCCAAAATATTGCCTCCAATAGTCAAGAAAGGAGGAAATAAGGGAAATAATAAACATATTAAAGACTTTGATGAAATTGTCTACAGACATACATTCTATAATCAGGGGTCAGTGGCTTAACCTAGAAAACGCCTTCTGCTGCATAGAAAAATAATTTAATAAGAGGCACTACCCGTTGATTTAACTTCCCTATGTCTGTCCCACACATTAAAAAGAAACTTTACTGTAGTATTTACTAAAACATACAAATACAAATTTATAGTTGGAAAAAAGGACTGAAATTGACTATAAGTAAATACACGGGTAAAAGTGGCAATAATTTTGATACAAAAACAACAACAGGAAACAGAACCAAGCTGGACGAAGTAGGTTAAAATGCCGCAGCCATGTGCAGTTTCATGATTTAGTCGATTTCGAAATACATACAAACAAAACATTAAATCTTTTTGTAAATACGGTGCTCGAATTCACCAAACATTACTGAGAAAATTAATAGGCTTAAGACTCCATAATATATTTTTGAAAATGGACATAAAGCCATTTTTTTTAAATATGCATGCAAATAAAAATAAACATCCTAACAAAAACCAACACTCGCTGATAATCTGGAGCTTGACACATGTTATGTCAGATAATCTGGAGCTTGACATGTGTTATGAATGAATATATTTTGATCAGGGTCCGTATTCATAAAGCTTTTTAGCAAAATCCTAACTTAAGCAAATGTTATCAATTTTTTAAAAACCTTTTACTATCGATTTATGACGTTTTCTTAATCTTTTCAATAAGGTTATTGATAAATAAAACCTACGTCTAAATATTTATCTTAAAATAGATGGTTTGTAATGTTCCTGAGATGTTCATAAGGATATTTAATAATATGTAAAAAATCTTAAAATTTGACTTAAGTAATATTTCCCACTTAAGTTGCTTTATGACCCTGATTGATTTCATAGTAAAACAACTTAACAAATGCGATCAGTGGAAAAAAAGTTTTTTTAATAACATTGTGACGTCATTGACGTCAGGACGTCATGACGTAGAGACACATGCTAACGTGCTTGCACAACTAGACCCTAAAATCTACAATCTATGAAAGTTTTTATCAAATCCGATCTTAAATACAGAAGATATAACGATAACAAGATTTCTATATATACTATATAGCAACAGAATAACGATCCAGTGGTGTCTAAACATGCTTCTTTATTTCATCTTATCATTATTATTAATTCACTGACATCGTGAATCAATAAAACCCTTTTGAAATAGTTGTTGCTATATACAGTTATACATTATACACAACAATTAAGAAATATAAGCCCCCATACATTTATATTTGAATTAAATGTACAATTGTTGGCAATATAAGCACCCATACATTTATTTTTGAATTATGTATACAACTGTTGGCAATACAAGCCCCTATGCATTTATATTTGAATTATTTGTACAACTTTTACCAGTATAAGCCAACGTACATTTAAATTTGAATTATATGTACGACTGTTGGCAATATAAGCCCCATACATGTACAACTGTTGGCAATATAAGCCCCTATATCATTTATATTTTAATTATATGTACAACTTTAAGCAATATAAGCCCCTAGACATTTATATTTGAATTATATGTACAACTGTTATAAATATAAACCCCTATGCATTTATATTTGAAATATATGTACAACAGTTAGTAATATAAGCCCCTATACATTTATATTTGAATAACATGTACAACTTTTAGCTATATAGGCCTCATACATTTATATTTGAATTATATGTACAACTGTTAACAATATAAGTCCCCATACATTTATATATGATTTAAATGTACAACTGTTGGCAATATAAGCCCCCATACATTTATATTTGAATTATATTTACAACTGTTGGCAATATAAGCCCCTATTCATGTATATTTGTATTATATGTACAAATGTTAGCAATATAGGCCCCATACATTTATATTTGATTATATGTACAACTGTTCGCAATATAAACCCCATACTTTTATATTTGAATTATATGTGCAACATTTAGCAATATAAAAAAGTATGAGAGTGGAGCCAATGTACATTTATATTTGAATTGTATGTACAACTGTTAGCAATATAAGCCCCCATACATTTATATTTGAATTGTATGCACAACTGTAAGCAATATAAGTTCCCATAAATTTATATTTGAATTATATGTACAACTGTAAGCAATATAAGCCACATACATTTATTTTTGAATTATAAGGAAATATAAGCCCCTATGCATTTATATTCGAATTAAATGTACAACTGTTGGCAATATAAGCCCCTATGCATTTATATTTAAATTAAGTGTACAACTTTTAGCAATTTAAGCCCCATACATTTATATTTGAATTATATTTACAACTTTTAGCAATATAAGCCTCATACATTTATATTTGAATTATATGTACAGTTGTTAGCAATATACCCCATACATTTATATTTGTAATATAGCAGCAAGCACCGCCTAGTCGTCGTATTTTCCAGAAAATATATGTTCATAAACAATAATTACATCGAATGTAACGTTCATCTGTATTTATTTCACCATTCAAACCATTCACTCTTGCCTACAGTTTCTTTAACGTTGCACCCTGAATTTAAATTAAAAACAAAACAAAAATAAAACAATAATCTTAAACATTGTTCAATCGATCGTCTACTCGCGTTCTGTCGTGAATGTACGTCATGTTGTGGAGTGTAGTGTGCTCGGTAACGGAGATATTTCAATTCTGTGTTATCACAGTTAAAAACAAACGAAAGAATATTTGCACCGGTATTTCAAATCAACCGATAAACCTTAAACCCCTGCATTATAAACATAAGAACAGTAAAACCAAACTACACGCCGATTACATAAGTTGAGAAATGCCGGTATGAAGTGCACCCCACGTATACGTAATAATCTGGTAATTTTTTTAAATAAGCTTGTGGTGTCTGTTTAAAGCCATTATTTATCCAGCAGGGCTTTTGGCAAATACGAGGTCTTAGCACGAAGACCCACTGGAAGAATATGACAGTTACGATAACAGTTAACACTAGATTTTGATCAGAACCTGATCAAACACGGGCTTTCCAAATTGGATGACGTCATGACGTCACAACGGTCGACGATATATGACGTTATGTTGTTAAAACTGTCAGCGTTGACTGAGACAATGACACTGACTGATTTCATAGTAACAAACTTAAAAAATGCGACCGATCAGTGAAAAAAACGGGTTTTAATAACATTGTGACGTCATTGATGTCAATACTTTAAGACGTAGAGACACGTTTTAACATTATTGCACAACTAGACCCTAAACTCTACAATCTTTGAAGGTTTTGATCAAATCCGGTCTTAAATACAGAAGATACAAGGATTACACGATTTCTATATATACTATACTCTAACAGAAAAACAATCCAGTGGTGTCTAAACAAGTTTCTGTATTTCATTTTATCATTAATAATAATTCATTGATATCGAGAATCACTAAACACATTTCGAAATAGTTGTTGCTATATACAATTATACATAATAAAGCAATACCTATCTATCTGAAGTAAACTTAAATTCGTCTTAGGTAAACTATTGAGTAAGTTACTGTGAAGCATAGGAGTGGTGAAAGACACAGGGCAGGTATGTATTGAATGTTGTTTTCCTTTAGTTCTGAAGCATTTATCTTGCTTCTAGTGAAAACCACATCAAAATTGAAGGTAAGATGGACATGCTGCACTACTTTTTGTGAAGCAGCACAGTTTGAAGTGTACTTTGGTCATTTTGACCTCAGAATTCAAAAAAAAAGGTGGTTACTTTCAGTTTGGAAAATATTTTAGAAAAAATGCAGGTCACGCCATTATCTAAGGCCCATTTTTGTGTTGCTCTGGGCCTGACTAATAGCACATTAGGATTGGATAGTTTTGTGTAGATATATATTAACTGACATATGTAAAATAATCGTGGTCTAGGTCCGTCTAGTATAGTTCTTGAAAATAAAGTAGACTAAATGGTTTATTTGGATGTGTGTTATTTATTAAATGGCAATAAAGGTTTAATGTGACTCTATGAAAATGCAATAAACAAAATAACCCCCATTCTCAACATCTCGTTCACTGCTTCGCAGCATTACTCGAATGTAAATCGAAGGTTTCCATATTGGTTACATCATCGCGCCTTAGATTCCCGCCAAAACAAATTTGCATTCAAAATCATAGTTATCATCCAAATTTTGCAATGTCATTTAGCCGATTGCTCCATCTATAGTTTATATACATGAAAGCAGTGATAAAACATGCATCTGTATTGTAAATAACAAATATGCAACGCAAATCATCAACGACAATTGTGGCCGACGGTCATTTGATTTATGTAGGAACAGCTTAGCAACAGTGCACTATTTTCTGTGCTTTTGCCTTTCGGCTAACAAAACGTCAATATTTTGAACATACCGAATCGTCGTGATTCACACGATGCAGGATCCCGAAGAATGACGGGATTGGCCGAGCGTTCACTATTGAATAACTGAAAATGGTGACGAATGCGAAGCGGCGCCTGTGTGTATTTATATTTATGTATTCCGTGCACGTTATCGTGAAAAAAACTAATACGGTCATGGTAAACTAGTATTGCAAAACCATTGTTTGCGCAATTCAAAATGACTGTTGGGGAATACGTTCATCTGTTTTATCCAACTCGAGACCTGAACTTTATACATTACATATAATGATTGAAATAAAACAACTTCAGAACTCAAACAGAAGTATTTATTTTTCAAAATGGAACATTAAATATAAAAAATTGCAATTATTATTTTTAATTATGCATGACATATACGCTCTGAAATTCGGCGGAAATATCATTATGTGGTCCGAGTATTAACTTTCATACCTCATCCAACCAACCCCTTCTCCAAGAAGCAAAACGGCCATCCAACCTCTTCTCCAAGAAGCGAAAACGGGGTTGGCTGAGATATGAACAGGTTATCGCATATATTCTGTAAAATATGTCAGAATAATTGTTTAAGGAATCTTCCATTTGTTAACGTATTTCAAAAATAATGTTTCACTGTCATACAGTATCACCTTTAAACTAGTTGAAATTTTCTATTAGAAAACGATAATTTCCGCATATCAGAACAAATGAAACATAATTATGTTCTTGATAACAATTTCAACCGTTACTGAGATATAGGTGGTTATTGGTGTTTACACCCATCGCTTACCTATGACCTTGACCTTTGATCTGGTGACCTGATTTTCCCAGACTTGGTCAAAATCACATAGTGGCACACATATGAGAGCATTGATGGCGCTACCTGGTTCGGTTTTTGAAATATACTTAGAAGTTTCTATTTTAGGGGGCACTCCTCAGTTTGGCATGAATGTCCATGGTGTAAATCAGAAAGAAATCAACTAAGCATCTTTTAGGTCCATGGATGTTATTTATAATAATTATGAAGCACATGTTTGATGTTTTTTTCACTTTTGAGTACTTCTGAGTTTATTTTAGCGAAGTTTCATCAGTATCAGACTGTAAATCTTTAGGAAGAGAAGCGTGAACAAGGTATTTCTCAGATCTTCACTGGCGGCCATATTGAATTACGGCCCGACCCAAACATTGCAATGCACAACTACAAGATAAGTACATTATTTTGACAAAGATTCACCAAGAAGGGACAGGTAGTTGAGCAGAAGCGATTTTAATTTTCTTTCGTTTCTACGTTACTGTGACGTGATTAATGACGTCAGCTAAAAATAAACTTTACGTTCGTATTTGCAATCATAAGTTCTAACAAATTTTACGTGTCTACATTGACGTCATCGTATTTTGGTTCCTATGGCAACCATTTACCAACGTAGCATTTTGAGTGGACTTTATTTTTGAAAAGTTAATTGAAAGGCCTTACAAATGGTACATACGTTATTGATAACAATTTCAACCGTTACGGAGATATAGGTGGTTATTGGTGTTTACACATATCGCTTACCTATGACCTTGATATTTGACCTGGTGACCTGATTTCCCCAAACTTGGTCAAGGTCACATAGTGACACATATATGAGAGCATTGATGACGCTAGCTGGTTCGGTTTTCGAAATATACTTAGAAGTTTCTATTTTAGGGGGCACTCCTCAGTTTCGCATGAATGTCCATGGTGTAAATCAGAAAGAAATCATGTAAGCATCGTTTAGGTCCATGGATGTTATTTATAATAATTATGAAGCATATGTTTGATGTTTTTTTTCAGTTTTGATTACTTCTAAGTTTATTTTGGTGTTTTGGAATATGCACTCTTTAGGTTTCTTGGAGGCTATAATAGAAAAATGTGGACCTATCAAAAGCTTCCAAAAAGAAGGTAAAATGGCTGATTTTGACTCACGGAGAGATCAGCATGGAAAAGCTTTTAAAAAGCCGGAGTAGGTATGTAATATTTAGCATTTCCTGATATGCAAGAGCATTATGAGTGCAGACATGACCCTGATATGCGTAGGATTTTTATTTTTTATTTATAGACATTTGAAATATTGCTAAAATTGCTTTTTTAGCATGTTTTGAGAGGTGGGGTAATCTTAAAGAAATGGGACTAAAGTTGTACAGAAAATGCTTTTTGATACTTTTATTTGGTATGGAAACATGGGAAATTTTATTGTCTTCTAAGAAATGTATGACACAATGATGATGTGATTTATATTTGCTCAAGGATTCAGGCTAAGTGGGCAAAGAATACGGCCACTGCAGATCCCTTTGGAGGGGTAGGCAGAGAGGTAGAATCCCCCCAAATTCATGTTCATTCTATCATTTTTTGTTCATGTTCATTAAAGGTCTTCATCATGATCCCTGCATTGTTTCAGGTGCTATCTCGCCCGTGGCTCAAGCGTAAATGGAGTTTCTACGATAGAATTTACAGCAACTCTGCAGTTCAGGGTGAGAAGGTTCTAGGCCCATTTTCCATATTTTATCTCGATGTACATGGAAGATGAGCCTGGCATGTTCATGCCTTTTAGGCGCCATATAACCTTTTCATGTGTTGGTGCGCCTTAAAACCCCAATTCAATTCAATTCTATTCAGGCTAAGTGCTTGTCATGGGTTTGATGATTGAGAAATGTACATTAAACTGTGGAGTGTCCCCTTAGCCTGTTTAAAATTAAACCAGTATGGCCGCCATATTTGATGACGTCATCATCACCTTTTTCACACGATCGATAGACGATGATGAAAACATGATAGTGGTAAAGTTTGAAAATGATCATGCAATAATTGTATTTGTGACGTTTTTTTGTAGTTCACGTTATGACGTCATGACCCCGCATGACCTTCTTGCACAACTAGACCATGACCTCTACAATCTGTGAAAGTTTATTCAAATCCGACCATAAATGTCTGAGATCTAGCTAAAACAAGATTTTCATTAAGACGTCACTGGCGGCCATCTTGGATTGCTTATTATCTAGCCAGTTAATTATCTGCCTGCGCTTATTATTATTATTATATACTCGGTAAAAAAAGTTTTGGACCAGGGTATATAAAGTCATATAAAAATAGAACTAGTGGATAGAATTTAAGTATCTTTTTTAGTAAGCAAGGTCTACCATATCCGGTTAATTTAATACCAGCAACATTAAATTCCAAACAAGATTTGATTTTTAAAAAATATCGCGAACACACAAAGGGTCTGTAAAGAATGTTGCACATTTTTTATGGTGCTGTCCATTATGTGCAGTCTGCCACAATTTGAGTCTCCCAGAATTAAATGCGACTTATTTGCACCAAGGTCTCCAATAGCGTAAGTTGCCCGGTGTTGTCCGATGTGCGCTCGTCTTGTTTGTCCGTGCGTACTGTTCTAATGGCATGACTGGAAGCTTCATCTAGTACGGTTGGCCAAATGACTTTGTTGGTTGTCAGTTGGTTGCCCTCGTGCTCGTCCGTGGAGAGCTCCGGTTGGTCGTCGTCCCGGAAGTGTCGCTTCGTAGTGAAGTCAACACTCCGGTGACACAGAAGCAGGACTCGTTTGCACGTGATCTGCACCGTTGCCATTTGACCGTGTTTCTGCATCGATATGATCCGCTACCCAAACAAAAAATAAAGCCTAACAAACCGTGTTAATGGATCGCTTCAAGATCGTGATTTTAAAGCGATTTAGAAGCGGTCCAATTTCACATGCAAATGAGCTAATGGATCGCTATTTAATATTCCTGTCAAAATCTGTTATAAACAAGAAGCAGCATTTATTTCCAGAGTAATATGGCATTGCAATAAAAGAACAGCATCACAATCGCACTTGGATCGCTTTATAATCGCGATCCTGATTAAATGGGAAATGCATCACGATCCTTAATGGTTTTGAATGGATCCCACTCCTTATACAACTTTTAATGGATCGTGTATGGATCATGATCTAAAAGCGATCCAGTGTTTTACCAAATGGATGTCTTAGTATTACGTAACACTATAAAACCACAATAGTCCGGCCGTAATCTGGGAAATCGGCCTTGAACCTTGCAAAGTGGTCTATAGTGTTTTTCTTTTTTGAAATTAAGAAATTTTAGGTATGCCATTGACGATTCCGAGTGATGCAACTTCTGCATCATTGGGCATTAAGAAATGTTCAAGATGGCCGCCAAACATATAAAGGAACCTATAGAAAGAGTTATAACGAAAACCATTCACAATCAGCTCATTTATTTGTATCAAATAAACGTAAAGTTATTTTTCTCACTCCAAAACATACTGTATAACAAATTGGAAAGGATATATTATTGTAACATACGTGACTATGACATATATGCGTTAGAAAATGAAACAACTGTTTAATTAAACATGTATGACTAGAATAATTATTGCCAGCAAAGCAATCATGTAGTAGGAATGATTCTAAGCAAGGAATTTATAACAAAATGACTCATGAACTAATATGACATCATAACAGCTCCAATATAAAACGTTATGTAATGTTCTGTACCTACTTAAGCTATATAAAGAGACAAGAGTGAAAAAAAACCGGAATGATATGATGCATAAAACGTTGCACTATAGTAGATTAGTTGAGATTCCAAACGGAATATTAATGTTTACAACTAATATAAGATTTTGTCGTTCACATGTAATTTACCTAACATGGTAACGTAGAGAAATATATATTCATATATACACTAACAGTTTTTAACAGCTTCATTAAACTTATTTCGGGATCCTAATCCACATGGACATTCAAATGTATTCAGTTCACTGTGTCTGTTCATTCATTAAATTATCTCTGTCGCCTTGACAGGCGCAGAATATCGTGCACGAATAGCGGGCCTGATTGCACCTGCACCGCATAGAAGAGCATGGTTCTGTACTTCCACACGAACACCAAATTAGCTTTAGGATCTCTTGAGGGGCAAGTTCGGTTCCATCTGGTACAGTGACTGGAACCATCGTTTGTGAGGCTTCATCCCGGTCATATCCATACTCTTGAGAATCTATATCTGGTGGTGAAGGTTCAAGGGCCATCTTCCATACCATCGCTTGTAGGTGTGCTCGTTTGACGTTTTGTATGTAAGCTTCCGTCGTAGGTGGTAGTGAGCAAAGTTTGAGTGCTGTGGATGAACTTCTTCCTACCTTCCGAGACCATATTTTATGCCGATCTTCCGACATAGATTTAACACCGGAACATCCGGAACATGCACATGCAAAGGTTGTTGATTGCTCCAAAACTGTGGATTGCCGAGTAACGGTAACGTATGTCCAGCTCTCAATGTTTTTACTACTGTCCCCTTACCAATACCATACAGGCAAGCAACTGTATCACAACCAGACAATGCGTATGCGAGATAAGATATTCGGAATTATGTCTGTATGGTTGTCAACTGTAGATCTGATGTCGATAACAGTCCTGTCCTTTACAGGTGACTCCATGATGACAGGCGTTGAAAGGTTTTCTGAATAGTAATGATACAATGACAGGCAAACACATCTGTATCATCCGAGACGATGGCTACACCCTTCTGTGTTTCTTTGGCGACCATAGCCATATGTTGTACTATTATATTATCAGCCTCTTCGTGATCCGTTTTCATGTCTTGCCGCTCTATCACGATTCCTTTGAATACCTCAATCGGGCTACTGTTTTCCCCCCGTGACCACCAGTTTGTGACGTTGAGTATTCTTCTGACACAACTCGGTCTTGTTGACGAGATCATTGCAAATTAATGCTATCAGTTGCTTTTTGTTATCCGACACGGAGAGCATTACATTCTGTGGCGGTAATGGCATTCCAAGATTCAGCTGGTGGACTCTACTTGCTCCCGTTTCCCGTCCTGTTCTTGTGGTACTTTTGGTACTATACTCTCTGTATCTGTCAAACACCAAATATACGTTAGTTGCTTCTAATTTTCGTTCGACATACTTCCTGAAGTTTTCAACATAATGACTGACATTTCCATTCGCAGGACAATGGATAATGTAGAGTATTGCCGATCCATCTGTAATCGTACTTTCTATTTCCTTATATATATATTCCTGGGTGAGATTTCCCTTTGCAAGTTCTTCAATACTGAATTCTCATGGCACCAGAATCAGCAAACATGGATGTCGGAACGGGTGCTAATTCGTGTGTTAATATATTCCTAATATCAACCTCCCGTGAGCTTGCCCGATGTCCCATTACTCTGGAATACACGAGGTTAGTATCATATACTTTCGTCTCTGCCACCTTGATGTGTTTCTTCGGTTCTGCTTGTGTAACAACTGATCTGGATATTGTGTCGTTGAAACCTCCTGGTCACTTATTTTCAAAGTCTTTCATCTGTTTTGTTCCTAATTCTAAGAATGTGTCGACGTTGACTGTAGCTGGAGCTATCTTCGCAGTAACTATGTTTACTATATCGTTTGGATGACTTTCCGGTTTCAATGGATCAATGCAAAGTTCAAGCTTATTTCTGATTGACAATCTGTCTTTTTATGTCGGCATCAATCCTTCCTTTAAGTTCTTCTTTGTGAACAGACGATTCGTCAAACCTATCCTCAGCATCTTTCAGTTTTGTGAGGTCCTCCTCTAGCTTGCTGCAAATATGTAGACCAAGCGCACATATTTTTAGTGTTTCTGGTTTCAACGTGATGCCTATAATTCCTCTTTTGCCGTGTCCGTATCGCATGAAAGTTGTTTCAATGTACATGTCGCTCCAGATACCATTCCATATTCCAGGAACATGGCGCATGACGTGTTCGCCCTTCCAGAACTTCTTCTGTACGTGATCCGGCATAGCTTCCATTGAGCGGAGATAGTACAACCCATACCTGGCGTAGTTAATATGTCCTGCTGCAAAGAAGTAAGGCATCATGAGTTTCACTGCAGCAAGGTGTAGACATCAGTCACCTTCCCTCTCAGCTCTTACATAGATCAGTATAATGAATACTGCTCTAATAACACAATCTACCCACAGCTTGGAAGTTCTGCTCTTTGCTGTAATCTCATCCAGTACTGATCGTTTTGGTTGCGAAGATAGGTCGCAGTAACTCTTCTGCGATGATACGCAATGCACGTACATTTTGAGGGAATTTCTTGCCACTCAACATCTTCAGTACACCACCAAATGTTGACTCTATTATTTCAGCTAACCCGCTCCCCGCCATTAATGTTCCAATGGAACCGACAAAGCTCATAAGCATGTGCATTCCCCCTAATCGTACAATGAAGTTTGAGAACTGTTCCGGATATGCCCAAGTAACATTAACAGCTACTTTATACAGCTGAAGATCACCTGTGAATACCACGAAGTATTGGCCACAATGTTGCTGTAACTGTCTGCGATTTTTTCATGGCAGTCATGATTGTGTCATGATTGTGTCCTGTTTCATATCAATCAGCGGCAGGTACACAGCTTTAGTCTTGGTTTTAGCTTTTTGGCCTTGTTCTCTGCAAGCTTTCGTGTTGTATCCATTATACTCCGGGCAATTAACAGACACACTCTTGTCTTGAAAAAATGCGAAGTCACTTTCCTTCGCACGATTCACAGACAGAACCTTGCTTGCCAGTACTTTCAAGGGTGACACTGTCTTACGTGCTTGTGTGTTAGGCATGTCTGGTTTCTTTGTCATTTATTAATTTCAACAGTACCGGTGCCCGACTTTTTAACACAACAACACTGGCCACTCCAGATGCAGACAAAATAACTAAGTCGTCACCAAAATGATCAGAAAGTTTATTTAGCAATGTCCGTCTGGTCAGGGGAGAACCGCCAAGGTGTGTTTGTAGATATCAAACAATTCTACAGAATTCCACACCCGCGATGATTCTGAAGCAATTCCCGTACATATTGTGTTAAATGCTGCATCAGGTTCCTCTGGAGCTGACGGCGTAGAAGATACAATTGCTACAGATCGTGGTGACATGAAATTAGCTCTACAATCGACATGGTAACGAGCATCGGCAGCATGCAAATCAATTATAATACCTTCTATTCTCCCACGCACTTCTTCTGCTAACTTATCGTTTCTGCTACTGCAGATGTCAAGTATTTCCTTTTTTAAATCCTGATATTCACCTGATTTTTGAACAAAAACTGTTCTGAAAAGATACGCTCGTCTCCATCGTTTTGGATGCTTTTTGTCTTTAGTCACTTGGCATGATTCGCCACAAAATACACAATGTTCCTGTGGAATAAACTTGGGCGTGTCTGACCTTCTTCTACGCTTTGGTGGCGATACAGAACTGCCATCTTCACTTGTGCCAGATCGCTTCAAGTTTAAATGTAAATGAAAGCGGGACTTGTACGTCGAAACACAGTTCCTGTGGCACCGGATTGTACAAGAACTATCTTGTTCAAGTTTATACTGCAAGTCATCACTCAGCCCATCACCATCACTTCTGCTGGCGTTTATAATAGTGTTTATCTGGGCTGGACCGGCGAAGCTTAGATCGGTTTGCTCCTCGTGAAGACATCGGTCTACCTGTTTAAAGTAACATTCTGCCATGCTGACTCCTGTTCCATCGAATATACATATGTATCCTGAAAAAAGAGAAAATGTATGTAAAGTATATGTCTCCAATAGGGGTTTGGCTATTTGGAAGATAGATAAATAAAATGAGAGATAACGGCGAATACACGGAAAAAGGGGAGTAATTATTTCTGCAAATGGCGAATATGGATTAAAAGGGGAAGTAACAGTATGTTATAAAATAAGAAATGAGAAATTGTAATAGTTTGCGTTATGTGTTATAATGAATGTTCAATAATATGAAAAGTAATTTATAAATCCTCAACACGCATTCCAGTATGTTAGATTATTCTATTAACTTCAAAATAACTATTTCTTTGTTTTAGTATTTATCGTATTTTGTAATAAACTATAATACAGTGTAATAAAACACAACATTCATGCATAAAATAAAAGATACTTACCCGCTGCTATGCCTTCAATGTCATCAAAAAGTACGTTTGCCGTTTTATTTCTTTACATGTAGACTGCCAGAACAAAAAGGCACGAAAATAAAATCTTACTTTATAAATGGCTGATTTGCAACAAAGGGAAGTAATTGTTCATTATTGGCATCATTACATCTATAGAACATAGGTTTAGTGATATATGACAAAGTAATTAAAATTGAATAACATCAGTCAAACTCAAAACAATGACATGGAAGTATCATTTTTTTTATAATTTTTTTTAAATATTTTTATCTTTATATATTTACCTTAATTTTTAATGAATACTTTATTTCTTCATTTTTCATCGATTTTTGCGCACAATATGACCTATGTATGTTTCGACGTGCCATAAAACACCATTCATTCATTCATTTATTCATTCATTCATTCATTCATTCATTCATTCATTCATTCATTCATTCATTCATTCAATTCATTCATTCATTCATTCATTCATTCATTCAATCTATCATGCTTTATTGTAATTAATAATTTAGTTATGTTATTAAAATTAATATAATTAACATTTATTACATACGAGACCTATTGCCAAAATGAAGTATTTATATAGTTTATATGCCAAACACTGGCTACAAATATTATAACTGACATAATAATGTGACTAACAACCGGCAACGATGATTAAAATTGACGTAATAATGTGGTTATGTGTTGAAAATATGTTTTTCCCTATTTTTCCCGCCATTTTGACGCCGTATTGGATATCTAAATACTTATCATTTTGTGACATCTTGATATATATCCGTTGCTCATAATTAACAAAGCATGCTAAATCACAAGATAAAACATTATTGAAACGACATCATATTTTGAGTTATATTTTGGCGGCCATATTGGACGCCATCTTGGATATTCCATAATGCCCAATGATGCAACCGTTGCATCACTCGGAATCTTCAATGGCATACCCAAATCTCATAAAATCAACAGAAAAAAACCTGTAGACTACTTTGCAAGGTTCAGCGGAGGCACGGCCGGACTACTAGTGGATCACGATCTAATAAACATTAGAATTGATCGTTCTAGAATCGCACAGCTTATTAATGGCTGAGTTTCAGTCCAATAATTTTCAGAATGGATCTCTTTTGGATCGTTATTATGCAACACTATACACATTCTAATGGATCGCATTAGGATCGCTTTTATGTAAAACTATGTTCATTCTAATGGATCGCATTAGGATCGCTATTACGTAACACTGTATACATTCTAATAGATCGCATTAGGATCGTTATTATGTAAAACTATGTACATTATAATGGATCGCTATTATGTTACACTATTATTCATTCTAATGGATCGCATTAGGATCACAACTTTTTGAATCGCTTTATGATCGTGATCCATTAACAGACCGCTGTTCTAATGGATGCTCCCGAACATAAGAGTGATCTTGACCTTTATGCAAAAAAAGCCATTTACCCGCCCAGAAGTATGACCCTTAAAATAAACGCTGGTTGTTGTTCATAACATGTCATGTTGTTGAAAGTTGAAACTCAAGATTAACTAGTGTTCACAAATTGAATATGGCATTTTTCAATAATTCAATTGGCCATAACTCTGGTGTTCCTGGTCTGATATAGCTGGTTGTCGAACTTTCACAAATATCAACAATCTGACAAAATTTGGTAAAGATCAAATACAAAATGGAAGTGCTAGTTTTCACAAGGCAAAATATGTCATTTTTCAGCAAAACAAGGGCCATAACTCTGGTGTTACTAATCCAATCTGGCTCCTCTGTTTTTGAACTTGTTCGAGCTTTCATTGATATTTTAAAGACCCCGGCAAAGTTTCCTCCTTGAATGCTGCGTTCCCTGTCCGATCTTTTTATATTTCTTTGTATATAAATATCAGACTAATATTGAAGGTCCTATCATGTTCACAAGGCAAAAGTTAAAAGACGACAGAGGACGGACGGACAACTCACCATCCCATAATCTCTGCTGGCTTTCGGTTCAAAAATCATTCAAAAGAATGATGGGATAATTATATCTGGTTCAGAGTTATACAGCAGACACGAATTGCATAATATATTTATGTTCTTTATGTATTTGTTTCATCAATAAAGTTACGTGTTGGATACAAACTATTGTCCGTGTTGGATACAAGCTATTGTCAGTATTGAATACAAACTTCGACCAAAATTTTGCAAATGTCAAGAAATAACAAACCCTGATTATTTGCAGAAACAAGCTACAAGTAATCCCAGAAACATATATTTTCGGATCAATTTCCTAAATCCACCATCAATTAAAAGTGGCATGTGTCATAAATAGTTCTACCGTTCACTTTTAAGGTTATTATGATAATGTTTCTTGGTGCGATGTGATTATCTTAGATTCTAGGCATCCAACATGTTATTGAGACCTTATCACTTTGGAAAACCATGCCTTTGAAGCAGATCTGAAATAAAAATGATTATATTAAATTAACTAAATATTTTTTTAAAGTATTATGTATAAAATTTGTATCAGATGACCATAAAACAATTAGAAGACAGAATACTACCACCATCATCATTCGTCTTATCGAAATAAAATGATGTCGTCATTTGAACTGACTAAATGAATTTACTATCGTGTTGTTTTTTTTGCAGTTATTGTTTCTCGATAAGCCATTGATGCCCTCACTAAAAAACAGTGTAAAAAGTAAAGTTTGACGAAAAATGGGCTAACTCGGTTAATACTTTGTCGATTTTGACGCCGAAATGATATGTACATCTTGACATCATAGGTAAACATCCTGTAAAGGTTCGAAGGAATCAGTTGAAAAGTGTGGGATGAGATAGACACATAAGATATTTTCACGTAAAGTTTGATAAAGAAAGGGGCCTCAACTCCGGTAATACTGAGTTGATTTTGAAACCGAAACGGTATGCACATCTTGACATCATAGGTAACCATCCTGTAAAGTTTCGAAGGAATCGGTTGAAGAGTGTGGGAAGAACCACAATATATTTTAATGTAAAATTTGAAAAAGGGGACATAACTCCGGTAATACTGGGTCGATTTTGACGCCGAAACGATATGATATGCACATCTTGACATCTTGAAACGATATGCACATCTTGACATCATAGGTGACATGGGTAAGCAACCTGTAAATCGGTTGAAAAGTTTGGGAGGAGATAGACGCACACTTTTCAGGACGGAAGGACGGACGGACTGACATGGCTAACGTACGAGTATATGTATCAATTCAATATTAAACAGACACACATGTGAGAATCTATCACAATGATATAGCTACAAAAAGCTAAATAAATTTTTTATCGGTCAATGGTTAAAACTATTCATCCAAGCGAATGACTATTGACCCAATCTTCGAGGTCAATAAGTTACTGCTCAGGGTCAACAGTCATTCCCGAGGATGAATAGTTTTAACCGTTGACAGAAACAGAAGTTGATAGTTATTTTACTATATTGAACCATAGATAAAAAAGTAAGAAAATGTGTCAAGTAATTTATATTTAATATGGAATTAAAATAATGTTTTCTTTAACAACAACGAACATGAATTTAAACAAAATAAAATATAGTTCCTAATTCTTCCAATTCTTCCTCAGTTGATAAATGACAACGTTCCGCGTCTTCTGTTGTTAATTGTTATTCTGTCATTGAGCGCTTATGGTAATTAATTGACGTTGGTCATAAAGCGCTTGAATTATCTGGAAGATACTATTGACTCGGCAAGAAAACTATTCGCCCGAAAGAGAACTATTGACTCGCAAGTCTGGTTTAAACCGGATTGGACATGAACACGTTTTCAAGTCAGTTTCAGCCAACAAAATCTACGTATATAAAATGATATATAATAATAATTACGACCGGTATATACCTTTTGTCGTCTAAGTCAGAGTTAACTGATATTGTCACAACATATCGTAATCCGTTTTGAAGCTGTTACCTGAAAAAGAGATAATCAGTCAGTGCTCGATTTGGTATCGACCTTGTATTTAGTGAAATTATGCTAACTGAACATCATACCCATTTTTCGCAATTTAGATATGTCATCTCTTGCTGCAGAGTGTTTAAAACATCACTTATCAATGGGTTGCATGTTATATAAGTTATAACTATATTATCAAATATAATATCTGTGTCATTCTGTGATATAACATTTATTAAAAAAACAATCATGTTTATGGACATGAATCACTGATTTACAGTGACAAGAAATTAGATGTTCATCTAGATCTTGGCTAGCATTATTGCGTCTCGATCCCATTCACAACATCTGATTCACTTCTTTGAAGCATAATTCAATGAACGCAGAAGTTTTCATGTTGGTTACGTCATTCTAGCATGACGCACCTTAATAGATTCCCGCCAAATTTTTTTTTTTGCAAAAATTAAAGTTATCATCAAAGTTTTACAATGTCATTTAGTCATCAATAGGTTATTTACATGTACATGAACGCAATGATACAACCTTTGTAAATAACAAACATGCAATGCAAAGTATACATCAATATGTGTGGCTAACGACTACATTGTCTACCTATCAACAGTGCACTATTTGGCGTGCTATTGCCTTCCGTCTAACAAAATGCCAAGCTTTTGAACATACCAATACATCGATAAAAATGCGAGGCGTGATCCAGAGAATGACGGGATTGGCCGAGTTCTCACAATCCCTAAGGACCTTATTCGGGCGAGTTTGTTAAAAAAAGTATGATAATGGACCTTTGGAAACGGCCGAGCACGACACATACGAAATATTGCAGTCTCGGTTTGATTGAGACTGTTCATGAGCGGTAGTGAAATATGCTGGCTACCGCTCACGCCCTCTAGCCCCGGGTTGAGCAGAACTCAATATTCATAAAATAAACAGTACACAATTTTAACCATCCCAAAGATGGCATGCATACGGCGGTGGACATGGAGTTATACGCTTCCCCATGTCGTACGGCGTATGGTCCCAGTATCTAATAAAATTAAATGCCCCGAAGAGCGAAATAAAAATAATAGAATTTAGTTGGGAGCAGCGGTTATGAAGCCTGCGTATCACAAGTAACAGCCAAAATACTAAATTAAAAAGCAGACAACATATCCTATAAGTGGTTAAACAATACCCAGAGCCTTTTATAGGCCGGAGTAGTGGAACTACCGAATCAAAAATTAAGTAAGAAAACAAAAGAAATTGAAAATGTACCACCGATAACTAATTATAAGTATCGGGCTCAGCGATTGCCATCTTTCGTAATGTAAAGCATTAGTTCTATGAGCAGTTAAAGCCACTTAGTTCTATGAGCAGTTAAAGCCACATCATGTGCATGATAAAGATATCGCTGAATAGCTTGTTGGCTGTTTACTCTTCCTCAGAAAGAGGCTGTTCTGGAAACCACTTACAAGCACTTTGGCTATAAGAGTCTAGCTGCGAGAATCGTACGTAGCTCTTATGGCGTGTACCTATACCATAGAGCTACGATGCCACCATTTAGATTGTTTTAGGTATCAGGACCGACCGCATCAAGAGATCAAGCAATGCCTGCATAAATGTATCGAACTACAGCAATGCCTGCTGTAGTTCGATATATTAAACCTTAAATACCACGTATGCATGCATAAAACTCACCAAAGAGAAGAAAACCTCGTCGATCTTAGACATTTTCGTAAGACTTTCCATATATTTAGCAGACATTTTTTTAATGTTTACATATCTCGCAATGACACGTATTCCGTATTTGGAAACTTAAACCCGCCCATAACGGGAGTCTGTTCGGGGTCCTGAAGGGAGAATCATGCCTCTATGGTAGATACATACCATCATAAAAGCCACGATTCTCACGTCTAATAAGAGTCCTACGAATTAGGCTTCTCCAGTATTCCAATAATAATTTGTTAAATAATAAGCATGCTATTTAATCTTTCTCAGTGCAATTCAGAATTCGAACATACGACACAAATTCCTTCCTTCCACAGCCACATCTTCTGAATTCCTTCAAAAGTCACATCTTCATTGTTTCCACAATCACAACGTCATTGTTTCCGCAGTCATAGAAGTAACTGGTTTTTTAAACACTGGTCTGTACTGGAACAAACAGAGTGAAGATAGATTTTAATGTACATGGAATATAAAAACAGTGCTTAGCAAAACCATTTTAAAGACTTATTTGAGATCAACTGGTCTCAACCTTCAATGAGTCTTAATAATTAGTTTGGTACATTTTGATCAAACTCAAACTTCGCAAACATTCTCTATGTAAACCGACCAATCTCCATCGTAAGGGGTAGAATAGGGACACAGTTTAAGATTTTCACATACCTTGTTCCATTTTCAATGCTTATGCCCTTAAGTTTACCTCTCGAGACACTCCAGGCAATATTTTTCCCCACTGTGACATCTGAAGATAGTGCTATCCGGCATCTCAAAGAGGCGTCTTTTATTTTCACATTTGTAATAATGTTCTCCACATCTGTGATATTCATAAATCTGTGTTGCACACGTAAATACCCCAGAATTAGTTTATGCTTTACATCCTGGGAGTTAACCGTTATAATGCAAACATTTTCTGTGATTTGAATTGCTTTTATGTCAGTTTTATTGAAATGTCCCCCTTATGATGAAATCACTTCTTCGTGAGAGAGTCTTTTTAGAAATCTTGTGCTGAAGTGCACGGATAACGGCCTCGTCAAAACGTCCGACATTTTGGAAACAAACAAACGTGGTAACGGCGGGAAAACGCATCCAGGTGAAAACTGACCTTAATATGTCCAATTGTTCTCCGCAAATCCTGCATTCAAAATGACGGTGTATGTTTAAAACGAATATCGATCTCAGAGGCAGCTCTGTATTCAGACCCAGCTCTGCATTCAAAATGACTTGGTGTATGTTGAAAAAGAAATTCGATCTCAGAGCCCGTTCTGTATTCAAACCCAGCTCTGCATTCAAAATGACTTGATGCATGTTTAAAACGAATATCGATCGCAGTGACAGTTTGTATGTATAATCGTTGCCTCAGTGGTCAATACATATATTACGAGTTTTGCGTGGCCCCCTGGGCATACCCTCAAGGCTGGACTTTGTGGGGTAGGCGGAGACAAATAACTTTTATTTCCAAATAGTGTTATGTTTTATATCAAATATAATTACAACAAGATTGCACTGACGCACAAATCTGATGTTTGGTTTATCCTGTTTCCCGTTTTTCAATACTTTAAACTTGCACTGTTTCATCACTGGCTCGAGTGTGAGCTGATCCAATCAGTTGATCAATAACCTCATTTTTATCGTTATACTGTTAGCATTGTACATGTTGTAGACATTATTCTTTGTTCAGTGTGTATGTGTGTGTGCGTGCGTGTGTGTGTGTGTGCGTGCGTGTGTGCGATTCAATGCATTTCTAAGTGCATACGTAAAACAAGGACGTTTGGAAATAAAACGCCCCAAAATATAGATTACAAATTTCATCATTATAATAGTAAACATGGTAAAGCTGAAAAATTACTGTTGAAATAGCATTGAGAAATAACCCAAATCCATTATTAAACGAATAGTTAAAATGAAAAGTAGTATTTCTCTTCTCTCTTTGACCTAATAGTTATGTATAGGAAATTGTCACACCGGAGGTCGAGAGTTCGAATCCCGTGTCGAACTAATGTTCAAGGATTATGACAGAGATTTTCGTTTTATATCTATGTTGCTACTACAAACGACGGATTAAAAATGATGTCCTGGGTCCATATTCATAAAACTTCTTAGCAGTATCTTCACTTAGGTCAAATTGTAACCTTTTTTAACACCTTTTTCTTAATAGCGTTAATTATTTTATGAATAAATAAAACCTACAACTAAATATAAATCTTGATAAAGATAGTTTGTAGTGTCCGTTAGAGGTTAACAATGATATTTAAGAATATGTGAACATCTTTAATTTTAACTTGAGTAATACTTTCCACTTAAGTTGCTTTATAAATTCGGGACTTGGTATAGGTTATTCTCCTTATGTATGGGTTTACATGTTTCACAAACTTGAATTTGGTAGTAAACCAAGCGTAAAACCCCTCCCGTTTGATTTAGGTATACGCCCACACGCCTTATAGGTATACGCCCACACGCCTTATAGGTATACGCCCACACGCCTTATATAGAGCTATAGTACCTTTTAACATTCAAAATAAAGTACAAATACACGTATTCCTCAAATACACTCTATTTATGAATATTTAGGTCACCCTTGTACACTGTTTTACCGGTTTCGTGGAAGAAGAAATTATCCTGATTTAAATAATGAAACCTTAAACGGGTAGATTTTGAGTATACACGTTTACTGTGCAGAGCTGCTTATTTGATACTGGATATTTATTTTATTGAATTTTACAGAACAATACAGGTAAAATCAAACTTTTAATATCTATTCAATGCCTAATATACATCTGTTGTAAAATTAAGTAAAATAATACCCATTTTAGTAATTTACTGTTTAGTTAACGTGTAATGCAGTTGTTTAGTGTATGATATAACACTCGCGTAGAGTGCACAGCGATGCAGTTGGTGTGTGGTATTTACACGACGCAATAAAGATTATAGGGTGCACAACGGCGCAGTTGACTTTGTTGATAGTTTGTGCAATAACTAGCGCAATACAGGTTCAAGGGTCACACAGGTGCAGTTTAATTTTGGTTATGCGTGGTATTTACACTGGCGCAATACAGGTTTTAGAGTTACACCGGCGCATGTCAGTGGCCTACTTTGCCACTGACCGTTCCAAGGCGGTAGCCCTATTGTCAACCCTTTTGTGTTTGTGATGTCGTTTGCATTTTTTATTACTTTTGTCTTTTCGTTTGTCTGTTTGCGTGTTTGTTTTTGTGTTTTGTGGTTGACTGTCGTCCTTGAATGCTGCTTTCCCTGTCCGATATTTTTATCCTTTTTTGTTCATTTGTATGTAGTAAACTAGCGCAATATAGGATCTAGAGTGCACAACGTAGTAAACTAGCGCAATATAGGATCTAGAGTGCACAACGTAGTAAACTAGCGCAGTATAGGATCTAGAGTGCACAACGTAGTAAACTAGCGCAGTATAGGATCTAGAGTGCACAACGTAGTAAACTAACGCAATATAGGATCTAGAGTGCACAACGTAGTAGACTAGCGCAATACAGGATCTAGAGTGCACAACGTAGTAAACTAGCGCAATATAGGATCTAGTGTACACAACGTAATAGACTATCGCAATATAGGATTTAGAGTGCACAACGTATTAAACTAGCGCATTATAGGATCTGGAGTGCACACCGTAGTAGACTAGCGCAATATAGGATCTAGAGTGCACAACGTTGAAGTAGACATTTTTAAAATGCGTTATTAAACCAGCACAATATAGGTTATAGGGTACACAACGGTGCAGTTGATGTTAGGAATATGTGTGGTATTACATTAAGATATTAAAGGTTCTGGAACGCCGCGCAGTGGCCTAGTGGAGGGCATCCGCCTCGCATGCGGAAAGTCTAGGTTCAATCCCTAGGCGATTCATATCAAAGATTTCATAAAAATGGTATTAGTAACTACTTTGCTTGAAGTTCAGCATATAAAGGAGAATACAGGACTGGTAGGCCCGGTTGTAGTATAATGTGACTGAGTTGGGTATCATGGCTAGCATATTTTTTACTACCGCTCATGAACAGTCTCAATCAAACCGAGACTGTAATATTTCGTATGTGTTGTGCTCGGCCGATTCCATAGGTCCATTATCATACTCTTTTTTTATGACCGGGTAAGCTTGCAGGCCCTTTGTAGCATTATTGAACGCCGCCAGTGTTTGCTTCATCAAATGGATAGTAATAGTGTGTATTAACAGACTGATATGTAGTAATAGTGTATTATAACAGACTGATACTGGTGCCAGTGTATGAATATGATTGAGTCACCTGAGAAGTAGTTTTAATTCAACGAACATTCACAAAGTCGGTATATAAATCGGAAATCGACGCGAACAATATCACATTTTATCTAACCTTCGGGATTTTTAGAGAAGATATCAAGAAAGAAATGGAACAATCTCTTGTAACCGAGTGATTATCTTAAAGTTGTAAGTCAAATGACCAGTCTATAGAATAAATTACAAAATAAAGTTGATGTTGAAACTCGTTTCTTCCAGACATGACTGTTTATTAACATTATCATGATCATAATGTATTCTTAAAGTACTTCCAAAGAAGATACAATCAAAATCTGTTTGTTTTTACAGGTAGAAACTACTAGTGTGTCAGACGTTGGTTGTATCGGAAACATCAATTGATCATAGCAACCTCTATTTCGAATCGATCGATCGATTCTTTGTTGACAGAAAATACACTTGGAAATACATGGCTTCTGGCACGGCAAAAACAAATATGGACCAAAGCACGGAGTATAGCAACATGAATCAACACATGAGAGATCTCAAACACGATGTTGAAATACTTAAAACGACTATTGTGAACTTACAAAACCAAACGCTTGCGACAACGGAGAAGATATTGAGTCATATTGGCAATGTACGTATATAGGTTATCGTTGTTTTGATTTATATATCAAGAAATATGCATTCGACGTTGAAAACAAAACATCACATTTTTGATAATCAGACGAGAAACAAAAAATATTGTCTATACATAATACATATTAGTACATGGGTTCCGAAGGCCTCAGTCAGATAACATTTTACTTATATTCTGCAAGCATAAAATTAATGATCACTAGTCGGAAGTTACACGAATTGCACAACTCAGGTTACCCTAAATCCTTTACCCTAATTTTATGACTGAAAAAGTATAACATATATAGATATATCCCATAGTCTGACCTTTATCTATCTGATTAACCCCAGTATTGTAGCATTTAAATAAACTATGTACGGAAAGCTAAGAGAAAAGCAACGTTGTTTGGTCTGAACCGAGTCTGCTTACTTCAGTAGCAGTAGACAGCTACTTTTGTCTGTATGCGACAATTATAAATATCATCGGATTCCTTTGTATCTTCTCCTCTGTATGCGGCAATTATAAATATCACCAACTTTCTTTGTGTCTTATCCTCCGTATGCGGCAATTAGACAAATCACCGGATTCCTTTTACCTTCTTCTCTATATTAGGCAATTAGAAATATCACCGAATTCCTTTGTATCTTCTCCTCTGTATGAGGCAATTAGAAATATCACCGGATTCCTTTGTATCTTCTCCTCTGTATGAGGCAATTAGAAATATCACCGGATTCCTTTGTATCTTCTCCTCTCTATGCGGCAATTAGAAATATCACCGGATTCCTTTGTATCTTCTCCTCTGTATGAGGCAATTAGAAATATCACCGAATTCCTTTGTATCTTCTCCTCTGTATGCGGCAATTAGAAATATCACCGGATTCCTTTGTATCTTATCCTCTCTATGAAATTAGAAATATCCAAAACAATCAAAACAATGGTATTGATGAGACGCAAAATACCAGTTCAATTCCAAACCGCTTGTGTATGCATTTGAACTTGTCGACACACACACATACACACATACACACACACACACACACACACACATACCATACATACCATACATACATACCATACATACCATACCATACCATACATACCGTACATACATACATACATACACACACACACACATACATACATACATACATACATTGTAGTGTTATGTCCTTACTGATACATGTTCTTGTTCCTAAAACATGTTAAATAGAGATTAAGATGGCACACACAATTTCTTCAACAAATAAGTCCTCTTAGAATTGGAGAAAAGGCATTTACAAGTCATATCGGCTAAAAACAGAAACACAGAAACATTTTTAAAACTTAATTGCTGAGCATGTGTGTGATTCCGGTTAATATCCAAAAAGAGTAACATTTGTTGTCATTGTTTAGCATCTGTTTGTACTTGCCCTTTACACCCGATAATCAGTCGTGTCATTTCTAATATGTTTTCATTACATTATTTTTGCATTTCAGATCCCATACGGTGATGACCCAGAAATAGTTGCTGAATGGAATGGATTATTACAAAGATCGCCTGATTCAGAGGTAAATGACTGTATTAAATGAAGTCGAACATAAAAATGAGAAACCAATCCTCTCAAAAGTATGTAGATAGTGTTGTTATATATCTTAAAATATGCATAATGAATCGTGTGTTGCAACACCAAATGTAAGCAGCATATAATTTAAACTAAATTATAAAAAAATCCAAACTGTTTGGATGGCTTAACCGAGACTGCAATATTTCGTATGTGTCGTGCTCGGCCGTTTCCAAAGGTCCATTATCATACTCTTGTTTAGACACAAGAATGACGAAACTCTGCCAAGTCTTTATGGAGAGAACTGTAACAAATGTTGTAGTTCAATCCATTTGCATATGTTGCTATGAATATTGTGATGTTGAATTGATGTAACATATCTGCAATAAAATATTATTAAAGTTAAGCCTTTCTGCGTTTTTGTCCGAGCTTAATAAACGTGCTAGTAAAAGCACTGACATACTATTCTTTTTATCAAGTAGATTATTGTATATTATTATGTATGGTTTATTACTTTTATATACTTAACAGAATGCTACTCTTGTCGAGGACATAGCCATATTATGTTTTCTTCATTTCGTTTTATGTTGTCAGATAACGTTCGTGCAATTAAAGCTGAGGTGTTCCGCATGCTTTTGCTTTATCAGTGACTGCCTGACAAAGCACACTGTATTAATTAACTCCTTTATCAGGCAGACAAACGGCAACTCTGCGTGGTTAATTTCGTCAGTATGTAAAATGATGCATACTGTAACGTCATAGAGTTTAAACATTCCACTTAACATTCTAAAACACTCCACATCATAATTATTATTATTACATAACCGTAATCAACCTATATTCATCTATATATGATCAACTGTGTGTTACACTTATATTTCCTATTAATAAATACTGAAAAGGAGATCCTCTGGAAGCAACAAACACAAACAAGAGATAAAAGTAGCAGACTCGGTTTTACTGAGTCTGTTCATGAGAGGTAATGTAAAATGCAACACCTCTCATGACTCCTAGCACAGGCTTAAGCGATATTCAACTTTAAAACCACAAAGATCGGGCTAGATGATCACAAAGGACCAGTAAGTAATACTGCCTTGTTTGTTAGAGACTATAACTTCTTTATATACAGTGTTAGGTTTTAATGGGATGACAGTAGAGTAAGAGGTGCACCCTAGAACCTGGGTTAACTGCCCCAGTGGCGTATTTTGCTACTGACCGTTCCAAGGCGGTATCCCTATTGTCAACCCGTTTGTGTTTGTGATGTCACATGCCTTGCTTCTTATTAACATTGTAATTGTTGTTTGTTTAAGGCGTGTTTTTGGTTGACTGTGTTGAAGCTATATTTCCTGTTCGACTTGTATACCAACTTAATTTGCATGAGACAAAACAGAAACATACATTTGGAAAAAGGATTAGGGCATGCGGTATAGAAAAGCTGACATAATTATATAGAAAAAGACTGTGTGACAATAATGCTTATCAAATTTGACTTTGTTATCAATGAATTAAATATGTTTTTAAACTATAATGCTTGCCTTTGCTGACAAATATATAGGAATGTTGTTTTACGAGATTATACAGGACATTATTGTATGCGTTCTAACAAAAGTTGACATTATACGGTATATGTATTTCCCTATTTTTTCGGCTTCAGTTTGAAATGTGTTCGCCTTTAAATACCTTTGGTTTCCTACTTGAATTTCGAATAGGTGGTTCCACTACTACAGCCTTTAAAGGTTCTGAGTATTGTTTAATCACCCTTATGATATGTTGCCTGCTTTTTAATATACTCTTTTGACTGTTACCTGTGATACGCAGGCTTCATAACCTCTGCTCCCAACTAAATTCTATTTTGTTTATTTCGCCCATTGTTTTCTCGTTTAAGGCAAAGCGTTTTGTTAGAAACTGGGACCATACGCCGCTGGCCATGGAATGGTGTGAAAATATCACATTGAAGGTTCTATGTTCAGCGTCATATGTATACCATCTTTGGGATGACTGAAACTGTTGTGCTATAGACATTTTAACTATTGAGTTATGCTCAACCCGGGGCTAGAGGGCATGAACGGTAGCAAGCATTTTCACTACCATTCATGAAAAAAAATCTGCAATATTTTTTGTACTTATCGTGTTCGACGATTTCCAAATTTCTTCTTTCATACTTTTGTGTTCTTGACAGTTAAAATGCATGCGATTAGAATTGTACAGGGTATTTTCCTTGCTTTTAATCATGATCTAATACACTTCAGATCGCCGTGGTGGAAATGTCTTTTAACAATTAAATATCCATGCTTGAATAGCATTTTATAAAACAATACAAGTTTATACATCTACATATAAAGTGTTAAAGGGAGATATTTACTCTCATTCTTTACAGCATGCCTTTTGTTCAACCTGTTTTCTTTGTAGCAAGACACGATGCATTTTTAGCTGTACTGATCAGAGATCAGCAGAGCTGTCGTGGTGCGGCGTCCGTCCTCCGTCCGTCTGTCCCGTCTGTCTGTTTGTCTGTCCGTCCGTAAACCTTTTTTGTAGCGACTACTCCTCTGAAACTACTGAATGGATTTTCATGTAACTTTACAGAAATGTTGCCCATGAAGTCTAGTTGATCCTAGCAAAAAGTCATGTTGATGTGAAATCCAAGATGGCCGCCAAATCTAAAAATAGATGTTTAAAAAACAAGTTTGTAGCGACTACTTCTTAAAAACTCTAATTGATATTGATATGGGACATTTTCTAAAATGATCAGCATGACATGGTGTTGGTCCTTGTCGAAAATCGTTTTGATTCGACGTTAACATGGCATAGAGTTATTTAGTAAAATCTTGTAGCGACTACACCTCTAAAATTACTTGACGGATTTCCATGAAACTTCACAGGAATTTTGCTCATGATGTCTAAATGATCCTAGAACAGTTTATGTTGGTCGGAAACTCAAGATGGCCGCCATGGCTAAAAATAGATTTTCAAAATACAAGATTGTAGCGACTACTTCTTGAAAACTATGAGTGATATTGATATGGGACTTTTTCTAAAATGATCAGTATGACATGATGTTGATCCTTGTCGAAAATTATTTTGAGTCGGGCATTTATATGTAGTAGAAAGAGAATTGGCCCGAAGACAGAACCTTGGGGTACGTCTTTAGTGACTACTTGAAAACTATAATTGATATTGATATGAGACTTTTTCTAAAATAATCAACATGACATGGTGTTGATCCAATTATTTTGATTTGACATTAAATATTTTGATTCGACATTAAATATGGCCGCCAGAGCCCATCTTTGTTTACATAAAGTTATATAATGAAAACTTGTAGTGACTACTCCTCTGAAACTACCTGACGGATTTTCATAAAACTTCACAGGAATATTGCTCTCGATGTCTAGTTGATCCTAGCAAAAGTTCAGGTCGGTCGGAAATTCAAGATGGCCGCAATGGTTTAAAATAGATTTAAAACATGCGATTTTGTGGTGACTACTTCTCAAAAAACATAAGTGATATTGATTTGGAACCTTTACCAAATCGACTGGCTCGACATCTTGCAGGCTGATCAGGGTTTAACTGTCTTGGTGCTCATCAGTCATTTGATCGAAACACCCCTTTGTACTACAAATGGACTGGTCCAAATTTAAAGGACAGTCCATATTACATTCATAGAAGGGTAAGGATTTAGTTTCTTTTGTATTTTGACTCTCAGAAAAAGACTGAAAACAAATTGTAGGATTTTAAGATTTTATTTTATTTTAATTCTGAATTAGATAGTAACATAATTCTCAGGAGAAATTGCATAACATGACCTAGTCACACACACATGCTATATTTTTGAATACAGATCATTCCATTTCTGTTACACAGTGTGATTTGGAGCAGAAAAAAGAGGATATACTAAGGTTGATGTTGTAAGGGATTTCATTGACATAGTTTTATAATTAAACTTTTTGGTAGCATTATGACATTTTTATAAGCTGGAAAAATATATATTCTTTAGAGTAGGATAAAATGGAATGAGATTAGAATGTTACATAATAAATCATAATATTTAGGAATATATTAGTATTGCTTTTGATGTCTAGTTGGTCCTAAGTAAAAATCAGGCTGGCCTAAAATTCAAGATGGCCACCATGTCTAAAAATAGATTTATTAAATACAATTTTGTGGCAACTACTTCTCTAAAACCGTAAGCGGTTATGTACCTTTACCAAAATAACTTTTATAAAACTTTACAGGAATGTTGGAATCTAGTTGATCCTAGCAAAAGTTCAGGTCGGTCGGAAATTCAAGATGGCCGCAATGGTTTAAAATAGATTTAAAACATGCGATTTTGTGGTGACTACTTCTCAAAAAACATAAGTGATATTGATTTGGAACCTTTACCAAATCGACTGGCTCGACATCTTGCAGGCTGATCAGGGTTTAACTGTCTTGGTGCTCATCAGTCATTTGATCGAAACACCCCTTTGTACTACAAATGGACTGGTCCAAATTTAAAGGACAGTCCATATTACATTCATAGAAGGGTAAGGATTTAGTTTCTTTTGTATTTTGACTCTCAGAAAAAGACTGAAAACAAATTGTAGGATTTTAAGATTTTATTTTATTTTAATTCTGAATTAGATAGTAACATAATTCTCAGGAGAAATTGCATAACATGACCTAGTCACACAACATGCTATATTTTTGAATACAGATCATTCCATTTCTGTTACACAGTGTGATTTGGAGCAGAAAAAAGAGGATATACTAAGGTTGATGTTGTAAGGGATTTCATTGACATAGTTTTATAATTAAACTTTTTGGTAGCATTATGACATTTTTATAAGCTGGAAAAATATATATTCTTTAGAGTAGGATAAAATGGAATGAGATTAGAATGTTACATAATAAATCATAATATTTAGGAATATATTAGTATTGCTTTTGATGTCTAGTTGGTCCTAAGTAAAAATCAGGCTGGCCTAAAATTCAAGATGGCCACCATGTCTAAAAATAGATTTATTAAATACAATTTTGTGGCAACTACTTCTCTAAAACCGTAAGCGGTTTTGTACCTTTACCAAAATAACTTTTATAAAACTTTACAGGAATGTTGGTTTTGATGTCCAGTTAGTTCCATTAAGAAAAATCAGGTTTGCCGGAAATTCAAAATGGCTGCCACAGCTTAAATACTCGTTTGTGGCAACTACTTATCAAAAAACGTAAGTGGTATTGATTTGGAACCTTCACTAAAATGACTGGCATGACATGTAGTTGGTCCTAAACAAAATTCATTGATTCTATGTCAAACATGGATGCCTGCGACCATCTTTTTTTAGATAGAGTGATAATAGGACAAACTTGTGGCGACTTCTTCTCTGAAACTATTTCCATAAAACTTCACAGGTTCCCATGGCTGATCAAGCTATCAAAATCTATCAGTAGAGCTTCAAGGTCATTGACCTCTTGTTTATTGAAGTTGTCTAAATAAAAGTACTTATTTATGGTTTTCTGACAATCATGCGTGGTACAACATTATTTAGAGTGCACATAGATGTACGTCCAGAGGATAGTTCATATTAATGTTCAACTAATCAACCATTTTCTTACCGTAACCGATTTTACACACCGATTTCTGACTTATTAACTGACTTTATGAAGGTTGGTTAACTGAAACTCTTTCATTCGTGATTTTTTTACAAATATGAATTAGTATCATTTAAAATATAGGATGCACACCTTTAAACATCAACGAGAATCGATAAACTCATATATAATGTATTAATGTTTATACAAATACTAATGGTACTAATATATTCTTTGATACTGCACAGCAAACCACCATATTATAATTATTTGAATGTATTATACTTTCATTTTACAGAGGGGTGATGGTAAGTATCAACACAGTTTAATATTAGTGTGAGTGCATAGTAAAACAATTATGTAAATTAGCACGTAAGTAGGTAAGTACAGAGGGACGATGGACAGAGGGATGATGGTAAGTTTCAACAAAGTTAATATTAGTGTGAGTGCATAGTAAAATAATTATGTAAATCAGCACGTAAGTAGGTAGGTACAGGGGTACGATGGGCAGAGGGATGATGGTAAGTATCAACACAGTTTAATATTAGTGTGAGTGCATAGTAAAACAATTATGTAAATTATCACGTAAGTAGGTAGGTACATAGGGACCATGGACAGAGGGATGATGGTAAGTATCAACACAGTTTAATATTAGTGTGATTGCATAGTAAAACAATTATGTAAATTATCACGTAAGTAGGTAGGTACAGAGGGGTGATGGACAGACGGATGATGGACAGAAGGATGATGGTAAGTATCAACACAGCTAATATTAGTGTGAGTGCATAGTAAAACAATTATGCAAATTAGCACGTAAGTAGGTAAATAAGTAAGTACGTACGTTAGTTTGAACAGTTGTAAGTAAGAACGTTAGTAAGTACGTAAGAAAGTAAGTAAGTAAGTAAGTAAGTAAGTACGTAAGTAAGTAAGTAGTAGGTACGTAAGTAGTAGGTAAGTAAGTAAGCAAGTAAGCAAAGCAAGTAAGTAAGTAGTAAGTAAGTAAGTAAGTAAGTAGTATGTAAGTAAGTAAGTAGCAGGTAAGAAAGTAAGTAAGTAAGTAGTAGTTAAGTAAGTAAGTAGTAGGTATGTAAGTAAGTAAGCAATGCAAGTAAGTAATCAGTTAGTTAGTAAGTTAGTAAGTACGTTGGTAAGATAGCATGTGCGTATGTTCGTATGTATGTGTTTCGTACGTAAGTACATAAGTAAGTAAGCAGACAAGCAATTACGTAAGACGATTATAAATAATTGAATAAAGATATCTAAGGAAGTAACAACGTCTGAAAGTATGGAAGTAAGTGAGTAAGTAGGCAGACAAGCAAACAAACATGTTAATATCGTGCGCTATCATTCACTGATAAGTAATTTGAAAGCATAGCTCTCCACTCGGTATTTTAAGATTAATAACACTTGTGTCACCAACAACGAAATCGACATTGTTGCATACTGTATAGTAGAACAAAAATGAACAGTAAAGTTATATTTGTGCAAACTTGCTTAAAAATGTGTAGTTTTGTACTACAAGTTTACATATTTTTTAAAAATACGTCAAATAAATGCATTGTTTATGACAATGACAATGACAAATGTTTATTCAGCAATAGAGGCCTCCGGTCCATAATACAACTAAACAATTATATATGTAGATATACATTTTATGGAAAATATTGAGCAACTGTACGCAGCAGAGTTGAAAGTAAGATACAACTGGACAATGTAATAGGTACATCATGATATATAACACAATTAAACTGGTTTATTGTTACTGTATAGCATTAATATTTTGGGAAAATAATTTTTGTTTATCGAAAATTTCATACACATATTTGCATAACAGATATACTTTATTTTTATTTGTAATACTCATTAAATTGTAGAACGAATTCAAACTTGAATCGTTTATATTCAGATTAACATTTAAATATTGATGACGTAATTCTGTATAATATGTACACTTCATGATAACATGATATTCATCTTCGACATCGTCAGAAGAACACAAAGTGCATTTTATGTCAGCATACGGTATATTATTATGTCGTCCTATTTCTACGCTAAGATAAGTTTGGAAAAGGCAATTTTGAATTTAAGTGTAATGTTTAAAGTAAGGTATCGTTCAACATTTAATAGTGACTTAAAGTGTTGATAATGTCTAGCTTTCCAGACTGGGTGACATCCGCTTGCCAGTTTTACAGAGAGTAGTCTAATAATTGCTGTTTAAAAACTGATAAAAACATATGTTCATCTCCAATGTCTTCAGAAATGCATGTAATACCAAACCCATATATAAAAAGCAAGTTTTTTACATGAGTAGCCCATGTTGTTCTTTCTGCTTCATCAAGATTTCTTAGCATAATATACTGTTTAGGGTATCTATTATTATTTAATCGGCAAAGTCGTATCCAATACTTAATACATCTACAATAATAATTTACAAATAATGGAAACCTACCGCATTCGCCTTTTGCGAAAGCGTGAAATGTGTGTTTTTTTTGCTAACCCCTCTTTACTTCCTCCGAGACCTAGGTTTTCCTTTCGTAATTTAAAATCGGGAATTCAGGAATTTCATAATAACTTTGTTTTAGTTCCTGCAGATAAAGCAGCTAATAATGTAATAATTGTTTGACGCCTATATTACGTCAAGGTTTTATCTCTGGAACTCGGCAGCACCAATTCGTATACTCCAGTTAATTCTACTGAGGATGATGTTGTTTCCGCACATATCACTCGGTGCACTACTTTCAAGGCTGGTGTAAACGATAAGCAAAATGAACTGCCTACTATGTACTGGATTCCTAAATTACATAAAAATCCGTATAAGGCTCGCTTTATTTCGAATTCTAGTGCCTGCATCACAACAAACATCTCCAAACTTTTAACTTCTTGTCTTACTGCCGTTAAAGATCACGTTAAACTATATTGTGATAAAACTCTGGCATTAATTTATTTTGGTCTATCAAAAATTCAGGAGACGTTCTTGATAACATTTTCAATAAAGGTCAAGTTAATCAATAAGCACTTATGACTTCTCTACACTATATACAACCTTACCACATCACATTATTAAAAACAAGCTTATTTCTCTTATTCAAAAAACAATCGCTAGAAATACTACATTTTTGGCATGTCATAATATTAAAGCGTTTTTTACTAACGGCAGTTTAGACAATTAAAATACTATGTGGACTTGCTATGAAGTTTGTGAAGCACTCATCTTCCTATTAGATAATATTTTCGTCAGGTATGGAACCACCATTTATAGACAAATTGTTGGTATCCCTATTGGTACGAACTGTGCACCACTTGTCGCAGATTTGTTTTTATTTTGCTATGAAAGAGATTTCATGTTGAGTCTTTCACCAGATACCCAGGCAGATGTTATTGAAGCCTTTAATGACACCTCTCGGTATCTGGATGACATATTGCACATTGATAACCCTTTCTTTCCAACTATGGTTAATAATAGTTATCCTAAAGAACTTCAGCTTAACAAGGCTAATATATCTGATAATAACGCTTCTTTTCTTGATTTAGATCTCTCGATTGAAAATGGTGAAATAATTAGCAAAATCTATGACAAGAGAGATGATTTTAATTTTGACATTGTTAATTATCCCCACTTGGATGGGGATGTTCCCCGAGCAACTTCTTATGGGGTGCATGTGTCTCAACTTATTCGTTCTTCAAGAGCTTGTACTCGAGTTGAGGACATTAATATTCGTAATCTTTGTATAACTAAAAAGCTACTCAATCAGGGTTACCGTTACCATAAACTTCGTAAAACCTTTGCAAAATTTTATTATATCGTAATCCTGATCTTCTTTCCAAATATAAAAGTAATTTAAGGACTCTTCTGCGACAAGGACTATCACAACCTGACTTCTATGGTGATGTGATTTACAAACTTCGTAAGATTCTTGGTCATGATCACTTTCATACTATCTTTGTTAAACTTGTTAAAAAGTTTATCAAAAGAGGTTATGACCCTAACATTTTGCATCGTACTGCATGCTTGGGAGTGGACCCTTTTACAGTTCGCCACTGTGCTCTCCTCTTTAATTGTACAATGACAGAACAGGCTGTGGACCCTATGATGACGCCTACCTAAAGCCCATTGGGACGGTGGCGTTTGATGTTTGTCTATGATCTTTCTTGTCGTGCCCTTAATGGTTTATTCTCTTGTTGCTCTGGCTTCTGCCAAGTCATTGAGTACCTTCATTGTGGCTTTCTAGGCTATTGTTTTTTTGTATTATATTTACACGAGCATATTTGTGTTTTACTTATATTGCCTATTGATGCTGCCTTTTTGGTTAGAGATTAGATCATGGCGGGGATTTCTTTATTTACACTGTCCTGTTTTAATGGGATGACAGTAGGGTAAATGTGAGGTTTGGTGCACCCTAGAACCGGTTTAAACCCCCAGTGGCCTATTATATTTACACGAGCATATTTGTGTTTTACTTATATTGCCTATTGATGCTGCCTTGTTGGTTAGAGATTAGATCATGGCGGGGATTTCTTTATTTACACTGTCCTGTTTTAATGGGATGACAGTAGGGTAAATGTGAGGTTTGGTGCACCCTAGAACCGGTTTAAACCCCCAGTGGCCTACTTTGCCACTGACCGTTCCAAGGCGGTAGCCCTATTGTCAACCCTTTTGTGTTTGTGATGTCGTTTGCATTCATTATTACATTTGCCTTCTTGTATGTCTGTTTGCGTGTTTGTTTCTGTGTTTTGTGGTTGACTGTCCTCCTTGAATGCTACTTTCCCTGTCCGATCTTTTTATATTTCTTTATACAGCCTTAAATATCTGTTGCAAAATTGGTTTTGAACATTTTCAATTTGAGAAGAATATTCATATCCCTATATTTCAGACCCATATGTTGAGATGGGGATAACCATTGAATCAAATAATTTAAAAAGTTCACAATAATCAAAATAACCAACATTTCGTTGTAATTTGTTCATAGAGATAATAGCTTTCCTACTTTGTGTTGCTAATGTTTATTTTGCTTTTGACCAGATAAGTTTAGGTGTCATAAAGATACCCATGTACTTGTTACACGAAACTGTTTCAATCAGAGTTCCATTGTAAGTCCAAAGTTCATTGCCTCTCAGATAACCACCATTTCTAAATACAATTACTTTTTTTTTTTTTTAGATTGATGGACAAGCCTGTTTTATTACAAAAAGTTGATATAACATTTATTTGTGACTGTAATTGTCTAACAGTATCGGCACAGTTAGCCATATCTTCAGCATATAAAGTAGCAAAAATATCATCAACCTCATCTGATACCTGAATTCCATTTGTACATGATTGCTTAAGCTCATCTATTAAGTCATTAAAAAAAAGATTGAACATAATCGTGCTTAATTTACAACCTTGTCTGCAGCCAATATTACACTCGAAAAACTGTGTGTAACTGTCCTTACCTACGCGAACACTAGATGAAAGGCTTTTGTACATTGCCGTCAATAGTTTAAGAAATTTACCATCTTCTCCTTTTCTAGTCAGACTATTCAATAACTCTATATGTTTTTTTATCAAATGCATTTGAAAAGTCTACAAACAAACAATAAAAACGTCCACCCTTTTTGCTTAAGTATTTTTGGATAATTGCCTGTAGAGTGAATAAACTGTCAATAGTAGAGTAGCCTGTCCTAAATCCTGATTCGGCTTCATCAATTTTGTTAAAACTTTCTGCCCATGTTGTTAATCTGTTAAACATCATTCCAGTTAATACTTTATCAAGTGTATCAATCAGTGAAATACCTCCATAATTTTTTGGTTCACTCAATGAACCAGATTTATGTAGTGGACACAAAATGCTCTGTCCCCATATAGATGGGAAGGGCCCAGTATCAAGAATTCTGTTATATAAAGGTAAAAGGATTAAGGATATATCCATCAAACTATATTGTATCATTTCAGATAAAATTCTGCTAGCGCCAGTCGATTTTCCTAATTTTAAATCGTCTTCGCTTGTTTGCAATTCGGCAATAGAAAAAGGGTTATTAAATGTATCGTCTATTATATCATTTTCTTGTAACAAGTTTACTAATTCATCGCCATTTTCAATGTCATTAGTGTAAAGTAAATTCTTAAAGTGGTCGAACTATTCAGTTTTAGATATGCCGTCATAACAAGATATTTGTTGTTTAAACCTGCATTTTTTGACTGTTTTCCAAAACAAGTTTGTGTTTGTTCGTGATTGTATAAGTTCCCGTCTATATTTTGCATGTAACTCATTTTGTTTTGCCGTACAGGTAGCTTTGAATCTGTTTCTACAGTTATTATAAAATTCTAAATATGCTTCATTACTAATTGACCTATAATTACGCAATGCTCTGTTTTTGTCTTTTTTTAAGTTATCACACATATTGTCCCACCACTCTGGTTGGATTGATCTAGTAGAGGTTGATTTAGGTTTAGCAAGCATGCACTCGGCCGCCTTATGATACATATCAACGATAAAACTTACACCTTGGTTAATATTATCAGTTATAGCATATCAAATATCAGCTGACATATCTATTACAAGAGACCTTATTTTATTAATAAACTCATCCTGTTTGTCTTCTTTCTATCTAAATCGTTTAAATAATGGCTCAATATTCTTCTGAAAAGATAGTTTAAATAATAAGGGGAAGTGGTAAGAGTTGAAACCGACAGTCCATGTAAGCCTTGTAAGCCATGTAAGCCAATGTACGTACACAACTGTGTGAACAGTCGTGCACAAAAAGGTACATTGAAATAATATAATTTTTAAAACTATTTGTGAATTTAATAGTATGTGTTTATTATAATAATAGTACTTAAATGTAACAAGAACTCCTTGATTTCATTTCAGTAAAGGAGGAACTAGCAACAGCAAACAATGTCAATAAGTTACTGCAGGTAGGTACACTTACATTGGCAATTGTACGTTCAACTTAAATTGAATATATATTAGGCAAAGGGAACATGTATTTAGAATGAATCTTTTAAAAAAAGAAATCGTCTATCGAGGGTTTACTTTTTATGTAGATTGACAATGTTAACTTTGTCATATTCTATTTCATTGTTGTTTGTATGTAGTATAAGAACATCACCACGGCCATAACAAGATTGTCATTCAAAGAGTAATTGTTTAATGTAATAAAAGTGGATACTATATTTGTAGTTTATTTTGTGTTGCCGATTGGTCTGAGTGGTCCAGAAAACTATCCTCACATATGATTTACGTTATTCAGCTTTTTTTTTATTTTTATATATTATTATTTTTCTATGATAAGAAACATGATTTAATTGTTCGTCACTAAATAATTACCGACTTTGAATGTTTTTTTTTATATAATTGAATTTATGATTAAATATCATACATGTAATATTTTCTATAAATTATGTTACCAAAGTATACACCACACTTTAACTTAAAGCAGAAATAATTATATTTTGTGAGACAATGTATGGCGAATAAATTAACTATTGTTTAAACATAAGTTTAATTTTAACACTTAAATAAGCATTTTTTCTACAATCAAGTAAGTAAACAACATCAGTGTGCATTTTATTATGTTATGTTTTGTTTTATGTACTCGTTATATTGTGTTAGGCAGGTACAGATATAGTTTCACAGTTGTTGCCAACTATTCTGCGGGTAAAAGAGCAAAAAGAGGTAATTTCTGCAGTACATACTTTTGTAATCAAGTGTGGTAATATTTGCTATCATTGTTTCTGTATATTTTAAGGCATAATGAATATAATCGACATTCTAGCCATTTAACGTTATATACATATCACATTCTTACTGTCACCCTCTCATGAATGTGATATTTATTTTATTATACCGAAATCCCATCGGGTCAAAATTAGGTTTATTTTCAGTACAAATTTCAATTTGCTTGATATTTTCTTCAAAAAAATGATTATGAAAGTTACATCTTTGGATTGGAAATAACTTAACTAAGAAAATGAGTGGTAGTTTATTGAAATCGGGCAAGTTCTTTTTTAAGTTATGATGAGTTAAAAATAGCAATTTCACCATACTGACTCAATGACGTCAGCGAAACAGCTCACAGCAAATATGCGCATGTGATAATTTGTTTTTACTATCACACTGGGATTAACTATCACCTCTACTATCATGTCAGATCGTAAGAAATTACACATTTTTGTATATGCGGATTTAGCATGGCCGTTTTATGTAAGGTATAATACGAGTAAAAATCAATTATGTAAGTATCGAATCTGTACAAATGTTAATTCCTCTTTTTATGAGACCTTATTGTGAAAAAGAGTGACATTTATTAACCATATTTTACCATTTTGTTTTAAAGTCCACATGAAACACATTATCTAAATATATTTTAAAAAAGCGTAGCATCTGAGGCAATTTTATAGTTTAGTTTAAAATAGTATGCCGGAAGGTATTTGGTGAATATATCATGCCACTTTTGTGTGTATATATTTGACACCGCAATTAACCATAATTGTGGGTTTTAATCATATCTGTAGTATTTACATGTATGATCGTGTCCTCATGAAACTTGGTAAAAATGTTTTAGTCACAATGTTTAGGTCAGGTTCTATAACTAACCTGAAAAGTACAAAAGCACTTGGAGTTATGTCCCTTTAATTGGTGAAAACAAAAATAACTAAGCATTTATACTCCAGTCTTCATTAAACTTAAAAATGACAAAATGTTTATGGTCACATTGTCTAGGTCATATCCGATAACGAGCCTGATTGCTTCAGAAACAACTGGAGCTATGGCAACTGCATTGGTAAAACAAATGGTCGCCGCGTTGGGCATACATGTTTTACAAACATCTCTTGTTGGTTTATATCTCAAATTGATTATACTTTTGGAGTAACCTCGAGCTATAAAGGGAAAGGTTAAACACTGTCCAACATCGTTGATATTTATAATAATCATAGTTATAAAATAATTTGTTTTATATTTCATATTGATTAGATTGTGGAGTTACTACTGGGCTTTAAAGAGAAAGGTGGAACACTTACAGGTATTGTAGACAACAATGGAAAGTCTTTATTGCACTTAGCTGTTGGGAAAGAATACACGTTAGTGGTCAATACGTTGCTCAATATTCAAGATACTGAAGTATTAGCAAAGAACAACAAAGGAAAAACAGCTTTGCAGGTGGCAATAGAACACAAGTTTGATAGTATCGGTGCATCGATTGTGAAACGCATGAAACCCAAAAGGTACCATTTAAAGCCTTACTGTGACATGTTTGTTTCTCTCAAAAGTGTGCTTTATTTTGCGCTGGTCATTGTTCATGTCAACAGTAACTGACACGCCTTCTAATATTTTGTCTTTTTGAACCAGTTTTAGTTTAAACTTATTTATTTTACATCGATTGTAACGAAAGCTCTATGAACTTATTTGAATCACTCTCGATGTCTTCCTGGGTATAACCAGTACTAAGCAATGCATATAAAGTGTCTTGCTCAGGGACACAACGCATATTGCAATGACGGGAATCGAACCCATGACTTTTGGATCATGGGTCCAACGCTCTACCACTAGACCACAGCGCTCTTTTTGTCTTTCTTAATATATTGTTACGATATATGCAATGGCATATTGTCATTTTAGTACACAATTTATAAAGTTTTAATTAATGGTAACTGTTATATAAACTGAATTTAAAGAAAAACAATACAAATGCAAAACCATACATGTAGCATCTAAAATACTTTAGTAATAATTCATTTACAGCGTTATTGGTCTGTTGAAAGAATATCAGTTAAAGAAAACAGAATTGAAAGAAGATCAGAAAACAGAATTGTTTGTGTCGAAGAAATACGAGGTTAGAGTTTCTTTTGCTTAAATAGTAAAATAATACTTCACTAATTTGTATCGCTTTGCTATTGCTAATACATGTAAATATTAATCTTAAAGATATTCAATGACCGTTAATTTTGATTTTATCTTAATGCAAAAGTTTCCAGTTCTATTATATGTGTTGTAGCATAATGTATATGTTCCAATTCTATTAAGTATGTATTTATCATTAAGTTCTATGTCGTCTTCGCTCCGACCAACATAACGCATGTATCTTCTGAGTATTGTGTAAACATGCACACGTTAAAACTTCCCAGCCATTACATGAAGTATTTGAAAGCAAATAGTAATCCTTTAATTACCATATCTCCCATAATGGTCAACGACAAATGGTAAACACATACGAATAATAACAAATAGCTTGACATTATACTAAGCGATCATTAACACGTAATGGTGAAATAATACTTGTGTAGCATATATATATATGCTCGAAGCGAGAAAACTGAAATATTTTCACTCGTGCTAAATCACTCGTGAAAAAAAGTTATCTCACTTCTCGATGAAAATAAATTCTCTATTCCCGACAAACCAACAAATATTCTATTTATTATATACTCACAACCTGGAAATTTATGCAGAAAGAATATAATGCACCAAAACAATGACGTCAATAACGTCAACAACGTAAACAACGTCAGCAATTGCAACGTCATAAAGGAAGTTGTTTAAAAAATCTTCTTCTCTCAAACAACATGATCTAGAGGTCTAACATTTTGCATGTGCCACAAGCTTATGGTTCTCTATCAAGTTTGTTCATATAGACATGATCAAGAAAATGGTGTCAAATATGTTAATAGATAAAGACAATAGCTTCTGCTTGTCTGTAACTGTCAGAGTCTTTAAACAAGAGGAACAACTTTTGAATTATATTTCAAAGATGTAAATCTTTAGTTAAAATAATTACGCATATAAATAAAACCGGTATTAACAGTAACCGGATCTTAATATATTAATCAGTCACTAAACATGCAGTGCTTTGCAAAATGATAGGGTCATAACATCTCTTGATAAACTTGTTAACGCGTTTAATAAAAATTGTATGAAAGTGATATGACCAAAGATCTTTGTTTGTAACGTTTGTAAATCACATAATCACAGAGGTCAGGTTACGATAGTTCTTGTCGCAGAAGAGTTCTTAAATTGCTTTTATATTTTAGAAGTAGATCAGGGTTACGATAAAACAATTAAAAACAGTTTTTCAAGTTTATGGCAACAGTGGCGCTGCTGGAGAAGCTTCTGTAGTCAAATCTTACGAATATTAGTCTCCAACATGACTACAAGCGATAGAAAAACGAATAAGTTGAGAAACATAGACCCCATAAAACGTAGCTCTGGGAACATCTCCATCTAAGTGGGGTCAATAAACAATATCAAAATCATCTTCTTTTTTTTAATTTTACTTCTTACTTTTACTTTCACTTTTACTTATTTCAACATTTTCAATAGAGAGATGGAAATAAGCGAAATTATCATAAATGGTAGCTTTTTTGAGTAGAAAGAAAGGATTGTCAATGTTCAATATGTCATCCAGATACCGATAGGTGACATTAAGGGTTTCATTTATATCTGCCTGAGTATCTGATGAAAGACAATATGAAATCTCTTTTATAGCTATGCAAGAACAAATCCACTAAACCAAATTGCTAAGTACCTACCTAAGAATATGTCAATAATATTCTCATTGTTTTGTGTATTTTGAGCTTGATTAGAGATACGCTTAAACTGCAAAATAACGAGTGTAAATCGTCTGCTCTGACTGCATGAACATATTTTAAAACATTTAAGTCTATTGTGTTTTCTTAGAAATAAGTTATAACACTTATACAACTGGGTATATAGGATTTTATTAAGTACTTCGAATTAGTGAAGCTTTCGATGTTCCTAATTCTAAAATATGCCAGTTAAAATTATTTTGACATCATGTTTTACTAGCATTACCACTACAAATGCGTTTGCAAAAGAATTTTTCGAAATATTTAATGTTAATGCTGAATTACAGTTACTTGAATTTCAAACAATATTCAATTTAAAGGCAGGTAATTTAAGATTATCCATATTTCATTTTTTTTATAGACGGAAAATTTGCGATAAATGGGTCAATTTTTTATGTTTTTTTCTATTATTTCATACCAATTTTAAGAATTTTATATCTTTAAGCGATCTTTGGCTCATGTTATGTGTTTTATCAGCACATTTCATATTTTCATATAAAGGGAGGGTAACTCTCAAAAGATACAACAATTGAAACAAAAAATAAATGTTTTACAAACTATGGATCAAAACAAAATACTTATCATATATCTATTCTAAAATATATTTAAAATAAGAAAATTAGTTAAGATACAAAAGTTGATACTTAAAAATTTTGTTCAGTGTATGCGGTAGATTGTTCGTACCCATTGGGTAATTTGTCGACTCCATGAGGGCTCCCGCTACCATAATAATGATAATAATAATAAAGATTTTGTATTTATTTTTTGAATTGGTTTACCACATTTCAACATTACTAAATGATAATGATAACATAGCTTTTACGTATTTATCTCGCATACTAATCTGAATCTGAAATATTTTTTGAATTTTCTATTTGTTTTCTTTACACAGGAAACTGTTCTAGCCATCTTAGACAGTATGATCTATACAGACGATGTCATTCGTGCCAATTTTGAAATCCTTGAATCAGACGAATACGGGACTGAACCAGAGGAATCAAAAAACAAATCGGTTTTCCAGATATTCGCTGAAGTTGGTAATCAGGTAAGATATTTGTCTCTCTATCGTCAGTTATTTTTCGTTGTACCTTATATTGGATTTCACTTTGGCTGTAACCATAGATGTATCGTTTGCTTATTTCTCTGGATGATGACTGCTTTGTTAGAAATTTCCTGTTGATTGCATGTACATTTATTTACAATATTTTGTCAATTTGATCGCTGTAGACAGGACATTTGCGAGTGTGGGCACATATAAAATCGATTTAAACTAGCCAAGAGGACGTCATGTATACTGTTCAAAGTTAGTAACCCAGTCTTCATCACATTTTGTATTGTAATATTTTGCTGTTGCTTAACTTTTTAATTCGCTCATTTGATATAGCTTGTGTTAGAGAGCGGACCTACAGTGCCATTGCGTTTGGGTGCTTTGGTTTCATGTATACTGTTCAAAGTTAGTAACCCAGTCTTCATCACATTTTGTATTGTAATATTTTGCTGTTGCTTAACTTTTTAATTCGCTCATTTGATATAGCTTGTGTTAGAGAGCGGACCTACAGTGCCATTGCGTTTGGGTGCTTTGGTTTCTACAGGAACATTTGTTTTCATTTGTATATGCCAGATATTTGAAAAATACAATAAAGCCGAACAGTACAATTACCTACCACGGCAAGTAGGAATGTAATAGACCTGGCCTGGAATTCACCAAAAATTCTTCAAATTATTCTTAGACTTGAGCTCAAGTACTCAGATTTCGTTCACAAGTATTCTAATGGCCTTCAAAGATAAACAATTTTACCAAGTTGCTTTTTATTAGTATTTCTCATATTTATACACAGCAGCTTGTTACGAAAGTTTATACTTTAAATTTAAAGAAATATTGTGATTAAAATTTGCATACTTGGGCTTAAGTCTAAGAATATTCTCAAGAATGTTTGGTGAATTCAAGAAATATAAAAAGATCGGACAGGGAAAGTAGCATTCAAGGAGGACAGTCAACTACAAAACACAGAAACAAACACGCAAACAGACAAACAAGAAGGCAAAAGTAATAATAAATGCAAACGACATCACACACACACAAAAGGGTTGACAATAGGGCTATTGCCTTGGAACGGTCAGTGGCAAAGTAGGCCACTGGGGGTTTAAACCGGTTCTAGGGTGCACCAAACCTCACACTTACCCTACTGACATCCCATTAAAACAGGACGGTGTAAATAAAGAAATCCCCGCCATGATATAATCTCTAACCAACAAGGCAGCATCAATAGGCAATATAAGTAAAACACAAATATCCTCGTGTAAATATAATACAAAAAAACAATAGCCTAGAAAGCCACAATGAAGGTACTCAATGACTTGGCAGAAGCCAGAGCAGTAAGAGAATAAACCATTAAAGGCACGACAAAAAAGATCATGGACAACCATCAAACGCCACCGTCCCAATGGGCTTTAGGTAGGCGTCATCATAGGGTCCACAGCCTTTCCGATCATCGTACAATTAAAGAAGAAAGCATAGTGGCGAACTGTAAAAGGGCCCACCACCAAGCATGCAGTACGTTGCAAAATGATAGGGCCATAACCTCTTTTGATAAACTGTTTAACAAGTTTATCAAAGATAGTATGAAACTGATCATGACCAAGAATCTTACGAAGTTTATAAATCACTTCACCATAGAAGTCAGGTTGTGATAGTCCTTGTAAAGTCGATAGGTGAGTTATGTGATAAATAGAACTAACATTCGTTCTCATTATTACTGAATTTATTAAACTCGTTAGCAAAAATGATATAATGCTCGGCAAGAGCCTCGCATAACATCATTTTGCCAACTCGTTTTATAAATTCAGTAATCAATTAGTACTCATGTAAGATCCTCTATTTAATGACATTTGTTACAGCCTTTTCCTATGAATATATGTTTCTAAATTGTGTACATAATTAGAACTGCCTTTGTTATAACCATATTCGCATTTAAAATAATAGGTCAGACTTGTTATTTTAGATGTCATTACATAAGTATATGACCCGTTTTAATTTTGTTCGCAAATCGCCTTTAATTTCAGAACAGCCTAATTCATTACCATGAAAATGAATCACAAAAATCAAATAAATTACATTAAGTCAAGTGGATATATGAAAAACATGCATGATATATGCGGATATAGAGTGGAATATTACTTTACTGCCTTGTTGTGCATCGGAAACAAATTCCAAGGACATCCCTTTTCAATATTTACTAATATTCACACTAGCGTTTGTTTAGTGCAGTGTGGCGGCTGTAACATGTCTTCCAGTACATATGAAGGATGTTCCACAAGTTTGTGTACTTTTCCTGTAATTTTCTTATTTTTTTGATTTATAAAATCTTGATATTTTGCTTATAATTTCATATATATTTTTACGAACGTCAGTGAATATGTAAGCGTTGTTGTATTTATTGAAAAAATGTAATCAAAGCAAGATAGGTTGCGTTGCATGCAGCACCTGTTTTACACAGTACATACATTTTTTTCTCGTAATTATTTTGCTTACTGATACTGAATCATTTGAAGCGCCATTTCTTCTGCTGCTGTACAACATTGATGACGTTATTTTCTGAAAATGTCAATGTTCTAGCTGTAATGGTTTGGGATATACGGGGACAAAAGCACGGTTTTGCGAAACAAAACAATCAACAGAGCATGACGTGGGTTGGCGACCCTGGGCACTGCGTGGCTATAACATTTTGTGTGAGATTTATATATGCCGAAGTTGATAGAAAACGCTGCTATGGGACAGAGACTTTATAGAACTTTATTTTTTAAATGGCATAAGCAATTTCACTAAGTTCGAGAGTCGATTGAAAATGATCAGAAATATGGAAGGACAATGAGTGTCAGCAAATCATTGCCAGAGAGATTGTAAACGGTAATTTATGAAACAGGCGATTGATAGTGCTTGATCTTGCCAGTAATTTAGATGTGGGAAATACTACTTTTCATAGACTATTAAAGAAAAAATCAAAAAAAATCAGTGCCCGCTGGGTGCCTAAATTATTAACGGAGGACGAAAATGATAACATATTAGCGCTTCATAAACGGCGTCGCAAACGTCGGCGTTCTGCTCCGTGCGCATGACATACATGATTCGAGAACACCTGTTAGCAGGACAGTTCTGATTCGAACATTGTGAAATTATACGATCTAAGCAAGTAAAAAACATCGTTTCTGAGGATGTATTTTATATTTCGATCTTTGCAGTCATAACTAAAGTATAGTATCAGTACACGGAGTTGTGGAACACCCTCGTATTTAACAGTAGTACGTTCAGCAAACCAGGGCATCCGTTTTCAAAAAGAATATTCGGTCAGATGGTAATTCTGGTTACCCAATAATTGTTTCATAATAAAAAAACCATACCAATTAATACATTTATATTTTGCAGAAATATCTCAATCATCCAGCCGTTAGACTGCTGATTGAGAAAAAGTGGAATGACTTTGCGAGACGACATTTTGTGTAAGTACAGTATAGTCAATAAAAAGCATAGAAAGCCACAACGCAAGTACTTATAAAGGACATTCCTTAAAATTTCTTGTGATCTAGAATTAGACACGTTTGTAGAGTTTTGAACTTCTTTTAACAGTCCTTAGTTTTTAAAAATTAATCCTTTCGGATATCTGATACTCGTCGTCTATTTGGTATCACTAATATATTTTTATTGAACCTTATTTCGCTTTTCACAAAATGGTATTCCTTTCAAAATTGTACGTGAATCTTAAAAAACACTTACAATAAATATTTCACTTATTCGGTTACAAACTTCGTTATTATTACAAAGTCCACATACTTTGTATATCAATTCTAAAATCGAAACCATATGTTCGTCTAACACCTCTAAAACTTAATATGCTAACCTTTGTATAACTAACTAATCAGAGCTACCGTTACCATAAACTTCGGAAAACATTTGCAAAATGTTATTATCATTACCCTGATCTGTTTCATAAAATATAAAAGTAAAAGTAATTTAATTTAAAACTTCTTTTGCGATAAGGGCTAACACAATCGGAAATATGATGTAATTTACAGACTTCGTTAGATCCCATTGTACACACCCTATATTAAATGTGTTAAAAAATGAAGTTATGATCCTGTCATTTTGCAACGCAATGCATGTTTAATGGTTTACCACTTTTATTGTGCGATGACCTGAAAAATGGTTGACCCTATGATGACATTTACCTATATCCTGAAATGACGGTAACATTTGATTTTTGCCTACAGACATGTGTTATCGTGCCACGAATGATTTCTTTTAGCTTTGAGCTTTTTGTGATCGTCTGGTGTTGTCTGTCGTCCGTCCGTCGACCAACGTAAACTTTTTGATCAAAACGGCATCTCCTCCTAAACGACTGGGTCAATTTTGATGAAATTTCACAGGAAGCATCTTTGGTACAAAACTGGCTATAATCGGATTGATCCAGCCGAAAACATGATTGAAATGCAACGAAAAACTTTAAAAACCATCTCCTCTGAAAGTACTACTCAGAATTCAAAATAATTTCACAGACATGATAATTAGGTTACTCCTGTATCATGATTTGCTAAGCCGACCCTGATTCGTTGAAAAAACTGGCTTGCAAGACGACGGGACCATTTTCCCCTATATAGCTATATAGAAAACTTCAAAAGATATCTCCTCCTAAATGACTTGGCCAATTTTGATAAAAACTTCACAGGAAGCAGCCTTGGGTAGCCCGTTATCAATAGATCAAGTCTGGCCGGCCCACCCAAATAATGTGGTTGCTATGGCAATAAGAAGGAAAATATTAAACAAAATTTAAAAAATCTTCTCCACATTCTCCATCAGAAATCAAATAATGTCACGGGACATGATTATTAGGGTTATCTTCTATCAATATTTCTAAGCCGACCGGGATTCGTTGAAAACATACTGCCAGGTTTTTCTATATAGCTACATAGAAAACTCATCAAGCGACATCTTTGGCCAATTCTTATGAAACTCTTACAGGAAGATTATCTTAGGTAGTCCCGTTATCCACAATAGCTAAAAACAGTGTGGTCCCTCCTAAAACCTGGTCTGTGGCAAAAAGAAATACTTCTTTTGGAGATTTAAAAAATATATCCTCTGAAACTACTGATCAGAATCAAATTAATATTCCCAGAAATGATAATAACTTGATCCTCTATCACTATGGCTAAATACAACCTGATTTATTTAAAAACATGGCTGCCAGGTGTTGGGACCATTTTTACTATATATAGCTGTATAGAAAACTTAATGGGATGACAGTATGGTAAGTGTGAGGTTTGGTGCACCCTAGAACAGGTTTAAACCCCCAGTGGCCTACTTTGCCACTGACCGTGCCAAGGCGGTAGCCCTATTGTCAACCCTTTTGTGTTTGTGATGTCGTTTGCATTTATTATTACTTTTGCCTACTTGTTTGTCTGTTTTCGTGTTTGTTTCTGTGTTTTGTGGTTGACTGTTCTCCTTGAATGCTACTTTCCCTGTCCGATCTTTTTATATTTCTTCATAGATGGCCCTTTGTCAAAATAGTAAAAATTCGGGCCGGTCCACCCAAAAACCTGATTGCTGTTGCAACAAGTAGGGAAATATTTAAAAAACTTTAAAAGTCTGCGCCTTTGAAACGACTTGACAGATTTTAAAATAATGTCACACACATGATAATTATGTGATAACCTATCAATATTGCTAAATCTAACCTGATTTGTTGTCAAACATGACTGTCAGAGTATTGGGCCGTTTTCCCTATTCTTTTTGCCACAGAACCAGGTTTTAGGGAGGACCCACTCTGTTTTAAGCTATTGTGATAACGGACTTCCCAAAGATGCTTCCTGTAAAGTTTCATAAGAATTGCCCAAAGATGTCGCTTGAAGTTTTCTATGTAGCTATACAGAAAAGCCTGGCAGTAATGTTTTCAACGAATCCGGTCGGCTTTAGAAATCTTGATAGAAGATAACCTAATAATAATGTCCGTGACATTATTTTATTTAGAAAATTCAAACGACATCTCCTCCTAAGCGACTTTGCCATTGTTGATAAAACCGGATTCGTTGAAAACATTTCTGCCAGTTTCTACCAATATCCTGTTCGACAGTTATATCTACTGTTCATGTATTGATGTGATTCATACACGTTATATATGATGTGATTCATACACGTTATATATGATGTGATTCATACACGTTATATTGGATGTGATTCATACACGTTATATATGATGTGATTCATACACGTTATATTGATGTGATTCATACACGTTATATATGATGTGATTCATACACGTTATATTTGATGTGATTCATACACGTTATATATGATGTGATTCATACACGTTATATTGATGTGATTCATCCACGTTATATTGATGTGATTCATACACGTTATATTGATGTGATTCATACACGTTATATATGATGTGATTCATACACGTTATATTGATGTGATTCATACACGTTATATATGATGTGATTCATACAAGTTATATTTGATGTGATTCATACACGTTATATATGATGTGATTCATACACGTTATATTGATGTGATTCATACACGTTATATATGATGTGATTCATACACGTTATATTGATGTGATTCATACACGTTATATTGATGTGATTCATCCACGTTATATATGATGTGATTCATACACGTTATATTGATGTGATTCATACACGTTATATATGATGTGATTCATACACGTTATATTTGATGTGATTCATACACGTTATATATGATGTGATTCATACACGTTATATTGATGTGATTCATCCACGTTATATTGATGTGATTCATACACGTTATATATGATGTGATTCATACACGTTATATTGATGTGATTCATACACGTTATATATGATGTGATTCATACACGTTATATTGATGTGATTCATACACGTTATATATGATGTTATTCATACACGTTATATTTGATGTGATTCATACACGTTATATTGATGTGATTCATACACGTTATATATGATGTGATTCATACACGTTATATTGATGTGATTCATACACGTTATATTGATGTGATGCATCCACGTTATATATGATGTGATTCATACACGTTATATTGATGTGATTCATACACGTTATATATGATGTCATTCATACACGTTATATTGATGTGATTCATACACGTTATATTTATGTGATTCATCCACGTGTTGTATGATGCATGAATACAACAATAATATTCTGGGAAAATTTTATAAAAATCAAATAATGAGATCAATAGATTGCATTCGATTGAAAACGCACGAGCCCAGAGTAAATGTATTAAAGGTATAGCAAGTGTATTTTAAAAGAAACCGTTCCAAGTTCCAGGTATAAAAGAGTGTATAAGGTAAACATATGTGTTTACAGATGTCTTCTAACAGTTATTAGAAATGTCAAGACATATGTATTTAACTCGCTTACTGAAAACAGATATCAAACCTGTCAAGAAATATATCCGTCTTTTATTTATATATACATTTCCATTTTAGGACACATGCTATGATGTATCTCATTAGCTTGATCGTGTTGACAATTGTCGCTGTGATGTCAGTATCGGCGGATAACGTTATCACATACGATTCACCTTCGCAGTACGTTCGGGCAAGTTTTGAGATGGTGTTCTACATTTGGGCTGTCCTGCAATTGATCAAAGAAGTCTTACAACTTATAAGGTGACGTACTTAATAATTGAAGAGATATTTCATGTTTATATTAATTTTGATTTTTAATTCGTGCAGTTGAAACATCAGGTAGCTTAAATGTTTCATTCTTAGTATGTTACTGCAGTTACGAAATAATAATTATATCAACACAAACATGTAATTCCGTTAGTAGAAATTTAGTACATGCAGCTATACATATACTAAATTTAGATTTATCACATAACATTGCTTCTGGGAGTGCAATAAAGCCATGATTTATTTCTCGTAATACACTAGTGTATTACAGATGCAAATGAGGACCGAATAACTGTATTTGTATACAGTAAAAAAATTGTTTGCATGGTATATCATACGGTACGTTCAGACGCCTTTATTATTCATCATTATTTGAAATCTTAATTCAAAAAATGAATGTTAGTAACGTTAAATTTGGTTTAAGGTGTCGCATTATTTGTAAGGAGAACGCATTTACAGCAGCGTAACGTAGCGACGTCATGTAAACAACAAAACGACGTCATGTTTTGTCTTCAAAATTGCCGCCGTATATAAGGAAAATTTACAACATTAAATTGAAACTATCACGTCGTAGGTGTGTTATGTGATCAACAGAATCTTACATTCGTGACTGTGTATTATTGACTTTAATAAACTCGTTGGATAAAAAGATAAGATACTCGGCAAGAGCCTCATATCCTATCTTTTTATCGAACTCGTTTATTAAAATCAATAATACACAGTCACTCATATAAGATCCTCTATATTAAAGTCGAACAGGAAATGTAGCATTGAAGGATCACAGTAAACAAACATGCACATTAAAACAACCAGTAATACATAAAAGGCAAGGTATGTGACATCACAAACATAACATGGTTGACGACAGGGCAGGGCTATACCTTAGGAGTTTATGCACGGTTCTACGGTGCATCAAATCTCACTCTGATACTTTTGTTTCTCAAATAAAACATTTTGTGTCCACAATATGTGGCGTACATGCAGCGTAATCTTCATTAAACGTATTAAAACGATTACCAAAAGAAGTTCTGACCCTATCATTTTGCAACGCATTGCATGTTTAGTGGTTGACCCATTTACAGTTCGCCACTATGCTTTCCTCTTTCTTGATTGTGCGATGACAGGACAGACTGTAGACCCTATGATGACGTCTACCTAAATCCTCAAAGGACGGTAGCCTTTGACATTTGCTCTGGCTTCTGCCAAGTAAATGAGTCTTTATGGCCTTCTAGGCCTTTTTTTGTATTCATATATAGATAATAATCTATGCATTATATTTCCTATTAATGCTGCCTTGTTAGAATATAACGTGACGGGGATATCTTTTTTACAACGTCCCGTTTTATTGGGGTGACAATAGGGTAAGAGTGACGTTCGGTGCACACTAGACTATGTATTTAACCCCCAGAGGCATTTTTTGACTCTGACCATTCCAAAGCGGTAGCCCTTTTGTCAACCCCTTTATATTTGTGATGTCATATCTTGATTTTTATTCATCTTTGTAAATATTGTTTGTATGCGTGTTTTGGCTGACTTTGGTCCTTGAATGCTACATTTCCTGTTCGACTTTTCTATCTACTTTTTGGTTTCTGTGACTTTTTTTTACCTACTTTTTTATTAGTTTTTAGAGGATATAGCCTGGTCGGGATTTCTTTATTAGTTTACTCCGGTGTAAGGAATTTAGGATTGCTCTTTTAATATCCGTATATTATTATTCTTTCCGTATGTCTGTCTGTCGGTCCGTCTATCCCTGTCCGAGTGATACATTATTTAACTATCATTGGATTCCAATACTAGTAAACACAAATGTTCACCATCATAAGACAATGTGTCCCGACTAAGAGCCCGATCCCTACCTTCTGTATTCACCACTCGTTGTGTTGTGTGTTTTCCTTCTGTATTCACCACTCGTTGTGTTGTGTGTTGTCCCGATCCCTACCTTCTGTATTCACCACTCGTTGCGTTGTGTGTTGTCGAGATCCCTACATTATGTATTCACCATTCGTTGTATTGTGTGTTGTCTCGATCCCTACCTTCTGTATTCACCACTCGTTGCGTTGTGTGTTGTCCCGATCCCTACATTATGTATTCACCACTCGTTGTGTTGTGTGTTGTCTCGATCCCTACCTTCTGTATTCACCACTCGTTGTGTATTGTCCCGATCTCTAACTTATGTATTCACCACTATTTGCGTTGTGTGCTGTACTTATGTATTCACCACTCGTTGCGTTGTGTGTTGTCCCGATCACTACATTATGTATTCACCACTCGTTGTGTTGTGTGTTGTATCGATCACTACCTTCTGTATTTACCACCCGTTGTGTATTGTCCCTATCTTTAACTTATATATTCACCACTCGTTGTGTTGTGTGTTGTACTTCTGTTTTCACCACTCGTTGAGTTGTATGTAGTCCCGATCTCTACCTTATGTATTCACCACGCGTTGTGTTGTGTGTTGTCTTCCTGTTTTCACCACCCGTTGGGTTGTGTGTTGTCGCGATCCCTACATTATGTATTCACCACTCGTTGTGTTGTGTGTTGTCTCGATCCCTACTTTCTGTATTCACCACTCGTTGTGTATTGTCCCGATCTCTAACTTATGTATTCACCACTCGTTGTGTTGTGTGTTGTATCGATCACTACCTTCTGTATTCACCACCCGTTGTGTATTGTCCAGATCTCTAACTTATGTATTCACCACTCGTTGTGTTGTGTGTTGTACTTATGTATTCACCACTCGTTGAGTTGTATGTAGTCCCGATCTCTACCTTATGTATTCACCACGCGCTGTGTTGTGTGTTGTCTTTCTGTATTCCCCACACGTTGTGTTGTGTGTTTTCCCGATCCCTATCTTCTGTATTCACCACTCGTTGTGTTGTGTGTTGTTCCGATACCTACCGTATGTATTTACCACTTGTTGTGTTGTGTGTTGTCCCGATCCCTACCTTCTGTATTACCCACTCGTTGTGTTGTGTGTAGTCCCGATCTCTACCTTCTGTATTCACCACTCGGTGTGTTGTGTGTTTTCCCGATCCCTGCCTTCTGTGTGTGTTGTCCCGATCCCTTCACTATGTATCACCACTCGTTGTGTTGTCGTTCTGTATTCACCACTCGTTGTGTTGTCCTTCTGTATTCACCACTCGTCGTGTTGTCCTTCTGTATTCACCACTCGTTGTGGTTGTGTTGTCCCGATCCCTACCTTCTGTATTCACCACTCGTTGTGTTGTCCTTCTGTATTCACCACTCGTTGTGTTGTCCTTCTGTATTCATCACTCGTTGTGGTTGTGTAGTACCGATCCCTACCTTCTGTATTCACCACTCGTTGTGTTGTCCTTCTGTATACACCACTCACTGTGGTTGTGTTGTCCCGATCCCTACCTTCTGTATTCACCACTCGTTGTGTTGTCCTTCTGTATTCACCACTCGTCGTTGTGTTGTCCTTCTGTATTCATCACTCGTTGTGGCTGTGTTGTTCCGATCCCTACCTTCTGTATTCACCACTCGTTGTGTTGTCCTTCTGTATTCACCACTCATTGTGTTGTCCTTCTGTATTTACCACTCGTTGTGGTTGTGTTGTCCCGATCCCTACCTTCTGTATTCACCACTCGTTGTGTTGTCCTTCTGTATTCACCACTCGTTGTGTTGTCCTTCTGTATTCATCACTCGTTGTGGTTGTGTTGTCCCGATCCCTACCTTCTGTATTCACCACTCGTTGTGTTGTCATTCTGTATACACAACTCGTGTGTTGTGTGTTGTCCTTCTGTATTCACCACTCGTTGTGTTGTGTGTTGTCCTTCTGTATTCACCACTAGTTGTGTAGTGTGTTGTCCTTCTGCATTCACCACTCGTTGTGGTTGTGTTGTCCCGATCCCTACCTTCTGAATTCACCACTCGTTGTGTTGTCCTTCTGTATTCACCACTTGTTGTGTTGTCTTTCTGTATGCACCACTCGTTGTGTTGTGTGTCGTCCTTCTGCATTCACCACTCGTTGTGGTTGTTTTATCCCGTTTTGTCCCGATTCACCACTCGTTGTGTTGTCCTTCTGTATTCACCACTTGTTTTGTTGTCCTTCTGCATTCACCACTCGTTGTGGTTGTGTTGTCCCGATCCCTACCTTCTGTATTCACCATTAGTTGTGTTGTCCTTCTGTATTCACCACTCGTGTGTTGTGTGTTGTCCTTCTGTATTCACCACTCGTTGTGTTACGTGTTGTCCTTCTGTATTCACCACTAGTTGTGTTGTGTGTTGTCCTTCTGCATTCACCACTCGTTGTTGTTGTGTTGTCCCGATCCCTACCTTCTGTATTCACCACTCATGTGTTGTGCGTTGTCCTTCTGTATTCACCACTAGTTGTGTTGTGTGTTTTCCTTTTGCATGCAACACTCGTTGTGGCTTTGTTGTCCCGATCCCTACCTTCTGAATTCACCACTCGTTGTGTTGTCCTTCTGTATTCAACACACGTTGTGTTGTCCTTTTGTATTCACCACTCGTTGTGTTGTATGTCGTCCTTCTGCATTCACCACTCGTTGTGGTTGTTTTGTCCCAATCCCTACCTTCTGAATTCACCACTCGTTGTGTCGTCCTTATGTATTCACCACTCGTTATGTTGTTCTTCTGTATTCACCACTCGTGTGTTGTCCTTCTGTATTCACCACTCGTTGTGGTTGTGTTGTCCCGATCCCTACCTTCTGTATTCACCACTCGTTGTGTTGTCCTTCTGTATTCACCACTCGTGTGTCGTCTGTTGTCCTTCTGTATTCACAGCTCGTTGTGGTTGTGTTGTCCCGATCCCTACCTTCTGTATTCACCACTCGTTGTGTTGTCCTTCTGTATTCACCACTCGTTGTGTTGTCCTTCTGTATTCATCACTCGTTGTGGTTGTGTAGTACCGATCCCTACCTTCTGTATTCACCACTCGTTGTGTTGTCCTTCTGTATACACCACTCATTGTGGTTGTGTTGTCCCGATCCCTACCTTCTGTATTCACCACTCGTTGTGTTGTCCTTCTGTATTCACCACTCGTCGTTGTGTTGTCCTTCTGTATTCATCACTCGTTGTGGCTGTGTTGTTCCGATCCCTACCTTCTGTATTCACCACTCGTTGTGTTGTCCTTCTGTATTCACCACTCATTGTGTTGTCCTTCTGTATTTACCACTCGTTGTGGTTGTGTTGTCCCGATCCCTACCTTCTGTATTCACCACTCGTTGTGTTGTCCTTCTGTATTCACCACTCGTTGTGTTGTCCTTCTGTATTCATCACTCGTTGTGGTTGTGTTGTCCCGATCCCTACCTTCTGTATTCACCACTCGTTGTGTTGTCATTCTGTATACACAACTCGTGTGTTGTGTGTTGTCCTTCTGTATTCACCACTCGTTGTGTTGTGTGTTGTCCTTCTGTATTCACCACTAGTTGTGTAGTGTGTTGTCCTTCTGCATTCACCACTCGTTGTGGTTGTGTTGTCCCGATCCCTACCTTCTGAATTCACCACTCGTTGTGTTGTCCTTCTGTATTCACCACTTGTTGTGTTGTCTTTCTGTATGCACCACTCGTTGTGTTGTGTGTCGTCCTTCTGCATTCACCACTCGTTGTGGTTGTTTTATCCCGTTTTGTCCCGATTCACCACTCGTTGTGTTGTCCTTCTGTATTCACCACTTGTTTTGTTGTCCTTCTGCATTCACCACTCGTTGTGGTTGTGTTGTCCCGATCCCTACCTTCTGTATTCACCATTAGTTGTGTTGTCCTTCTGTATTCACCACTCGTGTGTTGTGTGTTGTCCTTCTGTATTCACCACTCGTTGTGTTACGTGTTGTCCTTCTGTATTCACCACTAGTTGTGTTGTGTGTTGTCCTTCTGCATTCACCACTCGTTGTTGTTGTGTTGTCCCGATCCCTACCTTCTGTATTCACCACTCATGTGTTGTGCGTTGTCCTTCTGTATTCAACACTAGTTGTGTTGTGTGTTTTCCGTTTGCATGCAACACTCGTTGTGGCTTTGTTGTCCCGATCCCTACCTTCTGAATTCACCACTCGTTGTGTTGTCCTTCTGTATTCAACACACGTTGTGTTGTCCTTTTGTATTCACCACTCGTTGTGTTGTATGTCGTCCTTCTGCATTCACCACTCGTTGTGGTTGTTTTGTCCCAATCCCTACCTTCTGAATTCACCACTCGTTGTGTCGTCCTTATGTATTCACCACTCGTTATGTTGTTCTTCTGTATTCACCACTCGTGTGTTGTCCTTCTGTATTCACCACTCGTTGTGGTTGTGTTGTCCCGATCCCTACCTTCTGTATTCACCACTCGTTGTGTTGTCCTTCTGTATTCACCACTCGTGTGTCGTCTGTTGTCCTTCTGTATTCACAGCTCGTTGTGTTGTGTGTTGCATTCACCACTCGTTGTGGTTGTGTTGTCCCGATCCCTACCTTCTGTATTCACCACTCGTTGTGGTTGTGTTGTCCCGATCCCTACCTTCTGTATTCACCACTCGTTGTGGTTGTGTTGTCCCGATCACTACCTTCTGTATTCACCACTCGTTGTGGTTGTGTTGTCCCGATCCCTACCTATTGTATTCACCACTCGTTGTGTTGTACTTCTGTATTCACCACTCATGTGTTGTGTGTTGTCCTTTTGTATTCACCACTCGTTGTGGTGTGTGTTGTCCCGATCCCTACTTTCTGAATTCACCACTCGTTTTATTGTGTGTTGTCCTTCTGTACTCCCCACTCGTTTGTGTTGTGTGTTGTCCTGATCCCTACCTTCTATAATCACACCTCGTTGAGTTGTGTGTTGTCCTGATCCCTACCTTATTTATTCACCACTCGTTGTGTTGTGTGTTGTCCTTCTGTATTGACCACTCGTTGTGTTGTCCTTCTGTATTCACCACTCGTGTGTTGTGTGTTGTCCTTCTGTATTCACCACTCGTTGTGTTGTGTGTTGTCCTTCTGTATTCACCACTCGTTGTGTTGTGTTATGTGTTGTCCTTCTGTATCCAGCAAACGTTGTGCTGTATTGTGGGTTTTTCTTTTGTATACACCACTCGTTGTGTTGTGTTGTTGGTTTTCCTTCTGTATTCACCAATCGCTGTGTTGTGTTGTGTGTTGTGCTTCTGTATTTGCCACTCGTTGTGTTGTGTGTTGTGCTTCTGTATTCATCTCTCGTTGTGTTGTCTGGTGTCCTTCTGTATTCACCACTCGTTGTGTTGTGTTGTGTGTTGTCTTTCGGTATTAACCACTCATTGTGTTGTGTGTTGTCATTCTGTATTACCACTCGTTGTGTTGTGTTGTGTGTTGTCCTTCTGTATTCACCATTCGTTGTGTTGTGTTGTGGGTTTTCCTTTTGTAATCACCACTCGTTGTGTTGTGTTGTGTGTTGTCCTTCTGTATTCACCACTCGTTGTGTTGTGTGTTGTGCTTCTGTATTCACCATTCGTTGTGTTGGCTTATGTCCTTCTTTATTCACCACTCGTTGTATTGTGATGTCCTTCTGTATTCACCACTCGTTGTGTTATGTTGTGTGTTGTCTTTCTGCATTTACCACTCATTGTGTTGTGTGTTGTCCTTCTGTATTCATCACTCGTTGTGTTGTGTGTTGTCCTTGTATTAACCACTCGTTGTGTTGTGTGTTATCATTCTGTATTCACCACTTGTTGTGTTGTGTTATGTGTTTTCCTTCTGTATCCAGCACTCGTTGTGCTGTGTTGTGGGTTTCCTTTTGTATACACCACTCGTTGTGTTGTGTTGTTGGTTTTCCTTCTACATTCACCAATCGCTGTGTTGTGTTGTGTGTTGTGCTTCTGTATTTGGCACTCGTTGTGTTGTGTGTAGTGCTTCTGTATTCATCACTCGTTGTGTTCTGTGTTGTCCTTCTATATTCACCACTAGTTGTGTTGTGTTGTGTGTTGTTCTTCTGTATTAACCACTCGTTGTGTTGTATGTTGTCATTCTGTATTCACCACTCGTTGTGTTGTGTTGTGTGTTGTCCTTCTGTATTCACCATTAGTTGTGTTGTGTTGTGGGTTTTCTTTTTGTAATCACCACTCGGTGTGTTGTGTTGTGTGTTGTCCTTCTGTATTCACCACTCGTTGTGTTGTGTTGTGTGTTGTCCTTCTGTATTAACCACTCATTGTGTTGTGTGTTGTCATTCTGTATTCCCACTCGTTGTGTTGTGTTGTGTGTTGTCATTCTGTATTCACCATTCGTTGTGTTGTGTTGTGGGTTTTCCTTTTGTAATCACCACTCGTTGTGTTGTGTTGTGTGTTGTCCTTCTGTATTCACCACTCGTTGTGTTGTGTGTTGTGCTTCTGTATTCACCATTCGTTGTGTTGGCTTATGTCCTTCTGTATTCACCACTCGTTGTGTTGTGTTGTGTGTTGTCTTTCTGCATTTACCACTCATTGTTGCATGTTGTCCTTCTGCATTCATAACTCGTTGTGTTGTGTGTTTTCCTTCTGTATTAACCACACGTTGTGTTGTATTGTATTGTCCTTATGTATTCACCACTTGTTGTGTTGTGTTGTGTGTTGTCTTTCTGCATTCACCACTCGTTGTGTTGTGTGTTTTCCTTTTGTATTAACCACACGTTGTGTTGTGTTGTGTTGTGTGTTGTCCTTCTGTGTTCACCACTCGTTGTGTTGTGTGTTGTCCTTCTATATTCATCACTCGTTGTGTTGTGTGTTGTCCTTGTATTAACCACTCGTTGTGTTGTGTGTTATCATTCTGTATTCACCACTTGTTGTGTTGTGTTATGTGTTGTCCTTCTGTATCCAGCACTCGTTGTGCTGTGTTGTGGGTTTTCCTTTTGTATACACCACTCGTTGTGTTGTGTTGTTGGTTTTCCTTCTACATTCACCAATCGCTGTGCTGTGTTGTGGGTTTTCCTTTTGTATACACCACTCGTTGTGGTGTGTTGTTGGTTTTCCTTCTACATTCACCAATCGCTGTGTTGTGTTGTGTGTTGTCTTTCTGCATTCACCACTCGTTGTGTTGTGTGTTTTCCTTTTGTATTAACCACACGTTGTGTTGTGTTGTGTTGTGTGTTGTCCTTCTGTGTTCACCACTCGTTGTGTTGTGTGTTGTCCTTCTGTATTCATCAGTCGTTGTGTTGTGTGTTGTCCTTGTATTAACCACTCGTTGTGTTGTGTGTTATCATTCTGTATTCACCACTCGTTGTGTTGTGTTATGTGTTGTCCTTCTGTATCCAGCACTCGTTGTTCTGTGTTGTTGGTTTTCCTTTTGTATACACCACTCGTTGTGTTGTGTTGTTGGTTTTCCTTCTACATTCACCAATCGCTGTGTTGTGTTGTGTGTTGTGCTTCTGTATTCATCACTCGTTGTGTTGTGTGTTGTCCTTCTATATTCACCACTAGTTGTGTTGTGTTGTGTGTTGTCCTTCTGTATTAACCACTCGTTGTGTTGTGTGTTGTCATTCTGTATTCACCACTCGTTGTGTTGTGTTGTGTGTTGTCCTTCTGTATTCACCACTCATTGTTGTATGTTGTCCTTCTGCATTCACCACTCGTTGTGTTGTGTGTTGTCCTTCTGTATTCACCACTCGTTGTGTTGTGTTGTGTGTTTTCCTTCTGTATTAACCACTAGTTGTGTTGTGTGGTGTGCTTCTGTATTCACCACTCGTTGTGTTGTCTGATGTCCTTCTGTATTCACCACTCTTTATGTTGTGTTGTCCTTCTGTATTCACCACTGATTGTGTTGTGTTGTGTGTTGTCATTCTGTATTCACCACTCGTTGTGTTGTGTTATGTTGTGTGTTGTTCTTCTGTGTTAACCACTCGTTGTGTTATGTTGTGTATTGTCCTTCTGCATTCACCACTCATTGTGTTGTGTTGTGTGATTTCCTTCTGTGTTAACTACTCGTTGCGTTGTGTTGTGTTGTGTGTTATCCTTGTGTATTAACCACTCATTGTGTTGTGTTTTGTCCTTCTGTATACACCACTCGTTGTGTTGTGTTGTGTGTTGTCCTTCTGTATTCACCACACGTTGTGGTGTGTTGCCCTTCTGTATTCACCACTCGCTGTGTTGTGTTGTGTGTTTCCTTCTGCATTCACCACTCGTTGTGTTGTGTTGTGTGTTGTCTCTCTGCATTCACCGCTCGTTGTGTTGTGTTGTGTTGTGTGTTGTCCTTCCTCATTCACCACTCGTTGTATTGTGCTGTGTGTTGTCCTTCTGTGTTCACCACTCGTTGTGTTGTGTTCTGTGTTGTCCGTCTGTAGTCACCACTCGTTGTGTTTTGTGTTGTCCTTCTGTATTCACTCACCACTCGTTTTGTTGTGTTTTGTCCTTCTGTATTCACCACTCGTTGTGTTGTGTGTTGTTCTTCTGTATTCACCACTCGTTGTGGTTGTGTTGTCCCGATCCTTACCTTCTGAATTTACCACTCGTTGTGTTGTGTGTTGTCCTTCCGTATTCATCACTCGTTGTGTTGTGTGTTGTCCTTCTGCATTCACCACTAGTTGTGTTGTGTGTTGTCCTTCTGCATTCACCACTCGTTGTGGTTGTGTTGTACTTTCCAATGAATATTTAATTTGCTCTTTGTTTGCAGGGGAGTGCAGACCTACGTTCTGTTGCGTTTGGGTGCTATTATTTGTATAGGACCATTTTTGTCTCATTCATGGTCATGGTCACACATTTACGTTAAAGGTTATTGCTTAAAATGTCGTTCTATACTTTCTTTATCTATCATTGGTTTCCGATAATATTTGACATAAATGTTTATAAAAAGATGTGTCGTGACTAAGAGCTAGCCCCCTTCCTTCATTTTCAAAGTCACACACATACTTTGAAGCTTCTTAAAATTTCGAATCCGGGCTATAACAGCTGTATAAATCATTTGATTCCAATAATATTATGAAAAAATGTATACCACCATCAGACATTTTGTCACGATCAGAGACATATGCCTACTTTCTAAGTCAATTTAACACACTTTGAAGTTTATTGCTATAATTTTGTGTCCGATATTCTTAATCTGTCATAGGAATTTAGTAATAATATACACAAGTTGAGGGAGATTAGTGTTGGCTAATAGGGTCACGCTCTATAAATAAAGACATTCATTTATTCATTCAGTCATTCTTTAAATCATTATTCGTTCATTCATTCATTCATTCATTCATTTATTCATTCATTCATTCATTCATTCATTCAGTGTTCACTACAATGAATGTGTACATGGGACGATGTGTTTCGACCAACAGCCTACCGTCTAGTTTAAGGTCACACTTACACTTTCATAAATATTTTTATAATTTTATGTCCGGGCATAAGACTCTGTATCTATCATTGGATTCTAAAAACGTTCATCACCATTACACGATGTGTATTCCCCAACAGCAAGATGCCTGGCGGCAAGGTCACACTTAGACGTTGAAGGTTATTGCTATAATTGATTTTAACCTTGTGACCCAAACCGTTAGAGGGCATGTACTGCTTGCAATACGCCTTTGCCTTGTTTACATAGAAACTAGAATGAGAAAAATAGTCCTGTAGAAATCACAGCACCCACACGCAATGGCACCGTAGATCCGCACTGTACCACAAGCAAAGAGCTAATTAACTATACAATGGAAAGGACATTACACAATGAGTGGTGAAGACAGGGTTACCGAATTGAAACGGTCAATATGGCCAACTGGTTAGCTTAAACCTCGCTAGTATCATGTCTTCAGTGCTCAAATAGACAAGGCAGTGTACATCCCATCAAAAGGATATTTCTAACAATAAAGCCCACATCCAGAGATATTAGGAAACGATACACGTAAATGTTATTGTAAAGATATATTAAAAAAGAAACACAATTAGAAACACCTCAGGATGTAACCAGAATTGTACTGAACAACGTCAAAGAGAAAGCCAATCTAGTATTCGACCAAAAAACCCGAGGGACGAAGGTTCCTGCACCAACCTCCCCTTGTTTAAACCACTAAAAACGATATTTTAAAAAGAAATGTTTGTTTTCCGGTATTACGTTCTGAACTAGTATCTTGGTCCCGAGTTCAAGCCCGTATTTAGACACGTATGCGTCTAAGTTAATAAACCACACAGGCAGGTAACAGTGTCCGCTCTGCCGATTAAACCAGTTGGGTTTCAATAACATCAGTTGTTTCAAAATTCACACATAGTATGTCTAAATACATCCAGTATGTTCTTTTATTTCAGGTTGGGTATAAAAGACTACATTACAGATGTGTTCAACATTGCTGAAATCATGTCCTCTCTTCTTATGGTCGCTATACTTCCTGTGCGGTATGCGCATGTGCGTGCCAGCTGGTACATGTTTTCCTGCGCATATTTCATTTGGGCGATCTTGGTTTTCAAATATATAGCAGTTTTTAAGTATGTGTGTATTTATTTTTTAATTGTTACATTTTATGCTCAACGTTTATAAACTACAGTCAAACAGTGGTAATATGTACAGATACAAAACATGTACACGAGTCCCTCTTTATACACGCAACATTAATGTCTGCATTCGACCGGCATGGAATGATATTTTTAAGACAAGAATTATATTGTTTAAACATGTTATATTATCAACAATGTATTTAATGCGCACGTGTCACTTTTATAACACACACAATTTAATGAAATTTTATATTGTATTTTTAGTTATCATTCATGTCTTAATACAAACACATTTATATACATGATGGCTAGATGCCTGAAACATACCAAATTAAAACAACGCTTCAATAGTTACAAATAAACCATTTATAGTTAAGCATAATACTCCATTTGTAGCATGTCACTGGAATTCCCTTTGTATTTACACAGGTGTAAATTGTTTATTTGAAAATAAGACCTGTTAGAATAAATGGTGTACTCTAACAACCAGTCATTGGAAGTTAGAGTATGACAGAGAGCTGAAATGGACATGCTACAAAACAAATGGAGTATGTATATCTCGATGTTTAAAGCAATCAACTCGTTGAGACCATACTCTATCATTTATTTAAAGTGAACTATGAACTTATTAATTAGTGTTTATAGTTCCGATCAATTCGTTTCATCCGAGATAAAACAAAATAGATATAGGTTTACCTTTGCCAATTCCAGAATCGTTGCTATATGACTTAATGTCGGTTTAAAATATTCAATAATACATCTCCTTGACTAGTATTCGTTATTTATATCGTGTTTAAGTACATATATGATAACAGGTCTTCCTCGATGAGTTAGTGGTATGACGATGCTATACAAATGGGGAGAATTGTTCGTAGAAAGAAAAATATAATGACACATATTTTTGACTAACTTAGGATCTAACGCAAACAAAAAAAAAACACGTTGGTTTATTATATAATAGAAATAAATACTGGAAAGATCAATAAAAAGCAACGTACACAAACATTAGAGACGAGAAACAGACTAGGTTTTATTAAGTCCATTCATAAGAGGTAATGTAAGGTGCAACATTTCTCACGCACTCCCTAGCACAATCTTAAGCGGTATTCTACCTTTAAAACCACATTAATGGAGCTCGAAGATCACAAAGGACCAGTAAGTAATACATTTTGAAATGGACACGATTTGACACTGGTAAATGGATCGAAACTAGAGAAAGAACTAAAAAGCCTATCGTCTCGTGAATACATCCATTTACTTTAATACATCCATTGAATAGTTGCATTATTCAAATTTAAGAAACCTATACAATTTACACAACAGAAAACCCGGAACGTATGTACAGATTTTATGGCGGATCGTTGGTGAGGAAGTGGTCAGATTCAGCCTGATGTTTGCAGTTATTATCCATGCATTTGGTGGATGCTTTATGTTGGCGTTGAAAGCAGATGGGTTTTTGGGTTACTTAAAAGGCCACAATGAGACAAGGTAAGGACAGTAGAGTTCACTTAAGCTATGTACACTCAGTTTTCTCATAAACAAAGTAGATAAGTGTTCCATCCTAGAAGGCACTTTGTGTCTATTTCTTTTTCCCTCAACTGTTACTGTGTTTTACTAGTTCTTCTGCAGGACTTAAAGGGGTTACATCAGGCTTGTGGGGACTAGTGGTTCGACTTACATCAGGCTTGTGGGGACTAGTGGTCCGATTTACATCAGGCTTGTGGGGACTAGTGGTCATCAGGCTTGTGGGAACTAGTGGTCCGACTTACATCAGGCTTGTGGGGACTAGTGGTCATCAGGCTTGTGGGGACTAGGGGTCCGACTTACATCATGCTTGTGGGGACTAGTGGTCATCATGCTTGTGGGGACTAGTGGTCATCAGGCTTGTTTGGACAAGTGGTCCGACTTACATCAGGCTTGTGGGAACTAGTGGTCGGACTTACATCAGGCTTGTGGGGACTAGTGGTCCGACTTACATCAGGCTTGTGTGGATTAGTGGTCATCAGGCTTGTGGGGACTAGTGGTCCGACTTACATCAGGCTTGTGGGGACTTGTGGTCATCAGGCTTGTGGGGACTAGTGGTTATCAGGCTTGTGGGGACTGGTGGTCCGACTTTCATCAGGCTTGTGGGGACTAGTGGTCCGACTTACATCAGGCCTGTTGGGATTAATGGTCATCAGGCTTCTGGGGACTAGTGGTCCGACTTACATCTGGCTTGTGGGGACTAGTGGTCCGACTTACATCAGGCTTATGGGGACTAGTGGTCCGACTTACATCCGGCTTGTGGGGACTAGTGATCCGACTTACATCATGCTTGTGGGGACTAGTGGTCCGACTTACATCAGGCTTGTGGGGACTAGTGGTCCGACTTATATCAGGCTTGTGGGGATTAGTGGTCATCAGGCTTGTGGGGACTAGTGGTCCTACTTACATCAGGCTTATGGGGACTAGTGGTCATCAGGCTTGTGGGGACTAGTGGTCCGACTTACATCAGGCTTGTGGGGACTAGTGGTCATCAGGCTTGTGGGGACTAGTGGTCATCAGTCTTGTGGGGACTAGTGGTCATCAAGTTTGTGGGGACTAGTGGTCCGACTTACATCAGGCTTATGGGGACTAGTGGTCTGACTTACATCAGGCTTGTGGGGATTAGTGGTCTGACTCACATCAGGCTTGTGGGGATTGGGACTTAAAATTGACAAAATAATGACATTTCCTTTCTAAAGTGCCGAAAAATAATGACGTTTCTTTTCTAAAGTGCCGACACATAATGCCATTTCTTTTCTAAAGTACCGACACATACTGACATTGCTTTTCTAAAGTGCCGACAAATAATGACATTTCTTTTCTAATTCTAAAGTGCCGACAAATAATGACACATTCTTTTCTAAAGGTTACGCACCTCGGTTAATTTAAGCTTTTTATGCAGAATTTTATTTAGAAACCACGGTGAATTCAAGTATCAGACCTGACCAACAATGTCCTGACATCATAGTTTGGTTAATATGACTTTTTTTTAAATTTTAGGTTTGTCTAGTAATAGCCTGATGTAAAGCCCTATTCCGATATAACTAAGTTGAATATTGATATGGAATATTGATATTTGATATGGAATATTGATTATGGACTATTTTATAGCATCTGCATATACATCAATTAAGTTACATGGTGCATAGTTGACCTTAAAATTATGTTTCCATCTAGTAAGTGTATACAATATATATGTAAAATGTATAAGACCCATATTGAAATGAATATTAAACTAAGTGCAAATGTATTCACCAATGGCTTAATCAGTGGAAACGTTGGTTTAAGCATATTTTATTTCGAATTAGTGCATACATTTAACAGTACATTAAGTAAAGGACTGGAACGAAAGAAAATTTACAAAGTTCTTCTCCTTAGAAAACGTGTTTAATATTCAAGTATGTATTAACAGCTACGGAACATACATAGATATGAACCAATTGGTAGAATTATTATAATTATTGAGTGTCACATTGGCTTCAGTTGATATTAGTTAATATTTGCTTAAAGAAATTAAAACGAAAAAAAAAACACATGCAAAAAGGAATTAAAGAAATACGATGATAGATGGTGAAGGAAAACATAAACAAAAAGTAATACCAACAAGAGACATACCTACTCAAAAAAACAACAAATAAAGTATAATATGTATAATAAATAAAAAAAAAAAGGAAAGTAAAGAGGACTTCACATAGTTTTGCTGGATAACAGGATAATAACGGGACACTGGGGATCAGAAGGCAGAGTACTCCATGAGACACAGCAAAAGTGAAGGGCAACCACAAACATCAATCATAGTTACAGATTAGAAGCGTTTGCTTTTCGTTATATACTTTTGAACAGCTTCAAAGATTGAAACGATAGTGTCACAACTTAGAAACTGATCACCGTATAAAAGTGTTTCCAAGTTAACTGTACATAACGAAGGGTGTGTGCAAGGTCAGTAGGTATTTCGTTGTAAGAAGGACATGTTGGTTATCTTCATACTACCACTATGACAGTGATCACATAACGGGGATGCGATTATATCTTTCTGAAACAGATAGAGGTTCAATGAACTACAATTGGTACGTAAACGGGTGTGTAGAATTTTTTTTTTCTATTTCCGATGTAAAAGTATTTGGACGGTTGTATGATATTGCGATTCAAATAATGTTTAAATAAATGAATGGAATCTGTGTCTCTAATATCATGAGGTAAAGAGTTCCACTCGCGAACTGTAGTTGGTAGGAATGATTCTCTATAAAGCTTTGTTCGAGCATTTACTGTCTGAAGATTATTTTCATTTCTTAAACGATATCGCGACGCGTCTCCTACTAAGGGAGGTACCAGAGACGATAAATACGAGGCGTTAGGGAGTGAACCATTTTATAAAACAGAATAAGTTGATGATTACGTCTCCGGTTCTGTAAAGTTGCCCATCCCCTGTGGAAACGTTAGTGTCTCAGGTTGATCAATAGCTGTTATATTATTAATGCATTAATAGGCCAAACTGTAATTTCCTTTAAGAACATTTAGAACCGACATTCCCACTATTACCAATTTAAATTTGTTGTGTTGCTGTAAATAATTTCACTTTAAAAAGTTAGTAACCGAAATCATAACTTTAGTTAAACATATATTTAAGTGCTGAAATATTCGAGTATAAAAGAAACACATTGGGGTAATACTTGCTGACTATATTACAAAACAGTAACGATATAAATTAATCTCACAACTAGTAATAAGCTATGTGATGTGAGTCAATGGGGCCCCGGGTTCAATCCGTGGCACTGAGTGAGTTTCGTCGGTGTGTTCTTGGGCAAGACACTGTCCGTCGGATGTGGACGTAAACCGGGCGGTCTCGTGTATCGGTCTATCCTCCGAGCACGTTAACGAACCATAGGAATCTATTCGATAATAAGAGTAGGGCACGGTTCCTGTATTCCTATGTATTCCTCCCCTCTCTCTGGGGCGGCTCTAAATAACCTACACTGTGTTGATGAGCCGTTAAACAACATTCAATTCAATTCAATTCAATGAGTGCTGTCAGGGTTCTCCCTTCGGTTAGTGAAAGCACTCTCGGTAACCACCGGCTATCAACGGTCACCGTCGTTAGTCGGTAACCAATCTTCCCGCGACTCGACACCCGAGGTAATATCGGTGGCTTCATTGGTACCAAATGTTACAATCGGTGGCCATTAGTAACCCAAGGTTAACCAACGTGGTTGCCGATGGGAGAACCCTGAACGCACCCAATGTGTTGTGTGCTATAATAAGAAATATAACTATTATCAAGGTTTTACTCTGATCATTTGCAGAATTTATCTCCCCTCATTGAGCGTTTAAAGATCGCTTTCTTCTTTATATGCGATTCTTTATTTGTAACTTCATATTCACCATCTCATGGCGAAGTCGGGTATTTAAGCGAACAACGTTTTTCAAAATGTACAGTTTCAATGAAAATTGAGTAAACAGGTTCTTTCTAGTTACTGTGCCACCTGATTCAATATTGTTAGCTGTACACGTACACTCTGGTCAATTTAAACTGTAACGGAGCGTTGTCAGGAAAGATCGAATATTGATTGTCAATGATTTGTCTTTATTATCTAAAACTAAAACAGATAACTATAATGAAGCGAAAAATAAACGCAACTCGGGAATTTCCACTATATAATGTATGTACAATATGCTACTGTTAATCGAATGGTACATGGCTACGTTACATCTATAAAAGAACCAACATACCTTTAAAATATTTAATTAAATTATTAAAACACAGAGAGGATGAAACTGAACAGAATGTTTGCTTTATAATAATCTTGCTACTGCAATGTGATATTTTAGAAAACATTTAGTTTTATGTAATCTTGTAAAGTTGTTTCTTTTAACTACAGTGTATTCTAAATTATTAAGAAGTAGTCATAACAAACTACTCTAAAGTATTTCTCCTCATATGACTATTTTTCCTGGGAGTATTTTACCAGAGCACCGGTACAGTTTATGAATAGGGAACATTCAAATGTAAACTGTAGACATTAGCATAAAGTTGCTGATTGAACAATCTCATTAAAATCGGAAACGTAACATCATGTTACTACGATGTTTGAGATTAAAGAAATTAATGTTTAACTTTTTTTTTGTAAATTTTTTTTTTTTTCTATTCCTAACAATGTTATTGTTGAGTTCTACATATTATACATGCATCTAGTGAAGATATTATCGTGTTTGTTTTTTTCTAAATGTACAATCTGGAAATATTATATGATACCATGTAATATATGAAAGTTTATCATATAACTTATGACGTGGGAGTGGAATAACACCATTCTATATTTGCAATATACAACTAGTTATATAACTATGCAAATAAGCCTAGTATGTGCTGTCAAAACAACTCGATAATGACTATGATCCAATTCCCACGGTTTATGTCGGTTTCGCGTGTTAAAGCGACAGACAAAGTGCAATAAAAGTAGATAATTTTTAAGTGAGTTATGTGATAAATAGAATCTAACATTCGTTCTCATTCATTATTAAATCTACCAAACTCGTTAGCAAAAATGATATAATGCTCGGCAAGAGTCTCGCACTATATCATTTTGCCAACTCGTGTAATAAGTTCAATAATAAATGAGTACTCATGCATGATCCTCTATATATTTGTCCTTAGAATGCCAGCATGTAGCTAGTATGGTTACAACCAATGATTGGATTTGAGACATAACAGCCATTAAATATCTCTTAAAGACACATTTCCCAGCTGATTGTAGTCGTTGAAAAGTCATGGATCGCATGCTTTTTAACTGCTTACTTCTCGCTGACTGATTACCACAGAGACATTATATGGAGGCCCCATCACAGTTTTTTTCTTTTCATTTACTATTACCTTAGTTTTTGATATAAGATATATTGTAACTAAAAACACTAGATTGTTTATTATGGGGGAGCATATAGTCGCCGCTTTTTCCGTCCGTCCGTATGTGCGTCAGTGCGTCCATGCGCTTTTTGTCCGGAGCATAACTCAAAAAGTATGCTTGATTAAAGTTCCTGTGAATGATAAGGATAATGAGACGGAGTGCAGTTCATAGGAACCATAACTCTAGCTTCATTACTTTTGAATTATCTCCCCTTTTTGAAAAATATTATCCGGAGCATAATAGAGTTCCGTACGGATTCATTTTGAATAAGGAAAGGTTATGAATAAATGAATATAAATACACTAAAAGGAAGCAGAACAGGAAATGTTCAAATCTGACCACAGAGTCACGATTTGAACAAACTTGGTAGATGACCATAACCTTAAGGTAAATGCAAAATATTAAACCTCTGGCTATTGTAGTTTCAGAGATGAATATTGTTGAAGTGTTTCCCTATATAAGTCTATGTTTAATATGTAACCACTGGTGCGGGTCCAAGTTTGACATCAGGGTCACCATTAGAACAAACTAGTTAGAGGACCATAAGACGATGTTACATGCAAAATATCACAGCTCTATATCTTGTATGCAGACGATTTTTTAAGATTTGTTAAATGAAACGGTTAAGCCCCATTGCGGGGGGCATTTATGACCTCAGGTGCACCATTCGAACAAACATATAATGATGCTTCACATAAACTTGGGGTTGTCCGTGGTCGAGTGGTCTCAGACTTGAAATCACATGTCCCTCACCGCTGTGGGTTCGATTCCCCATGGGGCCAGGACTGTTAAGTATGAGTATCAAGCTATCCAGCTTGCTTGCGGAACGTCGGTGGTTCTACTCAGGTGCGCGCCCGTGCACGAAAAAATGCCCGGGTTTGCACCTGGAGTCTTCCTCCACCAACAAAAAGCTGAAATGTCGCCAAATGACCTTAGCTGTTGGTGCAACTATAAAATCCAGTTTAACGAACTCATATAAGATTTGATTGAATTCCGACAAACGGTTTCTGAGAAAAAGTCGTCAAAAGCAAAAGATAACGACGACGACGGTCGTCGGACAGACAACGGACGGACGACGGACGAACAGTGATTCCAAAACATCACATTGAGCCTTCGGCTCAGGTGATCAAAAACACTGACAGATGACAATGAATTTTGAATGTTGAAGTCCCGATGACTTTCTTGCATTTGAGATTTACTAAAAAATGGAAGAGAAGTAATTGATAATAGAGTATATTGTGCTAAAAATACAAAAACTATTAATTGTTAACACGGGTCTTTTAAAAAAATCCATCTATACATAGTTGTTTTAACATATATACAAGTGCACATAAAATGCAAAACGGTTATAATATTTACTACATTATTACCGTATACACTCTTTATGGGACGGGCCTCATCCTTTGACAAATCACTAATAATCTCAATTTTCTTGTGCAAATGTATTTCTAACAGCGATTTACAGTTACCTATAGAAATTCTCTCCCCCCCCCCCCCCCCCCACACCCCCCCCAAATACAATAGGCTCGAAATGTGTCTTTAACATGTCATTATTTAGCTGTTTCTGCCTAATAACTATTATAATATTCGATGTAAGATTTAAAAGCACTACTGACTCTTACATGATCTGTCATCTGATTTTTATATGTTCGGTATTTTATACTGGGCTTTTCTTTCAATTCCAATCATCTATGAGCAGTGAAGCAATTACAACAATCTGTTATAAAGGTTTATTTAATGAGAGAACTCATTTGAAACTAGTCAATGATCCATGTTAAACGTATGAATATGATAGTATTCCATGAATAGTATCAAATGTCCTTTTCTATAACTCATCAATCTTCTTCCAAATATAAAATAAATTTAAGGACTCTTCTGCGACAAGGACTTTCACAACCTGACTTCTATGGTGATGTGATTTATGAACTTTGTAAGATTCTAGGTCATGATCACTTTCATACTATCTTTGTTAAACTTGTTAAAAAGTTTATCAAAAGAGGTTATGACCCTATCATTTTGCAACGTACTGCATGCTTGGTGGTGGACCCTTTTACAGTTCGCCACTATGCTTTCCTCTTTAATTGTACGATGATCGGCAGGCTGTGGACCCTATGATGACGCCTACCTAAAGCCCATTGGGACGGTGGCGTTTGATGTGTGTCCATGATCTTTCTTGTCGTGCCCTTAATGGTTTATTCTCTTACTGCTCTGGCTTCTGCAAAGTCATTAAGTACCTTCTTTGTGGCTTTCTAGGCTATTGTTTTTTTGTATTATATTTACACGAGCATATTTGTGTTTTACTTATATTGCCTATTGATGCTGCCTTGTTGGTTAGAGATTAGATCATGGCGGGGATTTCTTTATTTACACTGTCCTGTTTTAATGGGATGACAGTAGGGTAAGTGTGAGGTTTGGTGCACCCTAGAACCGGTTTAAACCCCCAGTGGCCTACTTTGCCACTGACCGTTCCAAGGCGGTAGCCCTATTGTCAACCCTTTTTGTGTTTGTGATGTCGTTTGCATTTATTATTGCTTTTGCCTTCTTGTTTGTCTGTTTTCGTGTTTGTTTCTGTGTTTTGTGGTTTACTGTCCTCCTTGAATGCTACTTTCCCTGTCCGATCTTTTTATATTTCTTTTCATGTAGTTCACTTATCTAAGCGAGATATTAAATTGCCCTGTATGCAGGGGAGATAACATGAATAGCATTAGTGTTTAGCTTTACAACAGTTATCTGTTACAATTTTAGAAGCATATCATGTTGGAATAGCTTTTTATGTTTAACATAGAAACTCAATGAAAAACATATAAAGTGACATTATAAAAGGGAGAAAAAATAGTGTGTCTAATAGAGTAAATGGAAAACTTATATACAAAGTGGGAATCTTAATATACATAAAAAATAACAGATGTTGGATTCATCAAGCCCAACTAAGGTCTTTTTATTAATCAGGTCCACCATGCTTAGCTCTACTGATCAGAGATCAGCAGAGCTTATGCCGTGGTGCGGCGTCCGTCCGTCTGTCTGTCAATAAACTTTCTTTTGTAGTGACTACTCCTCTGAAGCTTCTGGATGGATTTTCAACAAAATTTACAAAAATGTTGCCTATGAAGCCTAGTTGATCCTAACAAAAATTCATGTTGATGTGAATCCAAGACGGCCACCAAATCTAAAAATAGAAACAAGTTTGTAACGACTACATTTGAAAACTCTAAGTGATATTGATATGGGTCTTTTATCAAAAATGATCAGCATGACATGATGTTGATCCTTGTCGAAAATTATTTTGATGCGACGTTAAACATGGCCGCTGGCGGCCATCTTTGTTTACATAGAGTTATATTATGAAAACTTGTAGCGACTACTCCTTTGAAACTACCTGACGGATTTTCATGAAACTTCACAGGAATGTTGCTCTTGATGTCTAATTGATCCTAGCAAAATTTCAGGTCGGCCGGAAATTCAAGATGGCCGCCACGGCTAAAAATAAGGAGTTAGTCTCTTTTGTATTTTGACTCTCAGAAAAAAGACTGAAAACATATTGTAGGATTTAAAGATTTTATTTTAATTCTGATTTTCCAACTTTAAAATGAGACAAGATTAAGACTACTGAGATAGTAACATAATTCTCAGGAGAAGTTGCATAACATGACCTGTGTTTGACCTGGTCACACACATGCTATATTTCTGAATACAGATCATTCTATTTCTGTTCCACAGTGTGATTTGGAGCAGAAAAAAGAGGATATACTAAGGTTGATGTTGTAAGGGATTTAATTGATATAGTTTTATAATTAACTTTTTAGTAGCATTATGACATTTTTTATAAGCTGGGAAAACTATATTTTTAGAGTAGGATAAAATGGAATGAGATTATAATGTTGCATACTAAATCATAATATTTAGGAATATAGGAATATTGCTCTTAAGGTCTAGTTGGTCCTAAGTAAAAATCATCTTGGCCTAATTCAAGATGGCCACCATGTCTAAAAATAGATTTATTAAATAAAATTTTGTGGCAACTTCTTCTCTAAAACCGTAAGCGGTTTAGTCCCTTTACCAAAAATGACTTTTATAAATTTTACAGGAATGTTGGTTTTGATGTCCAGTTAGTTCCATTAAGTAAAAATCAGGTTGGCCGGAAATTCAAAATGGCTGCCACAGCTTTAATACTCGTTTGTGGCAAATACTTATCAAAAAAGCATAAGTGGTATTGATTTGGAACCTTTACTAAAATGACTGGCATGACATGTAGTTGGTACTAAACAAAAGTCATTGATTCTGTGTCAAACATGGATGCCTGCGACCATCTTCTTTTTAGATAGAGTGATAATAGGAAAAACTTGTGGCGACTACTTCTCTGAAACTATTATCATAAAACTTCACAGGTTCCCCAAGCTGATCAAGCTATCAAAATATATCAGTAGAGATTCAAGGTCATTGACCTCTTGTTTTTTTTGTGTTTTTTTGTTTTGTTTTTATAATAACATCATGTATTTTCACCATTGCTTTTCAAAAATGTCTTGCTTCATATTCTTGCAGGCTATACATTTCTCAACTTTAAACAGTATTTGAATATATATTTTAAAAACTGTTAAAGAAGTATTAGTGGGTTTTTTAAATTTTTGATTGAATATATATTTTCTGGCATTAAAGAGGAGATTATTTAAAACAATATCATACTTATCATCTCCAAAGATGATATCAGTTACTGACCATACTGTATTTATATCCTGAAATTTATTATGAAAGAAATTTGAAAGTGCTTGCCAAAACTCTTTTACTACATTACATTCATAGAATATGTGTTTTATTGTTTCTATAGCAGCTTCATTGCAAAAAGAGCAGAGATCTATGTTAAAAATATTCATCTTTTTAAGTAAATAGTTTGCTCCCAAAATTCTATGATTTATTCTGAATTGCAACCATTGCATATTTGAGTCTTTTGTCGATTTGAAAGGTAGATGAAATAATTTAGACCAGTATATATGTTGTGTAATATGCAAATCATTTATCTTTAATATGCAAATCGTTTATTTGTAATATGCAACTCCTGTGTCTCTGTAATATGCAAATCATTTATCTGTAATATGCAAATCATTAATGTATAACATTAGTAGATGTGCCATGTTTTGTGATGAAACAGCAGAGCTCCTACAACCCTGGACAGAATTTCAGTCCAATATTGCATCATCTGACTTCTTATATGACACAGAAAAAGTAGTATATACTCAATTATAATCGCCCCTCCTAATGAATACAGTACAGTGTACACTACACCCTTTAGTAAAATAAACAAAATGTTACATGGCTTCATTGTTTCCAGTGCACATAATTATACAGTAATATGGATATTGAAAGCGTCCATGTTGTTTTTGAGCAGTACGAAAAATGTCTAATAGCGCAAACTCGTGAGAAACGTGGAAAGATTATTTCGCTTTATATACCATCTCACATACAGGAAAAAAAATCATCATTCACTTGTAGAAAAAGGTTCTAACAAGTAGCAAGAGTAAAGGAGAAATATTGTATATAAAACATCTAGCTGAAAGTGCCCATGAACTTCTTGGAGAGGACCAATATTATATACATCAGCCATTGAAAATAGCATATAACTGTGTAGTTGTCATTTGAGATCTTGAATCTAACCATGAGAAAGCTGATACCATCATAATTATTCATTTATTGCTATACAGCCAAGTTCAAAGTCAGACAAGGTGTTTTTCTTCTTCTTAGACCAGACACGGATGCATTTAAATTACTAGTATACCACTTTGACCATTTGGGTGTGGAAAAACTATTCTTTGAGATTGGCAAGAAAAGCATATTTAGATTTGACCAGATTAATCCATATACGTGATAATGTCGATAAACGTTAATGTGAGCGAATCTTGCCGATGGTTTGCACACTCACAGAGTGCGATACCTGTTGCTCTTCCTTTGAAATTGTCAAGAAAATGTAATGATGAACAGTGCTGGTGAGGCTTAAGAATTAACTGTCCGATAAATGTATATGTCTCTGAATACGTTGGGAATAAAGAAAGGATACATGAAAACAAAAGTTTAAACACAACGAAGTTACGCCCACCCCTACCCACACCCCTACCCCCACCCCCACACATATAATAGGTTTTACTTTATCAAGTGTGCGTGCCAACACAGTGTGGCTATGAGATTGATAGACACTGGTCCTAATGTTATGAACCAGAATTACTGAGTGAGTTGGTCTGCTTCTGTGATAATCAATGTAATGGTCAATTAGTTCGTCAAATGAACAGCCGTGTGCATAATTACGCATGCATTTGTATGATGAAGATTTTTGATTAAGATAAGCTCTGGGATTAGCGATTCATTTGTTAATGATGTTAGTTCGTCAAATGAACAGTCGTGTGAATAATTATGCATGTATTTGCATGATGAAGATTGATTTCTGATAAAGATAAGCTCTGGGATTTGAGTTTTATTTATGTGAGCTTGTGAACGTCGGGGTTATAAATACGACAACGCTTTCTGCCGGGGATCGTGGGTTTATTAAGGGTAGATTCGACAATATACGACATAAACCTAAAACAATACAAAACGAATACTTAATATACAAGACTCTGAACATAGACAAACAAGACAAATACGATACAAAACCCACGCGGCGGTATTTCATCATTTTAAACATAATATATATACAAACAATGTCTTACCAGACTCGAAGTAGAGATCGTAGTATCTGAGAAGGGTTTCTTTCACTCACGTGAAAGAACAACTTAAGATATAAATACATGTATCGCCACAATACCATTTGTAAGGTGTTGTTTGTCAGTCAGTCAGAGGAGAAGTGCGGAGATTTGATTAGTTTGGCGGGAATTGGTGTTAGGACCCAGCATGCAATATAATCGCTCACTCACTCAATCGCTCATGACGAGTATATATTTATCAACATACACAGACTGGACATTATAAGCCAGTAAAGGTAAACATTGGAACAGACTATAAATACTACCCTATAACTCTGTTCCGGTACATTAGGTTAACATCCATCAATACTACAATACTAATACTGCAAGGCAGAATACAAGACCTGGGTCACATTTATAATATATTGTGATTATATCACAACGAGATGTTACACATAATGATCTTAACCAGAATATTATTTTCAATATGTAAGAATGTATACAGAAAAACCTGTGTATTAGTAAAAATGGACAAACTATGCTAAATTACGCTAAGTACATGCAGCGTGCATATATATGAGTGTGGATCACGCCGTAGACACATGCCATGACTCATCCAGTCACATTAAACTGACATCGGACCGACAAGCAGTGGAGGTACAAGTTACGTATTTGGTGTGACCCGGTCGCAGGTCGAGCCCACGACCTCCAGCATATGAGCTAAAGCCACCCCCGCTGGCCCAGGAATTTCAGTCGAGTAAGTCTGTCCTAATGGTTAATCGAAGAACTAGATACTATATAAATGACAGATTCAATCGTTGAATGAAGCGCTGGTCGCGGTTTAAATCAAGAAAGATAGAGCCCTAATTTCTAAGAAGTATATACGCTTATCAACTCCGTTGCATTTATATTGGACCAATGTGTGAAACACATCCATATATTCCGTTCGCTCTTTAAGAAATTCGGAGCTATTCAAGCAATGACGGGTTGAAAAGTGTTGAGCGTAAGTGCATCCATTGAGCATGGATTAATATAGTTCTAGGTATTCCATGTAAAAAATTTCAGTGGCCGTTCAAATAGTGTAGAAAAAATTAATAGTATGTGGCTCTGTAACAAATTAAATTAAATTTTACTGATTTTATTTTAAGGTCGACTAAACTCTATTTATGTTTCCTATATCATTGAAAGTGATGTTTGATGATTGTAAAATAAACCCGATCGGGTTATATACCCCAAACGTGTTTTTCTCACAGACTTCAAAATAAATTGTTTGTCTTTATTGTTGAGATCAACAAAACCCCATACCCCACACCACCCCTCCCCAAACAAACACACACACCCGTCTTTATATTTATGTATGATGCTAATGTCGCATCGGTTGGAAGCGAATCAAGTGCCTCAGTAACTAATAAGAAGCTGTTAACTAAATGTTCATTGAAACTGTAGATTTGGAAAAACGTTGTTACCTTTAGTGTTAACATGAAAAGTTGTTACCTTCAGAGTTAGCGTTGTTACCTTTAGCGGAAGAGGTGATTATTACATTTAGCGGACGTTGTTACATTTAGCGTTGGAATTGTTACCTTTATCGGCGGTTGTTACCTTTAGCGGAATTGTTACCTTTAGCGTGCTACAATGGTTCACATTTCTGTACTGCTTCTGGAGTGTTAAGTACTATTTTCACACTTTGCAGAAGGGCGGAGCTTATATAGACTCTTCCAAAAAGTGCCAGTCTAATAATCCAATGATTTACAGTTACCTATACAAATTCTTGCCCCCACCCCTTCCACACCCGCCCACCACCTCAAATATAATAGGCTCGAAACAGGCCCATTATTATTTTGTTATGTAAAAGCTATATATTTTATTAATTTGTTCTTTAATATGTTTATTATATTCTGTAACTTGACATGTTCCATATGGAGTTTTCTTTATATGAATAAATTCTGAACTTTGCATTACATGCAAATGAACGGCTTATGCGCATTATTACAGTTCATTTTGGGCGATTTTACACTTTGGAGTTCGAAGTATGGTAGAGGGAGAGAAGATTGTGGACTATACGGACTACTATAAGGAAAGTGGCAGGTAAGAAGTAAACGAAGAACACCTTGTCTTATTTCAGTTAGTTGTGTGGCATCACATGCAAAGTTTTATTATACATTACATATACATTTAATTCAATGTATTGTCAGGATCTTTTCTGATTGTTTCAAGTTATCTAAAATGTGCATATTGGCTTGTAGTGTCTTATTGGAATATGATATTATGTGTTTGATTGTTTGTATGGTGTTTACGTCATTTTCAACACATGTAAGGTTATATATGACGGTCGATTTTTTGTGGTGGAGGCAGACCACCCACTTTTCCTGGGTAGAACCAGTACTGTACACCTCCCGCCATCCGTAAGAATGAATATGATATTAGATAGTTGTCATTATTTTATATGTTTTCGCGACGTTTGCATTTTATGGTGTATAAAGTGTATAAGTGTATAAAGTGGATAAGTGTACATTACTATAAATCTCATGTTGATAAAAATGATACATATTGCTGATATATCAAAGTTACATCAAATAAAAGGACTGGAAATGCAGTAGTTAGTTGCTTTATTACATGATCCCAAAGACAAGTTTATTTAGTATGATCAATCAACTTATCGATCAATCAAGAGGTCGTTTCAGATAACTCATTATGACAACATGGAACGCTCCCATTTCAATACTTTTTGTTCTTATAACCAGCCCATCGAGTACCATCATTTATTGTTCTTATATCCAGCCCATGGAGTACCATCATTTATTGTTCTTATATCCAGCCCATGGAGTACCATCATTTTTATGGTGTTCCTGTTCGTCACAATAGTGGTTATGTTGAACATATTGATTGCTCAACTAAGCAATACCTACCAGAAAATAGAAAATGAGGTCGAAGGAAATTGGAGTGTCAATCGAGCCCGTCTTATATCACGTATCGAACAAAATGACTGGAACTATTTCTTCAAATGCTTTTTCAAAGAGGTAATTATTATTTATTTTTTCAGGTATATTACAATAAATTTTAATGCGATGTTTAATCTTATGAACTCACATTTTGTAGTTAAAATGTTGAAACCCAAGTAAACCTCGGTGTACAACTACGTATCTGAATAAAAATCATATGTTTTATGTTTTTTTGTTTAAAATGTTGTCATTTTTTGACTGTATGTTATGAAACTGCAT